>OZ026841.1:38677503-39277503 GCA_964023205.1 Lutraria lutraria
CATAAAGGAGAGTATATAATGGTCTCATATTTAATAACTCTATACTGTTGATGTTACAATAATAAGTTTGTAAAATAACCTTTTTGTTATACCAATGTCATTTATTCTTGATATGAGAAACATATTTGTAAAGATGCTGATTTATTGGTCTGAATATTACATAGCCTCATTTTGTTTTTATTTCACACGTGGTTTCGCTCGTGTGTTTAATTTCGTGTGCGCGCAAGCACGCACGCACTCACTCACGCACGCGCAAGCTTTCTTGTCCATTCTTATGTTTGACCCTTAATCTAAAACATGTTGTTGGTGAATTGATTGGTTCAGCTTTTAGTATTTTCCAATTTTTTTTTCAGGTTACTTTTTACGTCACATATTTTCCATTTAGATTCGTTGAGTAGATTTTGAGAGCCAATACTCGTATGCTATATAACCATATTCATTGTTTTCATATATTAAGTCAATTGATTTATACGTGAAAGAAGCAGTCTTAGGACGAGATGCTCACAACAGTTATCTGTCTAATATTACAGCAAATTCACATAAATATACTTACATCACGAAACAATACATAATATTAAGCAGTGTGTTGTAGTCTGTGACGTTCATCATCTAAATTACAATACGAATGACTTATAAGCTTTATCTACTTAAAGCTTCATTCACATGATACTAGCGATGTATTATATTGGGTATTGTATAAAATAACTAGGCTTTCAGCATAGAAATAAGCAAGTTATCACATTATCCATTTACTGGAAGATTTTTTCCACTAAACCACTGACTGTGTCATCCTAACATGAAATATCATCTATCATCCTGTCGTGTGGTCCATTTATAAAATCGGTCAGTAGTAACACAAAACCATGATAATGTCATAGACGGAATGAGAATGAATAAATTATATGTTAACAATGCCGGGCTTAAAATGATTGACAAAGTAAAGGAAATACAACAGAAATGTTTGGACTTGTTCTCATTTACTTGCCATGCTTAATTCATTTTAAAGATTTTAAAGAAAAAAAAGGCAAAATTTAAGTCGAGGAGCTTCATGAATAGCACCTAAGGAATTTCCTCATATCTAAGGGAAAGTCATAGAAATCTAAAGAAAATCCTCAAACTTAAGGAATATTTTTCCCTTAGGAACTTTATGAATACGGGCCAAGTATGGCAGTTTTCGAAACCTTACACTTTCAAAGATATAACTGATCTCAAAAGTTACAAACAACTTCCAGAAAACGCGAAGTCGTAGAAGGGAAGTGAACGTCGTGTGCGTAAATCAAATAAAAACATGCTCTATAAAATCCATCTCACGTTTATACAGAGAAGCTAATTATAAACAGGAGCGATATCTATCGGCCATTTGGTATTAGAATTTCACGTTTGAATTACCAAATAATTTCTTTTTTATCGTATTAGATATTGTAACTGACGAGGCATTTTACGTCCTTGTCAGAAAATTTCATTAATATAATACGTTGTTTGTTTTCTATCAGTCCATCTTAACAGAAGAACAAGCAATTTGTTATAACAGGATGTGTATGATGTTCTAGCAAAACTACCATGACACATGACACTGAAATACAATTAATGAGTGTCAAGATTAATTGTACAATCTACTCGTAATAATGGCTGCCGTGATTTATTTCTAAGATAGAAGTCTAGTTTGTGCTATCAGTTATTTATCAAGGTGATGGACAGAAAAAGTGCATACAAGAACGACTTCATAGATTAATTAGTGTACGTTTGTGTGTAATTGTCAATTAGTAAAACGACCAGTGGGAACAAGAGGATACAAATAAAGGAATAAATTACAGAACAATGCCTCCAGAAATATCCGTAAATGAAGAATTCGACATTCAAACAAAAAGATAAGAAAAATACAGAATCTTTAGTGAGAGTATAGGCCCCGTTTCATCAAATATCTCCCTTCTTAGCGTTAAAATACGTTTCATCAATTTTTTCCTAGCTACGAATTCTTAAATTTGGGAACGATTTTTTCTTAACTTTACGATAGCTCATGGGCTTTCTTAAAGATAAGAAAACGCGGCTTCTGCCTTTATCATTACGAGATAGCCTTTCATTTTAAGACTGTTGAGTGCGATGTACTAGGTATTCGTAAATAATGGAAAAGAAATTCAGTTTTATGTTCAGGGGCGTAGCCAGTTATAAATGAATTGTATGCACACAAGGAAGAATGTAACCCCCGCTGTTGCTTGGTTTTGGATTTTGTATGCCCCGCTATTCGAAATGGCGGAGGAGCGTATCGTGTTTCCTCTGTCCGTCCGTGCGTCTGTGAGTCCGTCCGTACACATCAGAGGGTGGTTGTGGGGTTAGGGTTTGGGTAAGGGTTGGTACATTTTGGCATTGTTAGGTACAAACTGGAATTGTGGGGATAATTTCGACTTGTTGGGTGCAACTTGTGAGGATAAAAACACCGAAAAGATCAAAGGGTGCACCCCATAACATACCTCTCGTGAGAGTGTATGTCCCGGTTCAAATTTTGGTTTCCGAGCAAGAACTCAAGAAATATTTCAAGGATGGTTTCATAATTATTTTACACGAAGGAATATAATATCAAATACAGGTCAAGTTCGATGTGACATAAAATCCAAACATTTTCACTGGAGTTATGGTCCCTGTTTGACTTAGCTCTCGAAAGGCATTCGTGTCAGACAGTCGGACACATTTCTCTCAAATGGTGAACTTTCAGTTGTATTTGCAGGGATTAGAAGCATTGTCAAATATTATTTATTTGGATCATGCATAATTAAATTTTAAACACCGTGATTAACGATTATCAGACATAACTTAGATGGCATTTTTATATTGTTCACTTTTCAAATTAACGTTACGCACGTGCGTATGTGCGTATCGCTGATGTTATAACTTGTTGACAATCTGATAATTCTAAAACTTATTTTAAGACCGTGAACACATTGTTATCTTCATAAGAAACCTTTTTGGCATTTCTCTTTCATCGATCGTATGTGCGTTTAATAGCCATAAAACATATTGTTCATGATAAAAATTGAAAAATAAAGCTAAGAGATATTAAAATGCATTTGGAGTTTTCGTATTTATTAACTGTTTTTCTCCGAATCTTACTGTGAAATATTATTGCTCAAACGATAATAATTTGATTTGCAGACTGTGCGCAGTCATTTAGATAAGAACAGTTGATAAAACTGTTTAAGAATTTCGTAACTTTTGTCGTAAGTGACTTCGTAGGAAAGAATCTTACGAAAGATAAGAATATATTGATGAAACGAGGCCATAGTGTTTTAAGTCCGTACGTTTTTTTGGGAGGCCACGGCCGCCGCGTTTTTCTGAAAACGTAGGAAGGGAGTGGCAAGAGCAGGGAAGAAGAACGTATATGCACATCACTCGCACGGTTGCGTAACGTGTACGTACGTGACCCGCACGCCACACCTGGCCATTAGCGGTTGCGCGCATCGCACGTAGCACACGTGGTGAGTTACACGTGCTTACAAGGTACTATCGTCGTGCGATTGAAACGTTATCGTACGAAGGCTGTACTTGCACGTGCTGTTTTCGAACCGTATCCTTTCTCATTCGTACGTTATACATGCGTGCAAGTACGATGAACGTGAGTACTAGGGTAAATCGAAGCGAAAGTTCCTCATGCACTAAAAGTGCTACGGCGTGTCTGCTTGCATCCAAATCCGTACGGAGGCGGTACTCACCCCGTACGGATCGCCAAATTTTGCCGACGTTTTTGTAAGTAGACAGCACAGAATAACAAGTACGGCGGGTTTAGCTAGACAACACGTACTTGGCTTAATGATAACATCTACATACATGTATGTCTACATCAGCCCAATTATAAACATCTATAATGGACAGTAACATGTGGGAACTTTAACTTTAAAATAATACATATTTAACCTAAACTAGAACGGTTAGTATAAGGAAAAGTTAACAATTTGCTAGACTGTAAGTAAATAAGTAATAAATAATAATAGTAATAATAAATAAGTAAAACCGTATCCGTGTATTAAAGCATTATGATTATAATTTAATTCTAGCCTTTGATCATTGATACTATACCAATATTAAATCCTAGCAGTATTGTAAGAACAACATCAATTCTAACAATATAACAATATTATCATAGCATGCCAACACAGTATCAACTCAACGGAGTAAGAATTGATGGTTCTGACTCCAGAAATGAAACTTTCACTAAGACATAATACAAACATTAAGATCGACATAAGATAGCCACACAGACTACACCCTGAAATCAACCATGCCGTATAAACACATCACCACATAAAACAACACATAACAACATCACATAACATCACCAATTAACGAAAATACAACATCACATAACATCGCCAATTAACGAAAATACAATACCACATAACATCGCCAATTAACGAAAATACAATACCACATAACATCGCCAATTAACGAAAATACAATACCACATAACATCACAAATTTACGAAAATACAACATCACGTAACATTGCCAACTAACGAAAATACAATACCACATAACATCACAAATTAACGAAAGTACAACATCACATAACATCACAAATTAACGAAAATACAATACCACATAACATCACATAACATCACAATAGTAGATATTTAAGAGGGCAAAAAGAAGATAGTGGTAAATAGTCATTTCAAAATAATTATATTATAATGATAATTCGTAGCAAATAAAGTTCAGGTTGATAAAAGAGAAAAGTGATAAGTAGTTTTGGAGCAAACAACATAGTAAAAAAACTATGCAGAAATATATAATTTCATAAAAGAATTTCCTCTTAATCATTATTACACGTGAACAATAAAGACCTTTACTAGATACATTGATTAATATTGAATAAAATACTAACAATTCACATATGTGTTTCTTAATGACAAAGCGTTTTTAATATATTTAGCTAAGTATAGCTTTATTTTCAGTTCTAATCGATAAAATTCTACATTGGAGGTTTTACAAAATAATATCTTTTTACATACTGCTTACGCAAAGTTTCAAATTTTGGACATATACAAACAAAATGGTATTCGTCTTCTACATCTGAAGAATCACAAATTCTCATATTACGAGGAATAAAAGTTCTTGAAGTTCTATCCGTTTGGATCTTTAACGGGTGAACAGATAAACGTAACCTGCAAAAATAAAACCGTAAATTACGTGGTAAAATATTGAGATATCTTTCATAACAGGGTAAGAATGACAACCCTTCTGGAAGTCAGCAAACAATGAGTTTTCAAAAGGAAAACATCGAATAAAAAGATTATAACGCGATACAAACTATCATTAATGTAAGAGTGTAATTGTTGTACAATTACTCGATCCCGAAAGAACGTTATACAATAGCAACATTAATGGAATATCCTAATGGATTTTATAAACATATTTGCATTCATAAGTGTTTGTAATTTAAAGCTTTTATGTGTGTGTGTGTCTAAAGTACTTGCCTCAGAAACATCTGAAAGTATCATGTACTTGGACTATTCATTATCAATCAGCATCTGTCATATTTTAATAAAGATATATCCACAACCATGTCAAACTTACTAACAGAAAATAGAAGCATATTAAATGGATTCTGATAAGTATATCATTATCATGAGAGGGGAGATAATTCATCAAGTATGAATTTCATAATATTTATAGAAGTTAAAAGGTACTAAAATAGAAATGTTGTGAGGTAGAAATAAAACGACATTACTATATAAGAGTGAGAAAAATGGATACAAACATTCCTGAGATGTTCTTTTGATGTGTTTTATCCCCACAAGTCGTTCTCATGCACCTTACAAGTACAAATTATACCCACATTGGCGGTTTGTACGTACGAGCACCTCACAGTATCAAGTTTTACTAACACTAACACCGTGGTGACTCCTGGATATGTACGGACACACGGACGGACACACATACGCACGAACTAACGATAGGATACTTAAGTGGCTTTCCCATGTTAAAATTTGTAAAAGTTTAGCCACATAAACCCGATTTTAGCCACATTTTTAAGTGACTCCCGTTGAACAAAGAGTGTTAACCCCAACCTTAGTTTCACTCAAACCTTCTGTAGTCCGATATTTGCTTCTATTTAAAAATACAACTAATCAGGGCACACTGACCAGATAAAACGCAAACTACTAGAAATAAATCAACATTAAGTAGACATAGAGATGTCCGTTTAGATGTATTTATGTGGATGATTGGACCTAAATACAACATAAGTATCTCACCTTATCTGACATGGCTGACTACTTGTGATGTCTACTATACACTGATACAGGGTATTATAACTTACATGATGTTGATTGATTGCCTCGTGTCTGGGATACGTGATGGTTAACATAGAATAACATAGAAGTGTGATGTTGGACCTAGAAGCTATTCTAAACACCCATTGCTATAATGTTACTGACAACGATTTGTCCTGCAATTTCTATGTGTTGGGTGGTTTAGGGCGACATGGGTTTTGGAAAAGGGTGGTAGTCTGGGAAAATGATATTTTGTCGATTTTATGGAATGTAGTATACAGTTAAGGTAGCATTTTGAGAAGGTGGTTTTTATTTTTTATGTCATTTTCCTGTTTGTGATATACAAGCTCAAGGTTTATACTTGTAATTTTCCATTCATCATATAATGATAAAAAATTCATTATATTATATAATATATTACATCCAAAGATTTGTAATTTCTTTGTGATACATGTACAGCCTACATGCGATGATTTCCAGGTACTGAATAGTAAATACAAAAAATGTATTATACCAACAAGCCCGTATATATATAGCAAAACTTACAACATAGACAGTATGTACTTATCTTGGAATAATCCTCAAAGTATTCATAGTCGGTTAACAGACACTTGGAAAGTTGGGCCTAGATATATCTGCAAAACATTAAACTATTTCATTATGAGCAAACAAGATGCACAAAGATCAACAAAAGTCTCCTCACGGCGTATGCAATACATACATACATACATACATACATATTCTGATACAATTAGTGTATTCTTCGGAAAAGTTTATTTCTGGGAAGTTTAAAACTATATTTGCATGTTTAAGTCACAAAGTATTCATTGTTTTTGCGACAAACTTGTATTTGTTGTTTGTGTATATCCTGATCATTTGTTTTCCTAAATCGCTGCTGACAAATATATTCCCATGAATCTCTATTAGTCATTTTATTCTGTCATATCGTTGTATCGGACAAATATGGTATTTACTTTCATACCATCAATTCAATTAACATTTAGTCGCAAAATATTGAAATCTGCATTATACAACAAAACAATTATTTTATTTCTAGACGCTTTCATGCTTTGTGTAATGACGATTTTTTGTAAGACTTATTATATCGTTTATGCATTGCAAAATTTCGTTTATTGTGACGAGCGTAGTTTAAAGGAATATTATCGGTTTAGTGTAACTCGAGTTGAAACTCAAGATACAAGATACACCAGCTTGATACACTGATCACATGATACATTGATCACATGATACATCAGCTCGAATAAAACTGATCACATGATACCATGATCACAGTCATGATATACTGATCACATGATACACTGATCACATGATACATCAGCTCGAATAAAACTGATAACATGATACCATGATCACAGTCATGATACACTGATCACATGATACACTGATCACATGATACACTGATCACATGATACACTGATCACATGATACACTGATCACATGGCACACTGATCACATGACACACTGATCAGATTGGTACATTGATCCCTCTATCACCTCACCCTGGGTGTCTGATTTACTTCCAACATCACCTTCAACATTCTTAATCATTTAAATTGAATATTGAATAATTAATCTTATCATGGAATTGTTATTCAAACATGCACTGGTCATCAGGAAACTACTAAGAACTGAATAGAATTAGTCTAATAAGAAGATAAAGCTACTACTATACTATTTAAAGATAGGTTTGTTGTCATAGTAACCAGTTATTCGACCAGTGTGCTATAATCACGAAAACATTCTGTGCAATTTTAAATGTTTCCTCTCCAAGAAGTAGAAAACTTAAGTGCACTTTATTGATTTCCAAAGTTTGTCGACCGCAAAAACGGTACAAGAGATAAAGCTGCCAAATATATCATGGTAAATAACTAGGAATAAATGTCACTGCTCTGAGAATATAATGCCAGAGTAAACAAGACTTACATCTTTATAGATGCTGTCAACAAAGATGATGCATCCAGATATATAGAACACTCAAGTTGTATTCCCGAACATAAGTTCACTAAAGCAGTTAGTTCGGCACTTCCTGTGATGTATAATCAAGTTATTGCGATACATCTGTATTTACTCATTCAAAGATGTCGCACTGACCGTATTATTTGACGAAAATAAGCTATATAAGTTTCTGGGAGACGCCAATAATCTTACTATATATGTCAGGCCACACAGATAATATTGTTACAGGAAGAATGTCATTGTGTTTGATTGACGCCAGTCACTTGGAGACACGAACCACTGATTGCATGGATACAGTATTGTCATATTGTATCGCTCTCTTACGTGGAAACACTTATCACGTTCTGTTAAGTACACAGTCAATAAATTCAGAAATACTGTTCCTTTGACACATGTAGTCGGCAACTTCTTCACGTATTGAAGAAAATCCACATTTGGTCAACTTTTCATTGAAGGGTTTGACCAACTGCCACTGGGATTCAAATCCGGACCACCGGGTAACAAGACCAGTGCATTAACCAGTGGAGCAGGGCCGCAGTCATTCATAACAGTACAAGGAATATATGTATATTCAATATAATATTAACCAGTGGAGCAGGGCCGCAGTCATTCATAACAGTACAAGGAATATATGTATATTCAATATAATATAAACCAGTGGAGCAGGGCCGCAGTCATTCATAACAGTACAAGGAATATATGTATATTCAATATAATATTAACCAGTGGAGCAGGGCCGCAGTCATTCATAACAGTACAAGGAATATATGTATATTCAATATAATATAAACCAGTGGAGCAGGACCGCAGTCATTCATAACAGTACAAGGAATAAATGTATAGTCAATATAATATAAACCAGTGGACCAGGACCGCAGTCATTCATAACAGTACAAGGAATATATTTACAGTCAATATAATATAAACCAGTGGACCAGGGCCGCTGTCATTCATAACAGTACAAGGAATATATGTATAGACAATATAATATAAACCAGTGGACCAGGACCGCAGTCATTCATAACAGTACAAGGAATAAATGTATAGTCAATATAATATAAACCAGTGGACCAGGACCGCAGTCATTCATAACAGTACAAGGAATATATTTACAGTCAATATAATATAAACCAGTGGACCAGGGCCGCAGTCATTCATAACAGTACAAGGAATATATTTACAGTCAATATAATATAAACCAGTGGACCAGGGCCGCTGTCATTCATAACAGTACAAGGAATATATTTACAGTCAATATAATATAAACCAGTGGACCAGGACCGCTGTCATTCATAACAGTACAAGGAATATATTTACAGTCAATATAATATAAACCAGTGGACCAGGACCGCTGTCATTCATAACAGTACAAGGAATATATGTATAGACAATATAATATAAACCAGTGGACCAGGACCGCTGTCATTCATAACAGTACAAGGAATAAATGTATAGTCAATATAATATAAACCAGTGGACCAGGACCGCTGTCATTCATAACAGTACAAGGAATATATTTACAGTCAATATAATATAAACCAGTGGACCAGGGCCGCTGTCATTCATAACAGTACAAGGAATATATGTATAGACAATATAATATAAACCAGTGGACCAGGACCGCAGTCATTCATAACAGTACAAGGAATATATTTACAGTCAATATAATATAAACCAGTGGACCAGGACCGCTGTCATTCATAACAGTACAAGGAATATATGTATAGACAATATAATATAAACCAGTGGACCAGGACCGCAGTCATTCATAACAGTACAAGGAATATATTTACAGTCAATATAATATAAACCAGTGGACCAGGGCCGCTGTCATTCATAACAGTACAAGGAATATATGTATAGACAATATAATATAAACCAGTGGACCAGGACCGCAGTCATTCATAACAGTACAAGGAATATATTTACAGTCAATATAATATAAACCAGTGGACCAGGGCCGCAGTCATTCATAACAGTACAAGGAATATATGTATAGACAATATAATATAAACCAGTGGACCAGGACCGCAGTCATTCATAACAGTACAAGGAATATATTTACAGTCAATATAATATAAACCAGTGGACCAGGACCGCTGTCATTCATAACAGTACAAGGAATATATTTACAGTCAATATAATATAAACCAGTGGACCAGGACCGCAGTCATTCATAACAGTACAAGGAATATATTTACAGTCAATATAATATAAACCAGTGGACCAGGACCGCTGTCATTCATAACAGTACAAGGAATATATGTATAGACAATATAATATAAACCAGTGGACCAGGACCGCAGTCATTCATAACAGTACAAGGAATAAATGTATAGACAATATAATATAAACCAGTGGACCAGGACCGCTGTCATTCATAACAGTACAAGGAATAAATGTATAGTCAATATAATATAAACCAGTGGACCAGGACCGCTGTCATTCATAACAGTACAAGGAATATATTTACAGTCAATATAATATAAACCAGTGGACCAGGACCGCTGTCATTCATAACAGTACAAGGAATATATGTATAGACAATATAATATAAACCAGTGGACCAGGACCGCAGTCATTCATAACAGTACAAGGAATATATGTATAGACAATATAATATAAACCAGTGGACCAGGACCGCAGTCATTCATAACAGTACAAGGAATATATTTACAGTCAATATAATATAAACCAGTGGAGCAGGGCCGCAGTCATTCATAACAGTACAAGGAATATATTTACAGTCAATATAATATAAACCAGTGGAGCAGGGCCGCTGTCATTCATAACAGTACAAGGAATATATGTATAGACAATATAATATAAACCAGTGGACCAGGACCGCAGTCATTCATAACAGTACAAGGAATATATTTACAGTCAATATAATATAATAATATGATAAAGGCAACAGTGCCTCGTCAATAACAATATCTGATAAATTGTTGCAGAGATGATTGAATTATTCATACATGAAGCTATACAGTACAAATCCTGATATTTTCTGACATGTTCTCCATATACTTAGAAATATTTTCTACTATTGTTTGATAATTACAATGTTTTGCATGAGCACTCTCATTTCTGCATTTTTTATTTGAATAATTACTTGAAACTATATGTTTTGTATATGATGTACGCAAAGTTTGTTAATTTCCTGCAGATCATGCTGCTTAGATTAAGCATATGTTACTGCCCCAACTTTCATATAACAATACATAGAACAAATAGTTACAATTTCAGGAAAGGGGTCGTGGCAAACGTTCTAAAAACTTAGTTACGGCTCATTCCGTTAATAAGGTTAAACATACCTGTACATCTATGATCATGGCGAAAAATAATAGCAAAAAGTGCGATGTGTAGTAAATATGTCATTTCTAAACATAATGTCACAGATCCTTATTTACCGAATTACATTCTGACCTACGACTATACAACTCGAAGCATTTACATGATTTTTATCGATGGTTTAAGATACTTGATGAAAACAATAACTCAGCTGAACTTGGTGATTACTGTTCACACAGGAGTCATAAAGGTCAACATCAATACAATAAAATCCTTGTTAGACAATGTGCAGGCTAGCACAATGTTGGCGACTCTAAGAACATAAAACTTTATTACCTGACAGAATGATACAGATGTAATTTATGCCATTAAAAAATCCATGAATTATTTGGAAGAACAGTGCCATTTATTTAACATTTGATCCCGAACTTTTTCCATTGTGTGATGTATATAATTCAGACATTGATGACAATTTGGTCTTTTTCTGATGACTTAACGTACCTGACACGTGGCTGACAACATTAGAAACATTTAGTAGTAGATTTGTACGTCCCTCTTATTCCTCTGGTTTAATACGAAGGACCACAGATAATAAATCATGTTTTTTGCTTGGAAACAGATGGAGACATATAAATGAACATAAGACAGAAGGTCAAACTTACTATACCGCTAAGGACAGAATCAGCGAACGAACGTAAATAACTTTAACCATGAATTACAATATCAGATAGAATTAACTTAGTGCAGCTCTGATGATCTGATCTTGATCTTGTAAAATATGACTTTGATAACGTTATATTTTGTTTTAGTTCATCATGAGGTCGGTGGTCCATGCTTATACAGTACAATCTCTCCAAGGCGACCCTCTCTTCAGCAACAACCTTCCTTCAACAAGTTGCGTACAACAGCACGGCTTTTCCCACTGTACGATTTAAGTATCAATTCAACATCTCAAGAGCAATAACCTTTCAACGACGACATAATTTTGCTTCTCCCAATGGGTGTTGATTTGAAACGGATGCACTGTATATCAATAGTAGACTACATGTGTATTAAATATTGTTCTGTACGAAACATCGATAGCTGATGACATAGTAAACATGTATTTTCATCAATCCGGCCATATTTACAAGGAAACTAACATAAATGTCACACAATAATGATAAACACATGATATATTAGACTATCAAGAGTTCAGAAATTTATAGAATTATTATGATATTCATGTGAAACTTCTATAAATGAATACAATGATGATATGGTATGACTGTCTGTCTACCATAACGCCGAATGAATCAATACGCTTATTACTGTCGATTGAAAATGTTTATAAAAAATCACAAATGTTGTCTGATTCTCTGATATTGTAAAGAATACTATAGAATGTGTCATGTCAAATATTGCCTGGGGAGGACTGAAAAAAATATCTTACGTTTAAACGTAACAGTTGTATTGTTATGATTATTTCAAATATGTTATATGAAATAATTCAATTATATCGTTAAATACTATTATTCCGGGTAAATTGATTACATGAAAATGGATGTAACCATTTTTTGTTGGACAACAAGCCTGTTGGGTCAAAGCATTTGGCTGACATGATATTAATCATAAACAAAAATAATATTCAAAGGCTTTACAAAGTTTACAAGTAACATCATCAGTGTGTACGTAAAGCCCTGTTACATTATACAGCGTTTGTACTGCGTTGTTTAATTTTCCAGAACGTCGTGCAAGCAAGCAAAATTTTTTTTTTTTGGTGAAAATAGAGATGCCATGGCGTCCTAACAGCGACCAAGGCGTTACTACGGAGTTGATATAACATACTATCACATTCCTACGGAGTTCTTGTACTCAACGTCCTACAATGTACAAAAATGTACATGCAAACGCCACAGACGACCATAGCGTTCGCACAGCGACCTTGACGCTCCTATGGTGTTGTAGGAGACCTTACTGCGCCGCTATAGAGACCTTACGACCCCACTGCACTCTTATCAGAACGCCGAGTGACGGCGTTTGTTTGTGCATGCACAAAGTGCGTGCCGTTGCTTGGCGTTCTATGCAAACCCAACGCGTCCAATGACGATGCTTACGATCGTACTGCGCCCTCGGCGCTTTGCATTTTTCTTAGACGCCGTGGGATAGCAGAATACGATATGAAAAATACATTCAGAAAATAAGTGTTTTATGTTCCTTATTTTATGTAATAATATTATTAATATTGATTTTTTCTATAAAGCTACAATACAAATAGATAATATTATATTATCAATGTTGCCTGACATCTCAGCAAGATTGTTAGAGTCTCTCATAGATTGTATTGTAATCACATAACGTAATAATTATACGTCATTCTGACATCTGTAAGTGTGCATCTATTGCATTAACTTGATCTTAACATGTATTTGTCTGTAATAATATGTTTATCATCTACGTGCATGAATGCATCCGTCTTTCTCCAAACAAGTTATGAATTGATTTGTTGTTGTTTTCCGGATTATGTCTAAGTCTTTTGTAACTGTCGCAAATATGCACCAATGGTGTTCAGTTGTATAATAAAGTATTAATCGTCGAATCAATAAATTCCCTAAGTGTAAATGTCCCCTATAATTTACTTATAAATAAATAATTTGAATGGAATTGTCACATGAATTTTCCCACTGTACGTTTTAAATATTTATTTATCCTCGTTAGAGCAACAGAGTACACTGTATATGATAAACTTGCCATTACCATACTATAAAATTTTTATATCGATAAGAGAATATTTCATAAGAAAATCAACATCCAACACAACTCAAAATACTACCATCTCCCGACTACCTCAATCCTAAACCTACACAACAAAGAGGAGCATACACAAACATATTGTATAAAAACTACCTTCTCCCGAATACCTAAATCCTAAACCTACACAACAAAGAGGAGCATACACAAACATATTGTATAAAATACTACCATCTCCCGACTACCTCAATCCTAAACCTACACAACAAAGAGGAGCATACACAAACATATTGTATAAAAACTACCTTCTCCCGAATACCTCAATCCTAAACCTACACAACAAAGAGGAGCATACACAAACATATTGTATAAAATACTACCATCTCCCGAATACCTCAATCCTAAACCTACACAACAAAGAGGAGCATACACAAACATATTGTACAAAATACTACCTTCTCCCGAATACCTCAATCCTAAACCTACACAACAAAGAGGAGCATACACAAACATATTGTATAAAATACTACCATCTCCCGAATACCTCAATCCTAAACCTACACAACAAAGATGAGCATACACAAACATATTGTATAAAATACTACCTTCTCCCGAATACCTCAATCCTAAACCTACACAACAAAGAGGAGCATACACAAACATATTGTATAAAATACTACCTTCTCCCGAATACCTCAATCCTAAACCTACAAAACAAAGAGGAGCATACACAAACATATTGTACAAAATACTACCTTCTCCCGAATACCTCAATCCTAAACCTACACAACAAAGAGGAGCATACACAAACATATTGTACAAAATACTACCTTCTCCCGAATACCTCAATCCTAAACCTACACAACAAAGAGGAGCATACACAAACATATTGTACAAAATACTACCTTCTCCCGAATACCTCAATCCTAAACCTACACAACAAAGAGGAGCATACACAAACATATTGTACAAAATACTACCTTCTCCCGAATACCTCAATCCTAAACCTACACAACAAAGAGGAGCATACACAAACATATTGTACAAAATACTACCTTCTCCCGAATACCTCAATCCTAAACCTACACAACAAAGAGGAGCATACACAAACATATTGTACAAAATACTACCTTCTCCCGAATACCTCAATCCTAAACCTACACAACAAAGAGGAGCATACACAAACATATTGTACAAAATACTACCTTCTCCCGAATACCTCAATCCTAAACCTACACAACAAAAAGGAGCATACACAAACATATTGTATAAAATACTACCATCTCCCGAATACCTCAATCCTAAACATACACAACAAAGAGGAGCATACAAAAACATATTGTACAAAATACTACCTTCTCCCGAATACCTCAATCCTAAACCTACACAACAAAGAGGAGCATACACAATCATATTGTACAAAATACTACCTTCTCCCGAATACCTCAATCCTAAACCTACACAACAAAGAGGAGCATACACAAACATATTGTACAAAATACTACCTTCTCCCGAATACCTCAATCCTAAACCTACACAACAAAGATGAGCATACACAAACATATTGTATAAAATACTACCATCTCCCGAATACCTCAATCCTAAACCTACACAACAAAGAGGAGCATACACAAACATATTGTACAAAATACTACCTTCTCCCGAATACCTCAATCCTAAACCTACACAACAAAGAGGAGCATACACAAACATATTGTATAAAAACTACCTTCTCCCGAATACCTCAATCCTAAACCTACACAACAAAGAGGAGCATACACAAACATATTGTACAAAATACTACCTTCTCCCGAATACCTCAATCCTAAACCTGCACAACAAAGAGGAGCATACACAAACATATTGTATAAAAACTACCTTCTCCCGAATACCTCAATCCTAAACCTACACAACAAAGAGGAGCATACACAATCATATTGTATAAAATACTACCTTCTCCCGAATACCTCAATCCTAACCCTACACAACAAAGAGGAGCATACACAAACATATTGTATAAAATATTACCTTCTCCCGAATACCTCAATCCTATACCTACACAACAAAGAGGAGCATACACAAACATATTGTATAAAATACTACCTTCTCCCGACTACCTCAATCCTATACCTACACAACAAAGAGGAGCATACAGAAACATATTGTATAAAATACTACCTTCTCCCGACTACCTCAATCCTAAACCTACCCAACAAAGAGGAGCATACACAAACATATTGTATAAAATACTACCTTCTCCCGAATACCTCAATCCTAAACCTACACAACAAAGAGGAGCATACACAAGCATATTGGAACAAAACACAGTATTCACAGCAAAGCTACAAGTGGGTTAATATATATATAAAAGGTAGGCTGCTGCTTACAGAGGATGGGAAATCTAGTACTGTTTTTTCAGGAACGGTGGTTAAGTATACCGTTTGCCTCATTTGACTCTGACTGTTGAAAAAGTTGAAACTCGAATAAATAAACTATCAAACAAACTGTAGTTGACGTACGAAATATAAACAAATACGTTAAAATGTTACATCATAACATATATAAACAAAAACATTTTCGTGCATATGGGTAATGTCCCAAGGTGCTCATTTCACGATATTTAGACAATGATGCAACACTCGAGTTAATTGTCTTATCTCTGTCCGACTACCATACTAAATGAGTTTACTGGTTTTTAAATGTATTTTCAGATAAGCTTTGTGGAATCCTTCTCGATGCTTATGCATTATACTCTTTCTGTAACGGCAGTTAAATAAATGTTGCTGTACCATGAACTCTTCGGTAAGTGCTGAATAAGTTGCGGTTATAATATTTACTTTTGCATCAAGTTAAAGCTGTCAGGTGAAGATTGGAACGGAACTAATGAACTTGGAGTAAAGCCTTTGTCTATTTTATCTCTGTTTGTTGAATCAGGGACCATAACTCGGGTATGAGGATCTTACTGGTGGTCAACTCAGCAAAAAGGTTTTGCTAATTATCATTTTGACTAAGTCTTAATGATAATTGAACAGAAACTATATAACTTGATTCATGACTTGATGATATGTTTTGTGTGCGTAATACACGCAACATATATTATAGCCCAGCATCCTAAAGTATTGACACGTAAATAGTTTAGGATTTTATTTATCTTTGGCATATTTAAGATGTCCATGTTTACAATGGGTGAATGTGATTGAATATCGACACTCTGGATTCTAATAGTGTAACATTCAGACAAGGTTGTGACTTTAAATCATTGTTAATGCTGGGAATATGATCAAGATTGTAGAAATACATAAACATAGAGACAAGGACAGATGAAGTAGTAATAATGAGTCCATAAAATACATGGATGAGCTGTATATAAATATCACATATCTGTGATGGTGTTATTTAAAATTGTTACCCCGAGAACATAGTATGTGTTAATATGATGTTCGAGGCAGTGTTTAATATATTCAATCCTTTAGAAAGCCTATTGTAATTATATTTTACCTCCTCGTCAATACGTTTTGTTTCAACAGAGCCACATTTTTATAAAGTATTGCATGGAATTTCTTAATAATTCATACATTGTTTAACAATGATGATAATAATGATCAAAAGTCATACGTGCTTATTATCAATGGTTATTCACAATCATAATCTAAGATGAATATAATGACAAAACGATAAACTCAAAATGTTACATAATCGCTATTATCAGAAACAAACGTTGTAAATAATGGACAGGATAAACATTATCATTGGACAATTATTTATATCAAATAGAATAGCGCATGTAAACAATGTTTCCTTATATAAATGAACTTGATCATGAAACAAAAACTAATCTGCTCATACAATCTTAATGCATCATTTTCTTACTCGTGATTGTCTGATTAAAATAATAAATTCGCAAATAAGAATGTGTTTGAATACAATAAGAAATATGAACAAGATGTGTTTAGCTAGTATATACAATTTTATCATGCAACTGCCATGGTAACTGCCTGATAACACATGACCTGAGAACATTATGTGTTCTCAGGTCAACAGGATGCTATAGTAGCATGAGAACACTTTTTGGCTCCGCCCACTCGACTATTTAAATTAATGCGCGTATGTTTTTGTGTATTCAATTGTTGTTTTGAATATTTTTCACCAAATTTGTAATTGTTAACAAATGATTTCTTTAATGTGAAATTAAATTTTGTGATCCATGGGAGTTTTTTTTTATTATTTCGCCCAATTGTAGTGAACTATTTATCTGCGGATGTTGACTGTTTAAAGTGTGATTTGCCGGGTGACCGTTATCATCACACTAGCGAATTAAACGCTAAATTTTAGGTGAAATGACACTAAATTATGCTCCGAAAACTGAGTTACATGATAAATAGAAACTCGGGTCACTGTCCGGTGAGAACAATGTTATCAGACTCGGCGATATCGTCCAGGGTGACTCGCTAAAGCTCGCCACCCGGGACGATATCACCTCGCCTGATAACATTGTTCTCACCGGACAGTGACCCGAGTTTCTCTATATCTACGGACATCATACCACAGTGCTTATCAACTCATGTTGAGAGATAGGTTACCGTTTACTAATTTGGGTAACAGTAGAATAGTACTTCATCAAGGATCACCGCATATGCAAACTACATGTCTGTCTCTTTTAACGGACCTACTCTTGACATAAACAAACAATCGATCATAGAAACATTACAGTCGTGTCAAGGTAACCGATCTGGCTGACGTCATTAATCAGACACGCTTGTTTAGTCAATCAGTACGTCAAACATTTATTTTATATCACGTTCATAATAAACTTGCATTGATGTACTTAGTGATTCGATGGTTCCTGTGGAGAACACTTGTTGTGTTTGAGGTATTTACAGAACGTCATATTGTGATTTATTAAAACCCAAAAGAACAATAAATCGGACTTTTATTGTCTGTGTATGTTACATAATACAATGTAATAAATAGATAGTCACAATGTGTGTTCTTGTCTCCATCTAACTGACGTCAATCAAACAATGCCATACTTCCAGTAACTACATTATTTCTGTGTCCTGAAGACTTAGTGATATCATTGGAATCTCTCAGAGTCTCTCATGGTTGTATTACGATCAAATAACGTTACATGCTCGCGACAGTCTGACTACGGTACATGTTTTACTATCGTATTATAGAACAAATGAACGAACATGATATGGCTATAGTTTGTTATAATGAGCTAAAAGCCTTATAGTGCAAGAATGCAACCCGTCTATGTCTACACTAATAATGCATTGACGACGTCGTTGTTGCCAGTGTGTATCAAGTTTTTTAGTAATAATTTTTAGTACAACCTCTCAAAAGCAATACCATTTTGGAGAAGCAAAATTACATTGTTGTTGAGAGGTTGTTGCTCTAGAAAGGTTAAATTATTAGTTAACTCGCGCAGTGGGGAAAATATGCTGTTGTTGAAGGGAGGCTGTTGGTCAAGAGAGGGCCGCTCTGGGGAGATTGTATTGTATCTATTAATTTTCTAAGGACATCATTATGTTTTTTAATTTTCAATTTTTAACGTGCAGAACAAGATAAAGTGGACTCCTATGAAATGTCAAATACGACAGGACGACCTTTCCAAGCAATTTACCAATTCTGATATGGGAGGAAAAGTCAACAAAAGCAAACAACATGACAGCAGCTGCTCAGGAAACCGCAATTAACGTACTTATAAAAACGACGTGTAATTGGTTTTAAGTGAAATTAAAATTAGGTAACAGTGAACGACTTTGTAAGTCAACGTCCGATATTAGATTGATAAGTCATGTATCTCCCGCCACATCAGTGTTGAGAACTTGAGATGTATTGATTTTCTAATAAACCCGTTTGTAGGACTTTTTGCCAGACTAATATTCTAAACAGTGATATACATATACTTAAATTGTAGGAGGTTCTCAATCTAACAAGATACATTTGATGGACTAGATGTGCAAACTGTGAGTGTAATATGGTAAACTTGATGTGTGTATCAATATTAAGGCAGCTGTGCCAGCTGGGGCATATACTATATTAATTCAACAACATTTAAATAAATGATGAAGCTGTCCATTTTATGTAAAATGTTCTAATCGTGTGTGTCTCGGAGATATGAATATATATTGCAATAACTTTTGATGTATCAATGACAATACATGCATTATTACCATTGCCATTGATCATAGTTGTATGTTTAAATCTGTACTGTTAATATTTTTACTATGTACTCATGGACTGTAAAGTCTTATGATTGCATTGAAATAAACATACAAACATATATCTAAACTGTACTTTAACAATGCATGTTCTATAATTATATCATGTTAATATTGCTTTGTAAAAAAACCATTATAGCTTACAAACAAACAGTTTTAGCAACGCCATGTTTATTACTGGTAACCTTGAACTTGGTGTGGCTAGAGTCCCAGTCTTCATGTGTGTGCATATACCGATATCAGAATGATATAAAGGATTTTCTTTTGAAAGAACAATATATATAAGAATAAAATGTATCAAAATAAATGGATAAATATTGTAAAAAAACACACAAATATAATCATAATGTTAAAACATAATGTAGGTCATGACAATAACATTGACTCCTGGGATAACACTAAAAACGAGAGAAATTTCTTGTTTCCATTGTGGTCCCAGTAGAGAGAAAATAACCATACCTCATCGTCTATTGTCTCTACCTATAATAACATATTACAAGCTACTTGGTCAAATAGAGAATGACATTATTTTCAACGTCGTATTATAATTCGTTTTGGTTATTAGTCAATGTTGATATTTTTAGAGAATCGTGTGATAAAACAATCATATTGTCAACATTTATCAATCACTTCACGAATGGTAAGGTCACAGTTCACTGATTAATACATTACTTTTACAATGATATAAAACCAGAACATTCAGTATTCCGTGGATATATATCATACACATAGTGTGTATCTAAGGTTAGTTATCATGGATGAGTATAAAAGACAACCGTATATAATGTATAGCAACATGTACGTACATTGTATACGGGATTTTGGACTTTGTATTAATAAACTTTAAAATTGAACTTGGAAAGTCAATGTTAACTTCTATTGTAATTAAATAGTATATACATCTATGTACAATCTAAGAAACATAAATAAAAGATGTAATACTACATCAAATCACACGCAGGCCTTCGTAATTTGAAGCTCCGACACCACGTGGATGACAACACTAAACACTGACCACAAATAACAAATCGTAACTATTAGTATCATGTTTGAATGAGACAGGTAGTGTACTTATCACTATTTACGGTGTCTATTTAGGAATACAATACAAGAGCCGTGCTAGATGATTATACAAAATCCTTTATTGAAGCTGTCTGCGATTACAATATAATCTGAATAGTGACAGTATCTCCATTTAAGATTATTTTGTAATGAACACAAACTTTAAACACTTGAATCCAATCAAACTAATTGAATCAGTAATTTCTATTTTGAGCTTAATTCGATTACAATGTGGTTTAAATTAAAGCAAGAACATCATTAACAAACATCGTTAAATTGGCAATAGCGGAACGTGTTAAGTTCATGATATATGATAATACTATCCATGCATACTATATAATTATGTCATTTATAAAATATGGACCTCAGGATTACTGGCATTACTTTTTTATTCTTTATTCAATCATGTATTTCTAAGCAGCGATTATGTTGCAAATCTGTATACAACCTACGTAGGAATTCTGGGAGGGAAGATCTTAGGGAAGATAATATTTTGGACAATTTTGTAGATAAGAATCCTGTGTGTATCTATGTTAACCCGTGTTATCTGACAAGTCGCAAAAAGGTCTTAGACGTTTAAATGTCTTTAGTCAAATACCTATACTTATTGACACCTTTATAACATAATTGTAGAATTAAAGAGGGACTGTAAAAGAAATGTGTCCATTTTTTTCTTTGAACATTAATGGAAATCACTCATTCTCGAATACAGACCAGAAAATAATTAAAACCAGTCTGTAGTACACCAGAAATGTAACATTAACGTCGGTTATGTATATTTCCTGGTCAAAGCAATCGTCTGAATTGTTAGTCTAGAAATTTCATTAAAGGAATACAATTCTGATCTAGTATTACAGTATTACCGCTTTATGATCAAATCGTGCAAGCGAAAATACGGGAGTGATTCAGAAACTTGAATAGATGTCCAACTGATGTGTCAGACCCTTACACAATCAATTTACGAATACAGGTGCACACATTACAACAGTCAGTTAATCAGGCGAAATTGACATTTGATTAAGACACATTCTGCAAAGCCACCACAGTGTAGAAAGATAAACATTGATGGGAAAAAACATGTAATTGTATAACACTGTTCACTCAAATTACTAAGTGCACCCAAACTCTCCCCGGGGAAATGAAACGTAAGAATAGAATGGAGGTGCGACGGATGTATCCATTATTGCAATACATCCTAGTTGATACATGTACATAGAAGGTCAGTCTGAACACTGTATTATTATATCCTTTTCTATATTCTAATCATGTACGGAGGCTTACAGAGTTATAATTGTCTGGTTGTCAATCATAGTGTTACATAAAGATGGAAGAAACTGTTGCCGCAGTAATAATTATACAGACGTATTATACTTGAAACATTGAAACTGTTAGACATATACATGTAAGTGCGTATTTGAGGAGAAACTTTATATAGTATATTTATAGTGTTCAGAGATAATTTGTAGTAATTATATGTATATAAGTACATTTTAGGTAGAGTTTTGTATTAATAGTTTATACATATGAGAGGAGGACTTGTAGTAATTATATGTAATTAGGGGAGAGATTTGTATGTAATATGTACGTGATTGCAGGGAGGATAATTGTAGTAACGTTATTAAAAATATTACATCCTTTTCATTTTAGAATGATATACCAACAAGTTCCCCAGAATGTTACAATGTGTACACTACGGTAGCGCTATGCACTGACATGTGTTCTTCTGCTCGGGGCATTATGGGTATTTGCTGGAACTACTTACAAAATGGAAATTATAAACAATAACATAACGTGACGTCACCGTATGGTACACATTAGAGCCAAACGGTCTTCAACATTGCGTTTCATTGAATAATTAGTGTTATTGACAAAAGCACAAGAATAGAAATGTTATAACGTATTCATTTTACATAACTTAACACATTTTGTTAATAACATACAACCGATATGGTTGTTTTGACATTTTGTATCCTTCCGCGTAACTGTATTTTAGCGTATGAATAACTATCTAAATGTGGATAGTAATCAGTTCTATGTATAGAGGTTCAAACTCCCCGCAGCGGTTACCTCCCTTGATCAGTACATTAACCACTGCCACCACTAATGAAATTCGGCCGTCACAGAGCCGAATTTTTTTTTCAATTTTGATTTTATATTCTTAAAAACGTTATCGCTGTACTTATCTTTTATTGAAATAGTGTGCTTATTGTACAAAAAAAAATTAAACGTTGAAAAGAAAATTTCTTAAAAATATACAAACGTAGTGACGTCACGATGTAAACAATGGCTATAGTTAGACAGTAACTTTTTGATTGCGCGAAAGAATTCGATCCATCAATTGTTGAAATAGAGTGTTTTCAACAAATTTTATGTGGTAAAGACGTACATTGTGAATTTACTTGTTGGTTATCGGAAATATCTTGTTTATCAATTGTTGGTCACATGATACAACTATCATCACGTGATTACAGTGGTGGCAGTGGTTATAGTAGCAAAGCGTGACGTAACCGGTGTGAGGAGTTCGATAGAGGTTAGACAAACGTAGTGACGTCACGCTATGTATAGAACGCAGAATGTTATCAATCATGAGTTCAAAGCATATTCCACAGGATGGTGACGACCAGTAGCATGCTTTAGCGGGATAAACTAGTTACAAGGACACAACAAAATACTCGCATTTACCCCCCCCCCCCCCGGAAAACAGAACCTAAATTACATTTATATATATTTTATCCGTACATTTGTGTGTAATCAAATATCGAGTAAGGAACAAGCTCTTTACTTGCTTCCAGGCGTAAATCAGTACTATTCACATTCTATCTACATGCTAATGCTAAGCTATCCCTCATAATTCTGAGTTGGAGGACAATTTAAGATAAGATGTAATATCTTCAGTCAAATTTGTCAAGGACAGAGTGAGCATCGCCTGGGGTTCGAACTGACAACTTCTTGGTCAATACTCTATCCACTAAGCAAACCGGACGCGCTTACGTCATCATGATTAGATTCGTTGTATGAAGGGATTTCTAATATATTATGACAAACTACGGCTATACGTTGTCTCTTTTATTAAGCATCCGATAAATGGGAGACAAGCCGTCTCCCCGAGGGTTACCACCTTGTTCTAGGAAATAAATAGAAAGACAAAGTCACGCTATACAAATTTGCCATTTCTAAACAAACTACATCAGCACTGTAATAAAGAGAGCAGGTCACACTAATAGTGTCTTTAACGTGACAACAAGACCAATAAAACAATAACTAATCCCACCACACTTCAACCAAGTACCACATGACACTTCAGCCTAGCAATCACATATCTAACCACACAACACTTCAGTCTAGCAATCACATATCTAACCTCATAACACTCCAGCTCAGCAATCACATATCTAACCACATAACTCTCCAGCCTAGCAATCACATATCTAACCTCATAACACTCCAGCTCAGCAATCACATATCTAACCACATAACACTCCAGCCTAGCAATCACATATCAAACCACATAACACTTCAGCTCAGCAATCACATATCTAACCACATAACACTCCAGCCTAGCAATCACATATCTAACCTCACAAAACTTCAGCCTAGCAATCACATATCTAACCTCATAACACTCCAGCCTAGCAATCACATATCTAACCACACAACACTTCAGCCTAGCAATCACATATCTAACCTCATAACACTCCAGCTCAGCAATCACATATCTAACCACATAAAACTCCAGCCTAGCAATCACATATCAAACCACATAACACTTCAGCCTAGCAATCACATATCTAACCTCATAACACTCCAGCTCAGCAATCACATATCTAACCACATAACACTCCAGCCTAGCAATCACATATCTAACCTCATAACACTCCAGCCTAGCAATCACATATCTAACCACACAACACTTCAGCCTAGCAATCACATATCTAACCTCATAACACTCCAGCTCAGCAATCACATATCTAACCTCATAACACTCCAGCCTAGCAATCACATATCTAACCACACAACACTTCAGCCTAGCAATCACATATCTAACCTCATAACACTCCAGCTCAGCAATCATATATCTAACCACATAACACTCCAGCCTAGCAATCACATATCAAACCACATAACACTTCAGCTCAGCAATCACATATCTAACCACATAACACTCCAGCCTAGCAATCACATATCTAACCTCACAACACTTCAGCCTAGCAATCACATATCTAACCACATAACACTCCAGCCTAGCAATCACATATCTAACCTCATAACACTCCAGCTCAGCAATCACATATCTAACCACACAACACTTCAGCCTAGCAATCACATATCTAACCTCATAACACTCCAGCTCAGCAATCACATATATAACCACATAACACTCCAGCCTAGCAATCACATATCTAACCTCATAACACTCCAGCTCAGCAATCACATATCTAACCACATAACACTCCAGCCTAGCAATCACATATCAAACCACATAACACTTCAGCTCAGCAATCACATATCTAACCACATAACACTCCAGCCTAGCAATCACATATCTAACCTCACAAAACTTCAGCCTAGCAATCACATATCTAACCTCATAACACTCCAGCCTAGCAATCACATATCTAACCACATAACACTTCAGCCTAGCAATCACATATCTAACCTCATAACACTCCAGCTCAGCAATCACATATCTAACCACATAAAACTCCAGCCTAGCAATCACATATCTAACCTCATAACACTCCAGCTCAGCAATCACATATCTAACCACATAACTCTCCAGCCTAGCAATCACATATCAAACCACATAACACTTCAGCTCAGCAATCACATATCTAACCACATAACACTCCAGCCTAGCAATCACATATCTAACCTCACAACACTTTAGCCTAGCAATCACATATCTAACCTCATAACACTCCAGCCTAGCAATCACATATCTAACCACACAACACTTCAGCCTAGCAATCACATTTCTAACCACACAACACTTCAGCCTAGCAACTACTTATCTAACCACATAACACATCAGCCTAGCAATCATTTGTCAAACCACTATCGCACATCACCCACCCTTAAAAAAGAAAACAGTAATTTCTTCTTTGTATGAAACACAGAAGCATCGCACTTATATTGTCTTAGAAAATTGATGAAACAAAGGCGAATATTTCTTCAATGTTAAATAATTACAGACATTATGATTGTAAGAGACAAAACAGATTTCAGATATATAGCAAAAGGTCCTTTAATCGTGGACACAGTATTTAAACAACAGAACACAATTGTGTAAACATTGGTTAATATTTTAACATCTAGATTTGGAAAACCAAGGCAAATTGGCTGCCCGCTAAATAACCTCAACAATTTAGACGTGTACACAGACAAATTGAGGATCTTGACCACTTCTTCACCAATATCAGATACCTAGCTTAAATCTTACTCGAAATAATTAATAATCAAATCTAACCAAAGTTTTATACAAACTTAAACTCAAACTTAACCAGTGGTTGATTTAACCAATATTTATTAAATTGGGTGCTAGATGATTATAGTTCAATTTTTAGGTCAGCAATGTTATTGTATACATGGAAGATCCCATTTGTGAATGTTTAGGTAACACGAATACTGTATGTAATATTCTTTAGAGCAATCTAGAAAGTATACTATGACTGTCCTCTGTGGCGCAATTGTTAAAGGATAAGATTAGTGAATCTTGAGGACTGCGTCTGATGTTGGACATTATTTTTTATTTTTAACTTTTTCATTTTTAATAAAAGTTAACTTTATATATATATCGATAAAAAAATTATTTTAAATGTCCTCATTTATTGGTAACTTAACTAAGATTTCACAATGACAAATGCATGAATTGACGTATTAACAGTATCACGCAAGATAAGATAAGATTTTAAAGGAATACTGTTTAGTATCTAAGTGCTCTGTTTTGTAAGGCGCCTACTTCTGTTCTATACATAGTTGTGTACAAAAAAGAAGTAACACTTTTTGTTTCTATTTCATGACATATACTCGGATGTTCTCACGTAAAACTAAATTTGCTGCTACTTTGTATTATATTTATTCGATTGCTTTACACAGAAAACACAGGTGTCAAGGACTGTTTATGTTTTTCTGTCTATCCACCTATATATACTATAATTTTCATTTTAATCCAATAAGAAGACATGAATTGATAGCTCTTCGGGGAGCTATTAGTATGCCTGTATTAGTTTAAAATTCACGTCTATGATCAATTTTTTTGTGCCTGTATATTTCCCAGTAGAATATCCTGAACATTTCAAAGTTAACATCTACGTTCCCTATAATCAACGGGAAGGGAAGATAAACGATTATCTGAACTGTTGGGTCGTCTATTCGTTATAAACTTCTTCTTGGATACACTCATATATAAATAATAAAATAAATCAAATTACTGAAAGTACTGTCGGACTTGATTTTCACCATACGAGACAAAAGAGAGAAATGATACAACACATCGTTCGAGCCCATACAAATATTTTTAACATTTAAAATTACGGACCGATTTTTCATTAATATTGTAATGCAGGTCATACGCATGTAGGTAAATGACATACGCTAGGGCTTTACTATAGTCCCTTTGCTAAAATTTTAAAATGAAAAAGCCTGATATTGGAAAGTTTAATGATTAGCACATTAATTGAAGACAATTTAATTGCATTGAAAACTCTTTATTGTACACAAACTAGTGACCAACACTTCAGTAACAGTAAATACAAACATTGATTCTTCTGGTTTTAACACAACAGAACATCGTCGCATTGAACACATTCAGGATCACTCAAATCAAAAAGTCCTGACACAGTAGAGTAAGACCTATATGACCTATAGTTAACCCGATGTTGCATGAAATTCAGACGTGATTATGTTATTCTAAATAATCTGGCGTAAAAGGAACTCTTAAACTGTAATTTTTAAAAGCACGTATCCAGTAATTTACGTTCGTATTTAGCGACTCGAATTATTTAAACATTCAACCTTCGATGTTTACCTGACATGAACTCATTCAATAAATCAAACTCCCTATGCTACTAGCCACTGCGGGGAGTGAGTCTATACGATTACAAAGGACTTGATTTTGAATTTTAAAAATCAACCTACTAATACCAATGATACTGCTCTGTTTCTTTCGTCTTAATTCGTGGAATACTAATCGGTCTAATTTTTACCTGCATCAGTGGCTATTTCTTAATTTAAACGTCGCATCAGCAGCCCGGCTCATTTGGCAAATCTCCAGCATAAACCGTGGAGGTAGACTCAATGATTACACCTGTGTACATCCAACAACTGTCCGTAATCTGGCTACTTATGTTAGGAGTGGTAATCAAACCCACAGTAGTGAGAGGTAAGGGATTAAAGGTCAGTGACAACAACCCACAGTAGTGAGAGGTAAGGGATTAAAGGTCAGAGACAACAACCGCTGGACCACAGGGGCACATAATTGCATGTTTTAAATACACCTGAATAAAACACGTAAGGAGCGACTGGAAGGCGTGTACACCACTTATTGTTGATACGTTAATACGTAAAAACCACCTATTATCGAAGTTAAACCCAACCGAAACAACTCCATACTATTCACATTAACATCAGAAAAGTATAGTTCGTAGTTTAAGCATTTTTTATCTTTTAAAAGTGTTAATAACTGTGTGAAATAGAGCCATCTCGCAAATCAGTAACTTCCGTTCTGTGGGTAAATTGTATACTCTGATATATGGAAGGTATATGTACAATACAGTCCATATCAGCATCCGTTGTAGACTGTAGACTCCTCAACATGTAGTCCGTTGTCATCGGGTGTTTCACTCCTTAATTCTATGAACACTCTTGTGATGGGTGGACCTACGGTGGTGATCAGTCACTATGTGTTGGTTGGTTGCTTCCAACTCTTTTCCTCTTTTCTCAACCACAACCAGAGAGGCGCACGCTCAGCAGCTTGGCTTAGTCTTAATATATCCTTCATATTCTCTTTACCAATAGTTTCAACTGCCGTCATCAGTCGGTATTCGGACTTTGAGCATAACCCTTTGGCGCCTATTTCCACCTGGTCCAGCCATGTACGCCGACCTCGATGCCTGAATAGGTCAAGTGTAAGGGAATGGGAACTTAAAGAAATATCAAACTATATATATAATATCAACATTTTTGAACAACGATTACCATTCTGTATAATTTTTTATAGGAATATATTACAACAAAAAGACTTCAATTAACTATAAATGAATAATGCAGGGAATCGTGCCTCAGTTTTTTATAACGTCTTGCGTTCGTGAGATACTTGACTTCGAAGAAATTCCGTACCCAGAACCTCGCTGTTTATTACGTAATACGCCATAGATAAAAAATGAAAACAAGTATCAAAATTCTGAGGCACGATTCCCTAGATTAACATTTCCGCTACAAAATACCGAAAACCGCTTTGAAATCCGTCATCAAATAAGTCGGCAATGTTAATTCGAAAATGACACCTACTGTGTTTTTTAAGCTGAGCAATTAACGATTAAAGTGTCGCACCCCATTCAATTTTGATAGCCAATCAAAATCGTCAATGTTTACGGTTCAGTAATTGAAACCACGCCCATGTTTGATGTCTAGTAAGAGATTTTATAACAAAGTTTTGTCATTAATAAATTAATATTATCATACTGTACCAATACATCAGAGATGTTTAATGCTGATAAGGAAAAGTCGATGAAGGGGTGCAGTATTTATCGCTATAAAACACCATTGTTGAGCGTTCGGTTATAGTTTTTTGTTGCTTGGTATTGTATGATATTCAATCTTTGTAAATAACGTAAAATATTATTTTACGTTATTTTAGCGATTGTAACAAATCCCGATACGTTAAAGACGAAAATAAAAGTCAAATTTAATGTGTGTCAGTAAAATATTATTTATTGTAAACATGCATGGAGTCTTAAAATATGGTAATGTCTGCAGGTCAAACAATGATGGGGAAATACTAGTAATTACTTGTATATATTCATGTGGGAATAGAAGTTCAAGTTACAGGTATTTTTTTGATCCAATACATAACTATAAGGATCGCTCCTAAATGTTTAATTGTATTTGATATTGTAATTACTCAGAAGCTTTCCAGTTTTTGTCTTTTATTCATTTTCATCAAATATGAACTTTTGATTGTTGAATCTAACATTGTCAGGAAATAAACAAATTGAATTAATTGGTAAAAAATAATTCAATAATGTGATTGATCTTGGGGTAAGAAACAATTAGCACTAAGTGTTATTTAATTTAGATGTGGCATAGAAACTGATAAAATGATTAATTGGTGTAGTTAATTTTCAATTAAGTTGTCAATTTGTAAATTATTGGACATTTCAATTAGATGACCCAACGGAGCAATTATAATTGAGATAAAACAAGGCAACAAGTATAAATGAACAATTTCTAATCGCAGAATCACATTGAAGAAATACTTATTCGACATTGTGCGATGAACAGACAAATAAATTTCCGAACATTGGTGACATTTAGGTGTTGTGCTTTCCATTTTGGTGTTTCTAGAAACAAGTCCAAGAAGTGGACAGTTTCATAAGTGTTATGGGACCAAAATGGTGGAACACTCTTTTGAGCGAGTTGTAATGTGTTTCAAATGAAATCCAGATCAGACAAAAACCCAAACGTATTTTTCTCGAAATTCCACAAGTGATTTTACACACTGTGTAAACTGACTTTCAAATGGACCGCATGAAGCACAAATGAAAATGGTGTTATATAGTTTGCTCTATATAAAAGGACTTGTATTTGATTATGACAGGTGAAGCTCAAAAAGAAAAAGGTCGCATCTTTGCTCGTGTTATTTTTTCGATGAAAATCTGTTCGTATCTTTACTAAATAAAACAGACGAAAATATGTTTGTTGAGAAATATACTTTATATACAAATACATATGCCTTATCAAATAACATTCTGTCGTTAGATTGAAATGCATCTTAGCACGAAATAGATGCAAAGCATTACGTTAATGATTCAATAAACCTCAAGGACATTATAAATGCTAAACATAAGAATATGTAGCCAACTTTCATCTCAGGAAATATCACCTTGTCTGAAGTTTGTTCCTAATCCCAGAGCAATCAGTTTTATTGACGCGTTATATTACGTACAAAAACATTATATCCATTACGTCACGAAGCTTTATAGACATTCAGTATTTATTCATGCTGCATCACAGCGACACATGGGTATCAAATCGTGCGTTAAGTTATATTTACGAGAGTAAGATGTAAATGTGACAAAGATAGCAGTGCCTTGTTGTCTTTTACTTCATGTTTACATTATTGTCAGACACAGAGGAATGTTCAGTACGTTACTGATGTAGATGTTTAATGTATACTGTTCGTTTGTTGCATTGTACAGATGGTCGTAGTTGAAGCTCGCAAAGTACTAGTATGTTATGAAAAGCCGCACATTGACCTTTAGATCTTTCTCCTCTGTATGACAACACGTACCATGCGACCTTTTTTGTCACTATAACAGATGGTTATCATCAGATGGGTAAATTTGATTTTTATTTATTTATTATTTCATTTTCATCTGATTTAAGGCCTTTTACATAATTATTTCAGTTATATCGTGGCGGGCAGTTATCCAAACCCGCTTCCCTGGAGTTCGGTTTGCCCTTAATCAGTACTAACAACATTCTATCCGCAAAGTACTACCAAGGTACCCCACATAATCCAGAGGCGCAGGACAATTTATCATAGGATGTATAGGTTTGAACACCAAACTTCTTTATCAGTAGACCAACGTTCTGAGCTAACCGGGGGGGGGGGGGGCTTTTAAGCTATTATAGTAGATGGTTAGGCCTACCATCAGGTTCTTAAAATGGAACAGCTCTCGGGAAAATAACGTAAGGGTTGATATTCTTATGTTTATATTGGTGATGTTGCAGATAGTGTTATAATGCACTATGATAAAATACTCTATCTCTGTTATTAGTTTTATCATACTAGTAGTCAGTGAAAAGCTCTTCCTGAATAAGAGGGATGTTCGTAAAGTATTGGTCATACGCTCTAACTACACCTCTTGGTGTACTTAAAGTACATGGATCTATTGCCGGAAAGCATCACAGTAGGCTGAATTTGGTATACTACGGAGGTTCTGATGAACAGCAGAACCGAGAGTTTGTCGCGATCGATTTCTATGACAAGAGATGACGTTTTTCAGTTTTGGAATCAGACAGAAGTCGCATGTCCTGATTGATTTCTACGACCAGAAAGAAACATTTTCAGTTTGGTTCAAGATCTGGGGATTAAGGAGGATATGATACAACAGTAACTCTCTCCGATGTCAACATCTGTGTTATTGTAGCAGAAGCGTGCGCGGAGCATTATCATGTAACAGTCAAACATGTTTGAAACCTGTAACTTGGCGACGTTCCTAGTATAGTTGTACTTCTTTAGTTCTGTAGTACCTACCTGTCACACTTCTACCTTTTTTACTGGAATGAATCTATACTGCTATACTTTCGCTGGAGAGTAATATGGCACATTAATTTTCTTTACGCGTTTTGCAATTATTGGCCTATGGTCATGTTTTGAGCCCATAGTTTGTCCCATCATTTTTCACAGATTCATAAGAATGCACCTAGGTTTCATCACTTGAAACAATATTTGCAAAAACCTTTTTGACGTATTTTGGAACATTTTAGTGATGTTTAGCAGTTTCAACACGTAGCCTTTCTTTAGTCAATGTACAGGATACCAACTAAACAGAAGTCTTCCTAACTTTCAAGATCTTTAAATGAAAATGAACTCTTGATAGTGAAATGCCAACAATACGTGCAATATCGCGTGCAGTATATCGAACATCTTTGGTTTACGTGGGGTTTTGTTTTGGTGGGGGGGGGCATTTTCAACTGACTACATCACACTCAAATTTCTTTTTACATCTGCGAACAGTCTCATATGACACAAGTAACTAGACCAATGGTCTCATTTGCTCACCACTTTCTCCATCTCGGCACCAACCATGTATTCTCTGTAAGAACTACAATTCCTTAGAATCTATGCTAGGCCTATAAACAGTTACGGTTTAAGGTGTATCGTTACGGTATAATAATCATAAATCATTGTTTTCTTTCCGTGACATTTCAGTATTAGATGGAAGTCCTGACCAGACGTCATTAACAAAATGTCTGTTTACTTGTATACATTTTATTGCTCCTTATGTGAACATTTTATCAGTAGTTACAACAGTCTAGCATGTAAAATACGTCTTTAATTACATTACTCTATAAACTTGTAAGCAAAGGCCACCCATTGGGAAGACGAAATGTAGCCTTTATACTGTATCATTCTTAATGGTCAGTAACAGTTTTAAAAAGAACAGCCTTTATTCACAGCTTGGCTTTTTTCGGAGGTGGCCGCTAGCACAGGTTTTACTGTATATACAATGTACTTGAAGATTATAGTTGATATATGATATTCCTAGTACATGTATCGCTAGCAACAGTTGACAAAATTGTTGCATTCCAAAAAATACTGTGAAAAGAATGTTCTACTTTGACATTTTTACTTAAGGCTATATTGTCATATTTTATCATCTATGATTTGTTATACAACAGTAAACTACAACTGACAATCGGTAAATTTATGCTGGCGGTTCGAACAATCAAACATTTCAAACGAATTGTAATCAAATAGAAATAACAGATGCCATTCTAATAGTTGTTGGTCACTTAAACATTGCAATGTAAGAGATCTAAAGTTGTAACGTTATGTATCAGATCAATGTCACGTGATGTAGCATGACAAGAACCCGCCTAGAAGTATTTCACGCCAACACAAATACTAACAACAACAACATAACCGAGACTCATTCTAATGCTTGAACAAGGCTGGAACCGAACCTCACACAGTACGTGTTCATTGATAGTTCACCTTCAAAAGTCGTATTGTCTTTTAGATTGCCCTCATGGGGGGTCCCAGACATATCATGTAGGCTTAAAATATTGTCTATCCTCTTCTATGTTGAATGATTCAATCAGACATAATACATTGTGGCATTTATATCAAAGAGACTCACAAGTGCTTGTCATATTATTGATACTTGAACGAGACGTTAATTCATTCGGCATTATGTTGATGGGACACTGGACTCTGCCAACGAACCTTTAAATGTCTGGAACCATCGATTATGACGTATCTAGAAATAGTCGTAGAATACACCATTAAGAATATGCACACTTATTACTCATCATAAACGTTGTATCGAACATCTGGTGTTATTCACAGGTAACTGTATCATGAATAGATTACAAAAATATGAAAAAAGAAATTTAAAAAAATATTTATTACTATATTAACAAGGTATATTTCAACGAAAATCCCAAGATTTTTAAAGCATCAAAAACATTTTTTGGCTAAAGATATTTCCAGTGATCGATTATATTCATAAAACATATTGTTAAAACAACATTCATGCAAAATCCCAGAGAAATCCGTCGCCTAGTTCACGAGTTATGCCACAAAAAGTAAATCAATGCTTCGGGACGATCACTGAGGTGATTTTGACATCCACTATAAATTTACATAGAATAGACGATATTTAGTCTAAACCATTGTGTACAAACATAATGAACAGCTACACTTAGAAAACACAACTGTTGGAACACATTTACCCCCATGACAATTTGTAAATTCGTTACATGTAAATGTTTAAGCAATAAAGAAATTTTCGGCTTTAATTTTTATTCCCGATAGACTCCATTTTGGTTCATATGACGCGCGTGCTATCCAGTTTGTGACAACGATTTTCATTGGCCAATTTCAAAGGAGTTTTCCCAGCTGAAATGACGTATGTACCAGAAATTGGTTCCCGGCCAATGAAAACGAACGTTACAAAATACACTGGGATTTCTCTAGAGTCATCGACAGAATGAAGTTTTTACGTTGATATTCAGATAAAATCGGAATTTAAACGTTGAATTACATGTTATGAAGGTAAAATAATGTAAATAAATAAAGCTTTCAATGCAGAAATATGCTTTTGTTTAATTACGGCCGTAAAAAGTATATTCATTTGCATGAATTCACCGGAATCCTTGATGAAATTGAAAAACAAAAGTCACCTCAGTGATCGTCCAGAGAATTTTCGTTGAAATATACCTTGTTAATATAGTAATAAATATTTTTTTTAAATATTTTTTTTCATACTTTTGTAATCTATTCATGATACAGTTACCTGTGGTGTTATTGTATATGGAGTAAAAAGCTTTCCGAAGAATATTGCTGAATATAATTATACTGAGTTTAAGATGACTGGTCCGTGGATATGTTTTGTTTCAATTTTATCGTTTATTGTTTAAGTAATGATTTTATGTTTTTTTGTAACAAGTGATTGAAGAGCTACTTTCGTGAGCTTTGTGATTAATTTATCCATGTTCTGAGAACAAGTTATTCATCAGCCTGCTATAAAAGAACGGAACAAAATAGACAATGTTTTATTCTAAAAAGGACAAACAAACTGTTATACTGATGATAATATGAAAGAATAACACAAGCAAGATCAGTTCGTGTCAGCAGCATATATCAAACGACATAAAAACTAGAAATGCGTCTGGATGACATGAATGCCCCCACTGAGCGCTATGTCAAAAAAGGGCCGTAACTCCTAATTTTAACTAGACCTATATTTTATTATTATACACAATCATATAAAATAGGATACCAATGTATGAAATATTTCTTGAGTAATCGCTCAGAAAATAAAGTTTGAACGGACGGACAGAGCTAACACTGTATGACCTTCTGCCATTTCGAATGGCGGGGGGGCATAATAAAAGATCCATGTTTTAATAATTGCAGAACTTAAGTTACAGGTATTTGTTTGTCATACATTACTTTTGTTGCCGTTCCGACAAGGATGCTTTGCATGGACATGGACACAATGTTCTCTATTCTCAAAGTTACCAGCGGTTAAAACAACTCCAGAGTTGTCACTGTTACTTCCTAGAAATTTGTTCAGTTTTAGTAACTTTCTAAACGCCCCTCTAAAGTCCCTGTTAAAGTAAGCATAAATTATGGGGTTAAGACAAGAATTAAAGTAGCCAAGCCAGAAGAGCGCGGATCCAATCATTGGCGGATAAGGGCACGCGTCACCACACAATGAAGTGATCAAATACCATGAAAAGAAAGGAAGAAAACAGAAAACAAATGCTCCCATTATAATTCCTAGAGTTTTCGCCGCTTTATGTTCCCTTCGCATACGTTTTCGTTCATTTCTATTTTCACTTTGATCATCAGTTAGATTTGTCTGCTCTGAAGGCGAAATTTCTTTTATGTGAAAGCCTGATTGCTTAATGTGTTTTTCTTGGCGCCTTGCTTCCATATAAATCTTTAAGTAGACAAACACCATAATTGTACAAGGTATCCAGAATGAGATACTAGATGACACTACAGAGTAAGCTCTATTCACTACAAATAAACATTGGTCTGGACTATCCTCCATTTCTTTCAATGTGTCCGATGTAGTGTACCAATGGGATTGTATAGGGATGTATGAAATAAGAATTGAAGATATCCAAGTAATTGCAATCATCAAATAAACTCGAAAATGCGTCATTTTTGACTGGTATTTAAATGGGTGAATAATTGCTATATATCGGTCCATACTTATGCAGCACAGGTGTAGGATAGAAGCCGTACTGAATAAGACATCGTTTGAATTAAAAACGTCACACATCACCCGGCCAAACATCCATTTCCCAGAAATTTCAATACTTGCACTAAATGGCATGACCATAATTGACACGAGAAAGTCAGCGAAAGCTAAGGAAACTATAAAGTAGTTTGTTATTGCACTTCTCAATCTTTCAAACTTCATCACCGCTGTAACGACCAGGATGTTTCCGAATATCGCTCCTAGCATGATGAGAATCATGGCTGTAGATTTTATTACTAATAATATATACTCTACTTGTGGCGTGGTTTCTTTATCAGCAAGACTATCGTTTAGTTCAGTCATGTTGTTTAACCCAGCTTCAAGTCCACCTTTCTCCATCAACATACCGTTATATTGTCCAAAATAAATAATCTACCAAGAGTTGAATCTTGGAAAAACGTACGTAAATGTGTTTATGAAGGTTTCGAATCTTTGACCAAGCTCTCCTCTCAGACAAAGGAAGTAGGCAGAATCTTTATCAGTTTTGATCCATTTTAAAATTCAGCCAATTCAGTTCGGCCTAGGTTATGCAGGTTAATGTTCTTTTCTGCTCTACACTGTGAAATACTCTATTAAACTTTGGACACTATCTAACAGGTATGACTCTCTTTTATTGTCATTGAAAGGCACGTAATGATGATAAGTTTGCTTAGAATATAATCCAATTATGATTCGTTGTAACCAATGTCCATTTAACAAATTAAAGTGTAACAAGTATTCATTGGGATTTTTACGAAGCAATTCAAATCTTTTTTTTTTAATCAGCAATGTAGTTTTATCCATTCATGTTTGGGATGAATCGAATGGGGAGTGATCCAAGGATCAAACAGTGACTTCTAAGTTTACAACTTTTTCTTCATTAACCGACGTTCGTGTATTACATCAGTACGATTAAATCAGGCGTCGAAATCCTCAGTTAACTGCCATTTTATTTCACACCATTGTCTTTCTATTTCACTAAAGATATGCGAGTGGTAATTACACCGACTAGACAATCTGCCCTTCTGTGTGTGAATGGCTTCTACATTAACATCTCGGGCAGAATGCAGTATGCTGGAATCTCCAAATCACAAAAGAGCTGAAAAGGAAGATAAAATCAATTTACACAGTTGAAGCAGATAATTGATCGTTTTATTGATATAGATGCGTCTAAGGTCATCCTTAACAGTGTTCTAATAACATTTATTTGATTTACATCATGCTCAGTTACGTAAACACAATAAGTGTTTGTATTGTCTGTATTATCTGCATGGTGTAATGGTGCTATTGAATCAGTCAGTTAGAAACAGTTACAGCGAAAATTGCTTAGAGAAAATATTATACGTCGATTGAATGCTTCGCAAGTTACCATCTACACTTTCAATGGGTATTTAGGAAGACTATTGACTGCAATGTCTTTATTTATCAGTACTTAAAGACAACTCAAGGCTGTATAATGGTTATAAGCTATAAATCGGGAAAACGATATGTTTGTTGAGAAAATTATGTATTACATTAAATTTTCTGATTACTCATCATACTTTGGCAAAATTGGAAATTCTTCGAAATAGGTCTTATTTCTAAAATTTATTTAGTAATATAAGACATGATAGTTGACAATATATATATTATTTATGAATCCTTGCCCATTTCGCTTTATATCATTCACGTGTATCAGTGTTTGAAATCATGTTTCAGTGGAAATGTATTGTAACGTGTACCGAGCGGGTTGAACCTATCGTGATCGACAACTATATATATGTTTATAATAACAATGACTTTATTTAAAGAGGCAACACAGTTTGGAAAGCCCAGTCTTCCCTGTGAGCCTCTGTGTTGCATGATTACACAAATACATGTTCACAAGAATATATGGAATAAAACATAAAAATTATAATCCTGAAAAGAAATACATTTCGAAATATATGACTATTGTGTGCATTTAAGAAAAATGTGACATTTTTCAACAACTGACATGAAACATAATGTGACAATATTCACAAAATAACATGATGATAAATAAATGTGACATTATTTACAAAGAAACATTATTTTATCCACCAGAGTAAAACTTAGTGAACTTGATTGACGTATGTTTAGTGGTATTTTGTTCCACATTTTAGGACCAGAGTATGCGAGAGATTTTCTGCAGAATTCAAGTCTATGTTTTGGAACGTAGAGAGTATTGCAGATAACCCTAACCCCAGTTTGAATGAGATCTTAAGTTTCGATTAACAGGTTAGACATGTACTCAGGAAATATATTATTCAAGGATTTGTAGACAAAAATGGCTTTTTTATAGAAGATACGGTCTTGTATTTTCATCCATTTCAGATCATTGAATAAAGTAGGAGTTGGTGCATCATAAGGCTTGTCTAGAATTGTTCTGGCTGCTGCTCTTTTTCTGAAATTTATGTAACTTATGTAAACTGCAACCCCAGACAGTGCAGCAATAATCAAGGTTTTCCAAGATATAAGCAGGTTTTTTTATAAAGTACTCGGTTCGTTAGATACTTGACTTTAAAGAAATTCCGTACCCAGAACCCCGCTGTTTATTACGTAATACGCCATAAATAAAAAATAAAAACAAGTATCATAATTCTGAGGCACGGTTCCCTAGATTAATATTTCCGCTACAAAATACAGAAAACCGCTTTAAATCCGTCATCAAATAAGACGGCAATGTTAATTCGAAAATCACACCTACTGTGTTTTTTTAAGCTAAGCGATTAACAATTAAAGTGTCTGATCATTATCGTGTCATGAAATCAACGAATTTGACGCACCTCATTCAATTTTGACAGCCAATCAAAATTGCATATGTTTACGGTTCAATAATTGAAACCACGCCCAGGTTTGATGTCTAGTAAGAGATTTTATAATATGTATCATATCGTACCAATACAATGTACATAACGTTAGAGATGTTTAACGTTGATAAGGTAAAGTCGATAAAGGGTGCAGTATTTATCGCAATAAAACACCATTTTTGAGCGGTCGGTTAGAATTTTTTGTTGCTTGGTATTAAAGTATGATATTTAATCTTTTTAAAATAACGTAAAATATCATGTTTTCAACTTGGAAGGACAAGCTTAACTTGTGGTCAACATTGACACCTAACAACTTTCATTTTGCTCAAATAAGCTGAATAAAATCAGCATGCGTTTGATATATATTTCAAACGAATTGACACCAGTCACCAATGTTTCAAAAATGATTACTTTATCTCAGCTATCAATAATCACAAACGTTGGACAATTGATAAAATCTTGCTATAAAAAATGCATGCAAAAACAAAAAAATGCTGATATTATTCCAAAATAATCATTACCGACTAACACATATTTCGCTGTGATTTTTGCTTTTGTAAACTTGAAATATATAGAGTGCGTGACGCCACTTAATGCCGTGTGCATAATATGACTGCTGGAAAATACAGCTGTTCTATAAATAGTATTTTTTCAATGATATTGAAAAAAATACGATGGTGGTTTTGGAAACATTTTTTCTTGCTATAAAGTATGCACGGGTGGAAAACGCCCCGGATTCCTCTGTTATAGGACAAATAAAAAACTATTACGACCGATAAATGTATATGCTATGGGACTTTAATGGGCATCATATATCTCGATTTACCAATGATGTTAAGACTAGCGAATGCTTCGGTGATGGTGAAGTCTAAATTATTTTCGACATCACCTTTTTCTACAAAAATAAGATTTCTGAAAAATATCAATACCTTAGTTTGCGGACTATGTTTACTGAACATATAATAGATTTAGTATTTTTATATCATTTTACACTAAATGAAGTCGAAACATCATGTTATGATTAAAGGTGAATACAATGTTTATATAATGTCAAGAACTGCTCGCGATAGGTTAACAATTTGATATCAAAATTGTTCTGATGATGTAATTTAAGAAATTAAAAAATAAATTCATACTGACCCTCAGTGACAAGACTAGACATACCACGTGTGATTTTGATCCTGAACAATAAGTATTTGAATGTTTTAGAATATATAACAATATATGAAACATTCAAGCGACAGTTTAGACATTCCAAAATAAATATTAAAGTTATCACCCTAAAACAGAATTTTCTTTTTCCGTGAGAAGCAGACGACATTGGAATCTGTGATATGTACTAGACATTCCCTGTCCGGTATAACAGGCAATAATTACGTACAATATCGTCAAAATTCAAAAACTAGAATCGGCTTTGTCCCAATGGAGCTGTTGTATTATATTAAAGGTAAACTGTCCCGTCGTGATGTGGTGTAATGAAATTGGCCTTACGTCTCATTTTTAACAATGAGGCCTTATTACATAACCCGCAGAGACTTTACAGCACAGATTCAAATTACGATACTGAAAAAAGTAGCCTGAAGAGCCATAGATTTTTTTCGTAATGTTAATTTTTGAAGAACACGGCGTTTTAGCTACATTTGCATTTATCTGAATATTTTACGTCGAAAAAACGTCCCGATAATGACGTTTTGACGTCGATTTATTTCCGACACGCCGAGCGGTCATGGATATTCAAAGAATTGATGATGATCACTCGGTAGACCACAGCATTCGCTCATCCGCAAAGTTCGAATTTTCAATTTATGACAATTTATAGCAAAGCTACAAGGGGAAAAGTACAACGAAGTCGTTCACATTATACTAAGCTGGTGCGGCTAGATGGCGTTTTGACGTCGTTTAGTTGCTATGTTACCGACGTCAAACTGTAAAAAGAACAACATTTTACTTTGGGTATAATTCCTCCAAATTTCATGTCATTCGAACAAACTTTCTTTTTTGCCGAGCAACACCGCGAACTACCTTAAGACTTACGTCGTTGAGATCTCTGAAGTATGGGGTACATTAAAAGCAATTGCTATAGAAACGTTTTCAGATGAACTAAAATAGTAAGTGTACAATAAGTCAGTGTTATTAAAATTAATGGTTAAGTAATTTATATTCAAACTATAGAAGCATCAAAGAAGCATACATGGGATATAAATGGGGCACATCGCTTCCAATCAAATTCTACAGAATATAAAATGTTCTCAGAGAAATCAAACACATGTTTATTGTTCATTTCTAAATGTGATTCCTCAGTTGAATTTATCAAAATATCCCAGTTTTCATTTTAATTGTACATTCTGTAACAATAACTTGTGAAAACTTTATTGCTATGGCACGAATCGATCAATTGTAGAATAGTGGGATATTTCAATAAAAAACAACAAGAGTTCAACATTAATCTTCAACATTTGATAACTTTACAGGCGTGATCGTGGTATGTTTATCTGGTGTTAAGATGTTAAGTTACTTCCTAGATCAACCATTCCTCGTGAAAGTTTCAAGATTCTGACTTCAAGCAAGAGAACGATACATTTTATGTTAATGCTAAGAAAATAGATTTCAAATTTTCTTTCGTAAATATATGTAATTTTGAACTACGTAAACAGGAAGAGTTGTAACTAAGTTTTTACTTTGTTAAAACTGTATATAAATTATTTATTGTATGTTATGTTACATGAAAGTCAAAACAATAAAATATATTTAAACAAAAATAAACTTTCATAAATATAGATTTTTCATAGAAATACTTTAATTCATTCCCTACGGGTGCTGAATTTCATTTTGATAAACCTTTTTGAAACAGAATGTCACGTGTTTAGTTGGTAATTCAGACAGTCCTCAAAATTATGTTCATTCAATCCACCATGATACAATATCTCCTATTAATAAGTTACTGTACAAGTCATGTTAATGATATTTTACATACAACGTGAAGAAATATAGCTGTATATTGAATAACTATTTTATCAAAGCGCATCCGAACAAAGGATAAAAGAACTGACAATTTATTTGTTGTAATTTCTAAAGGACAAGAAATGTCCATTGTATGATTACTAGTATATAAAGTGGTCCTCGGTTACTTAATTTCCATGAAGGAAATGTAAATCGCGTCTAGCAATTATTGTGCACGCCAATATAAGGTCATAGGATATAATTAAGTTGGCTGACAGTTCCCCGAGACAACAAGCACATATTTCTTTTTTATTGCGACACAAGCAGTGACAGAGGCGAAATGTGTTAAAGAGATGTTGAATATTACATGAGGTGAGGAAAACTTGATCTAGGTCAGTTGATAATTGACGTAATTTCTCAAGAAGTCTTAGCGGCGATGAAGTGACCGTGAGTGTAATCATAACTACGATATATATAGGATATATACGTTTTATCAGATCACAACGAACTTCTTTGTCACATGTTTAGTTTGTATGTGAGAAAGTTCGGAGTATGGGAGTCTAGCACTGGTTCTTGCCATGAACGATGGTTAAATGAACTGTACGCCTCATGTGACTATAACCGTTGAAAAGGAGCGTAAAACACAAAGACACAAGAACACAATAGTTTAGTTTGTGTCTGACTAACTTTTATGTACATTGTTTATACCAATGTAGGGTAAATAATATTGATCATGTAATGTAATTTCATTCAACATAATTGCACTATCCGTAAGTTTGCGAGTAGGAAGTTCCGCTCCTCAAGCACAGAATGAAGGACAGTGTTACATCTATTCATATTTCTTAAGACAAAATAAGTATACAAATATATACATAAATAACGTTATTTGACAAGAAATATATCAAATAACAGTAAAATTTAATTCAGTCTCACGAAAAAACGAGAGAAATTTTATAATTGATTCACCTCTTCAGATATTTTTTACGAAAACAATGAATAATGTGTCTCAGGCTTTTTGAATTCAAACAAAGCAGTGATGATAATCTTTCCGCGATCCTCATATTTCCGCTCACATTACCATATAAATATATGCAGTAAACTGAGAGGCATTCCAATGAAACGATCGCGTTAATGTAGAAAATTTTGAATCTTTAGTGGATTTTTTAAAAAACGGACAAAGGTTGCGTCAAACATGACATGTTTATAAAAGTTAGTCAAATTCCTTTTCAAAAGTCTAAGTTATATCAATGGTTTATGCCAGAGTTGGGCTATGCTTTGATAAAACCAGTTTACCCATAGGCCACATTTTTTTAGATCAGACGATAGTTGCGGTATCACGTGTTGAAGCAATACCGAATTTGCATTTAATGAAATTCACTACTTGGATCTCTCTCAACTTTAAAGGGGCATGCCCTGGAACTGCTGTGTCTTGGGTTTTATAAACCAAAATGCGTTTATCACTTGTAAAAAAAATTATTACCGAAAAGTCAAAGAAGAATGTGCCTTCAAAAATGGCCTATAAGGCACGCGTGAGTATTTATATGCCGGTTTAAATAAAGGCTTATAGCCTTTTATTGACGACAACGATATTTCCGATTCGTCTGAGAATTTAACTTAGCATGCGCGCTGCCTTTCAAGCAGCAAAACAATGATATTTACCTATAATTGATCGATAAATAAGCTTTATGTCGCAAACAATGAACATGACATGAGTAATACTTATCATTTCACAGTTTGTTGACATTTTTTCCGCTTTTGACAGATCCCGAAAGGGTCGAGTTATGAAAATGACGAATATTTTCTAAGGCGTAATCGGCAGGTTTTGTAAATCTTGAAATGTGTATTTTGAGTCAACTAGCGGGATATTTCGTAAATATTTTACAGGACTTTCATTAATTGATTAAGGCATTCAAATGATACCAATTTGATTTATAATCGAGACGCTTCAGTTCCAAATCATGCCCCTTTAATCCTATGTTTACATTATCCTCACCGACTTAGAGAGAATAACCATATTTAACAGAACATAATTTACACGAAATAATAACTTCAATTTATGCAATACGCATGAACATCCCAGATTAAATTGTCTTGCTGTGGTATTATTACTAGAAGATAGTAAACGTGTATCATTATAAGTGGTACAAAACATTAAACAAATTATTCAGGAAAATATGGTTTCTACATTACACCACACACCACATTGGTCAGGTATATTTGATTTATGAATTGTTTTATGCCCCCGACATTCGAAATTTTACCCATGTTCGTCCGTTCAAATTTTGGTTTCCGAGCGATAACTCAAGAAATATTCCATGGATTGGTTTCATATTTTACATGAAGTTGTATAATAATACAATACAAGTCAAGATAGATTTCTGCTAAAATCCAATCATTTTACAGGAGTTATGGACCCTTTTGACTTATGAGCTCTCAGCGGGGTATATTCACTGACTTAGCTCTCAGCGGGGTATATTCACTGACTTAGCTCTCAGCGGGGTATATTCACTGACTTAGCTCTCAGCGGGGTATATTCACTGACTTAGCTCTCAGCGGGGTATATTCACTGACTTAGCTCTCAGCGGGGTATATTCACGTCCTCCGGAGACATTTCTAGTCTACATAGTAATGGAAGACAGAAAGGATGTCGTTGAATAAATTGTATCTGTTTTTTAAAGCGAAAGTGAAACAAGAGCTTCTATAGTGATAAACCCAGTTTTGTATTAACAAAAACGTGATGCCTCTTATCCATATATTCGCGTTGAAATTAGTACCACGCTTTGTATAACTCTACCACGTTGGATATATTGTAGGATTATGTTCATTTTGATTTATTACATTGTTTTCGCATTTCAAACTGTTTCATTTATTCATAAAGACAATAAATAGTGCACATTGCTACTATACGCATGGGAATCGCTAAAAGACACTAACAGATCGAGGACACCAGTTAACCGTTATTCCGTCTACTGGATAGATATAAAGTATGGAATGGACTCGATATCGTGAATGAAATTCTTATTTGCGAGTTGGGTTTGCATAATACATCTTTATTAAAAACAACTTCAACAAAAATGAATTATTATTAAAACAAAATTATAAACAGCCCGTTTGGCTGAATTCGGGGCATTTTAAGAATCCTTTCAACCTCTAGCCCACTCAACCACACCGCTTAAGAGTTAACTCGAATGCAGAAGATGCTAACTCTATTATTACATATAATTACGAAGTTTTAAGAGTCAGATGTGTTTCACTGTGAACAGGAAGTGAAGGTATGACTTTACTATCTCCACCAAAACGTCTTCATTACACTGGGCCAAAACTGACTCTTGCTTTTGAGAAAAATATAAGTCCAAACAATATATACATTTGGGTTTGTAACATTGTGGTCTAGAGTTGGTGGAGATGTTTAATGTTATTATTAGTTATCTAATGCATATCTACCAAATATTATCAATAACATTTTAACTTTCACTTCTGACAGCACTCTGAGTGCTTTTATTCTTATGGCGATAGGTTGATTTAATATACCCTGCATAGCAACGGAATGGCACGAGTCGTGTCAATAAGAGGACCAGGACAAATTACTGCTTACTGTTGCTATTTCTAATAGAGATTCCAATAAATTTCTTATTACCATCAACCCATTGGATTTGAGCACTACTTCTTACTTAATATCAAATCATTTACATGGTATCAATACCTAACATTTCATTTCATATCAGTACAAATTAATGCCTTATTGTTATCACATTCATGTGCGCCCAGCATTCATTGATATGATTTATCTCAAATAGAATCATCCACCAAGATTCTACAGCAGTATCAGTCTGAAGAGAATTTCAACAAGATAAAACATTCATTGATGCAATTTGCATCTTTGATAATTCAATAATACATTTAGTGTCAGGCATTATTAGTTGAATGTGAAACAATATCGCGATGAGGTTTTTTGAATGTTTTGGTCTTCTGTAGTTATAGAAACATCATACATTCATTCTACCAACCATACAGAGTTTACAAGACGCTAGCAACACTTGTATATTCAACCAAATAGTTTGACTGGTTTGCTGAGACAATACATGTTCACCATTAAGGAGGTAAGGATTGTACACTTCAACACATATCTCTAACACCAATGAAATGTGTAGAAGGCAAATAAAATTCAAATGTAGATGCGATAAATGACAAATCATGGATTTGGAAACCAGGACACATATCAAGGAAACAGGAATAAATACCTCGACACACAATACAATGAATTTACAAGATAACAAAAAAGAATTACAGCCACAGGTTATTGCACTGATGTGTGTAAAATGTGACAATCCTATTGCGCCCATTATTAAACGCATGAAGGGACAAACTCAAATTCATTAAAGACGAAAAAAGACAAATTTCCGTAGGTTTTACAATATTGAGTTTCCAATTGCTAACCTATAATAAAGCTTCAACTTCAAAATCAGATAAATGTCCGTTGATTGCATCGAAAAACGAGAAAAAAGGATAAGATGTTCTAAGTTAACCTCGTGTTACCCAGTCTACTAAATAATCCCTACATAAATCATGACAGAGTATCTTCACTTCTTTCCAATTGGATTAATGTCATTCATTGAGATTACAAATGTAATCATCTCGTGATCATTGTCCCATTGGGGCTAGGAGAAAAAAACGGACCAAGGAAAATGTGACCTAAAGAAAACATAATGTAATGTCTTAGCACGAAATATCCATCAAATAAATTCATGTTGTGATAAATGATGTTGTTAGAGATTTGTTTGATATTGTCCATGCTGGCAAGGTCGCAAAATATAAACTAGAAAAACTCTATTATTTCCTGCCCAAATATAGCTAAAATACTAAAATAGTTTCTCTGTTACCAAGGCGGGTCACCATGACTTCAAGAACAATATTAGAAGTGTTAGCGAGTGCTTGTTAATGAACACCCCTTAGACTGTGCTCTTTGCAAAGTGCTCGGAAATGTAAGGTTCTACATTGATTTGTAACAAACCATCATTCCAATTAACTTTATCAATGGATATCTTCATACCATTTAATATCACTAAGTAATTCGTTTTCTTTAAATGTGTCTAGGTCTGTCTTAATTTCATCTGACGTTTGAAAATTGAACAAAACTTTATCTTTACATAAGACATTATTTCGAAATGTTTAGAGAAAAATATCTAGGATGATGACACTAAAAACTTGACAAATAAACATTTAGAATCAAATTATGCTCATCTATATTCTTCTTGTGATAATATCCAACGGAATAATTTTTTGTTATTAGATCAAATCTTTACAAACTTGGGCTTTTTTCTGTAATTGAGTAGATTTTTATTTTAAAAGTTCAGTTTCACTCTATAAAACATATATCCGTTTGTTGTGTAAAAGGTTACATAAGATGTAATTGTACTTGAGCAAACATGCTCGTTACATGAAGAATTCGTTGTAGATTTACTTACGGACTCTGACAACGCAGCACTTTCTATGTCAATTTTCATCAAAAAGGAAAATTTATAACCGTAGTATAATTAGATATGCTACATCATTAGACATTTTATTTTAAGAACTTTAGAATGATATCACATTATTTGATAACAACGCAAAATACATATAGTTACAATCTCTATCTAACAACTAACTAGCGAATACAATCAAAGCACCGAGAGTACTGTCAGAAGCGAAAGTTAAAATGTTATTGATAATATTTGGTAGATATGCATTAGTTAACTTATGATACCAAAATTCTCAAACAACTCTAGGTCACAATGTTACAAACCCAAACGTATATATTGTTTGGACTAATATTTTCCTCAAAAGGAAAAGTCAGTTTTGGCCGGATTGCCCTTATGAATGAGACTTTTGTGCGGGTGGATACTGATTTATTGAACTCAATAGTTTTACAGTTTGAAATACCAAAATAATGTAATAATTTAAAATGAACATAATCCTGCATTATTTTCAACGTGTATCATAACTGTAATCGGTAGAGTTATACAACGAGTGGTACGATTTTTCAACGCGAATGTATGGAAAAGAGGCTTCACGATTTTTGTAAATAAAAAAGATGGGTTTATCCCTATAGAAGCTCTCGCTTCACTTTCGCTGCTAAAAATGATCAGGCAATCGTGACAAAGGTTCGTAGCAATAAGTCATTATACACTTCGCTGTTTTGGTTATTGAACTGACTGTTAAAATGTAACTTATTTCTCCTTTTAAGGCCAGTTTAGCTTATTCCAACTTACTGTCACAGACCCATCATCCACACCATCTACTGTCTCGATATCTTCCTTCTAATTCGTTCTTCCTTTAACGCGTTTATTCTACATTTCCTCCTTCGTGTACTAAGTTACATCTTTTAAGCACAAAACACGTTGATAATAAAATTGTTGCAATGATAACTCCGCGCATTAACTTGATGGCATTTTGTCCTTAGTGTATAATTTTACCTAAAATTGCTTAATAATGATACAACTTTATCATCGTTAAAAGATTCGTCTTCGAAGTCCTTAATTCATTTGTTAAAGCACACAGGCTGTCTTAAATTGGAGGAAAGATTCTGTGTAAAAAGCATAAATTTCGTCAATTCTATGTTTTAAAGGTTGTTTAAACTTCGAGTTTATTCAACAATTTATGGTCGATTTCACAAGATATTTTACAATAAAACAAAAAACTCAATGTCTTGCTGTTTTTCAGTTGCGGTTTATGCTCTTAATTTGAAAGTTTAGACAGAATGCATTTTAAGTTGAGTCCTATATATAATTTCATTTTAGCATTTCATAGAGCAAAGTAACTCCTTATTATTACTGTAACATGAAAAGTTGGTTTTGGGACCACAATGGAATAAGCATTTATCCATATTCATGTTATCTCTGGTGTTGGTGTACATGTCATGATGATTATGCTCATGTTGCGTTATGTTATATTTCACTGCGATCACGTTGTTATATTGGCCAAGTTTGTATCTTATGTCAAAATAAATCTTATGAACCGAATTTATAAATCTCCACCTTGTTGTCCATACCACTTGAAGAAATCATAGCCCTCACTTGGCTTATTTCCATGTGAACTTTTTTAAATTTTAAATTTGAATATTCTATTTCTTAGTGTACAGTGTAACCTATCCAGAGACGACCCTGTTTTGAGCAGCAACCTCCCTTCAACAACAGCATTTCCCCACTGCATGAGTTAAATATCGATTTAATCTCTTTAGAACAAAGGCCTCTCAACAGGAACATAATTTTGCTCTCCCAAAGGATGTTGCTTTGGAGTGGTTGCACTATGTATCAGTTGTAAGTATTGTAAAACTAGAACTAATACACTTATATTGCTTCTTCCAACAATTGAGTTTTATAGGTGTCTATAGGTATCTATATATTCGGTTCAGTGTATACTATAATGATATACATGTATTACTCTGGTCCTCCATAATGTTTGATACTTCCTAGCTGCATCACGAGTTTATGCACATGCTTTTTTAAAGACTTCTGACTAAAAGCCAGCAATGTTGCACACGCAGGGTGTCATTTGGGAGCAAACCAGTTATAAGTGTCTTTTACTTTTTTTATTTTATAGTATATTAAATCTTCGGTAACGAAAAGATACTAACTGGTGAAAGATTCATAGTAACTTTTTGTTTGGCTTGAAGCAATAATGTTGTGCATTTACGGTTTGTAATGAAATATCAAAATATCACTGTTGAAGGACAATTAGAAATGGAAAATCAGTCTAATAAAAGTATAAAACTTTTTCATGACGTTTTACAAAGTATTGTGGTTGCGATATTTACAAAATTCTTAGATCAAAGTAGAAAAGAAGTTAACGCAAATATATTGTTGCCTTCCAGACAAATTGTAAAACATGATACAATGGTGAAGTTGGAGACTACAAAATCAAAAGACAAGAACAAAAAGCATGTCATTAAATGTTGTAAAAGTTTTGTTAAGTATCTACTTTAAACTAAATGAGCTTCAGGGTCGCATATCACAACACATCCTAGATAAATGATAGAAAACGTTTGTACAAATACAAAGACTAAATAAAACAGAAAGGACAAGGAGAATCAGTTCTGTGATGTTTCAAAGTGATTTGTTTGTGTACATTCCAAGTATTGTACATAAATCCCTGCCTTTCATGACAGGTCATGTGACACGATGAACAAATTTATTATATTATGCAGTGTACGCGAAAGTAACAATATATCAGTGACGCCAGTTTTTTATTAAGACAATACGATGTGATACGAACACACATTTGAAAGAATAAATAGATATGTGGACTAGATATGGATTCACATTTATGTGCACACTCGCATGTAATTATTGATTGTATTGCCTATACTCATACACATACATTGTGCTCAAAGTTTAATAAGAAGAACTATTTATGTTATAAACATTTTTATATCCTCAGCACAACAACCATTTTATGAAATAATCGTCAAATTCATTGATTTCAAAACCATTTGTACTATTTTGTGGTCAAAGAAAGAAAGCTTGGAAGATAAACATTGAAATGGATGAAAGAGAGCAGGGGAAATATATGTGTCTTAGAACTCAGCTAACCGGTCAATTGTGACGATATTTGTGGTCTCCAGATATATGTGGGTAATACGGACTCTGAGTGAAGGCAATATCAGTCAACATGTACTAATTGAACGGATTGGGGGATTACTTGTTTGCAAATAGGTGTTCATATGATGTAAATATATATTCATTAATTTTTTGTATAGCAATAAAGACAAAACTCTAATTATAACAAAAGCTGTGATGCTGATGGGAGAACAAAACGGGCAAAATTGTCATAGCCATTTGAGTTAATGTGAGAATTAAACATTTTTCACTAAGACAAAACATAAGGCATAAACTTGTTTATTGTCGTCTTACTGTTATCAGGTAGATCTGAAGTCGAACTCGTTGATATGTATTTCATGTATTGTTTTGTACGGTACATGATTGGAAATTTGTCGTTTCGGTACAGTCGTCTCAGGCTCTCCGCTAGTATGCTGGAGTGGGGAGTTTTTTATTACACGGCCCTTAATCACGATGAAAAGCCAAACAAGGTTAAAGGCACATTTCACCACAGGTGTGGTTATATGAGTTCCAGGAACTTCTGTCTATTTATAGTAACAACAACAACAACATTAGAGAAGAAGCAAATATTTAATTTTGCGTTTAAACGTAGAATATCACTGTTGTCATCAAAAGGGAAGTTACTATTGTGTAAGAACGATTTAAGCATTAACTTTAGAAACTGTTGTTATCACCACTTTTTGGCTGAATGCAATTAAATTTTATCAAAAACGATAGTTTGTGTTTTATGGTCATTTAGTGCCGTAGGATGCATTTTATGACAAATCAATATTCAATTAATTCAGTTAGACAATAAAAATAAAGACCAGTCTGTTGTTTTCAGTGTAATTTTGCATCTAGAAGACCAGACAACAACATATCGGACTAGGTTTCAGAAATGACTATTTTATTACGTGACGGATTTTATCATACTCATGCATTGACGATTTATCTGGGAATCTCGAGACCATTAATCTGAATGTAAGATATTCTGGATTGTTATGATTTGATTTAAGCTAAGTAGTGGTGAAATCATGACACTTTTTCGCTTCTTCTCCCTTGTCTGTGGCGTCTACATAAATAGAATAAATCACTAATTGTACTCAGACTGTTATAATCAAATAACCATTTCTCATAAAATGTTAAAATGTGTATATTTAGCTACACCAACATGTTACGGTCGTACTGCATTAGTACATTTGCATCTATATAATAGATACTGGACTTGCCTGGACAGCAAGAAAAACGTGAAGACGAACATTTGATGGAAACGGTTCATAGACAATATTATGATATAGTATGATCATGTTGAATCTCTTACATATGTATACATGTACAATGTATGTATAAAGTACAATGTATGCGTGATATATATGCTTGGTGTTCGATGGTAAAGTGGTAACCAAGTGGACTACTAAACGAAATGTCGTGGGTTCGATTCTCAGCTCTGCCTTTGGAATGCCTCAGAGATGCTTTTTCCAGTGTTCCCAAACCAACTACCGCTCCAAAAGAGTTGGGATATAAATGCGTGATTCTCCTGTATCTTATCTCCCCTCTCTCTAGAGCGGCTCAGAAATGACTGTCGCCGATGAATGGGCCGTTAAACAACAGATAAATAAATACAATATAATATTATACATGTATACATATACAAACATCAGACCTTTTTTTAATCGTGCAGATACTTGTTCCTCTCTATGATATCATACAGTACTTTACCAACAACCTACTAACAACAGCATGATTTTCCCACTTAACGATTTAGCTATTAATTTAACCTCTTTAGAGCGACCATCTCTCGACAACAACATAATTTTGCTGGTCCCATAGGGTGTTACTTTAGAGAGGTTGCACTGTATATAAAGTGTCTCGATTGAAAGTAATCCATTATTAATTAATTAAATGTTTGACGTAGTGTATATTCTAACTTTGTTTGTTTGTTTCCATAGTAATCATCTTGGTGAATTTTAACATAAAATGTCAGAGTATAAATTAACGAGACACATAAAGTAGTTTGTTATGTAACATTAGCATACTGCTTGTAGAAGGAATAAACTAGGAATAATACAGCATTAGAACTGGTTTGATCAGATATTGAATTCCAATCGTAACTTCTCGGGCATTTCCGTAAATTTTAGTTAAGCGGTTTCCGGTCACTACCTTTTCAACACTAGGTACTCGATTCCAAGAATCATTCTCAGAATTACAGAAAATGGGCATCATTGAAATAGAAACATGTTGTTGGATTCACAGGGTTAGCAGTGATGGAAAGTAACCCAAGAACGACAACAACAAAATGTCGGCCTGTCCATTATGTCCTTGGCACTTTTCTTTTGATAAACGCCGAGGAGTTTCAATTAGTTGTATTCGTGTTGTATAAACATTTCTAGCAGTGACTGTTGTATAAACATTTCTTGCAGTGACTGTTATTATTAAAGCATTGTCTTTCTACAAATCTTGTAGTTATTACAGAATCAATGTCGGACTGTATAATTTGGTTCCAAAATATTAGATACGAGTCACAAGATTGGTCATTCTCACATACATGTATGTAGATTTGCAATCGTATATATATATGAAGTTACTTACCACATTGATTTTAGTATAGAAGTATCTCTGTATTTAACAAAGTTACTCATTCTAGAACACATTCACCAGGTCGTTGATAATGATATTGTAGAACTTTGATGGAGTTGTGGGACAAAATTACTTTTTTTGTTTCCCGGTATTTCCCTAATGACCGTAAATACCATAATGGAACAGAATATATAAATGACAATACTCCTGTCATGTCAATGATATCATTATAAACAAGACAACACTATGATTGTATATTTTACGTCATTCTTTAATAATTAATATTCTTTTATAATATTTTTTTCAAGTTCTCATCTTTTCGACTCATCTCTGTACCGTAACTATTGTTAGATGTTCATGTTAAGTTATTTGCTTTCTTTCTCCCGTTTTCTTCCATCACATTCCCGCTAATAATATTATAAGAAGGGGTTAAGTGCGAGCTTTAAACCAAAATCTCGTACAATCTCCCGAAAGGCAGCATCAAATACGTGAAAATCACTAAAAGCCAGAGTTGTGACAGGTTACTGATGGATTACCTCACTCAATTATTACTCTATTTATCAAAAAAGCATAACTTCAATGCTTGTACACAGAATAAATCTTTCAGAAAATATAAGTGATCAATCACTCTGTCCATTTTTTTGGGTTATTGTGTTGGCTTTAAATCATGCGCACATCGTCCAATTGTCCCACGTTCAAATAGCATCAACTCAAAGCTGGGGTTATCAAAATTAGCATAAAACATGGACTTTGTTACTGCAAGTTTACGTTCTTGTATAATCATTACTTGTTATAACGTTTGTGTTATATTTCCTTAATGTGGTGTTAGAACACATTTCCAATCATATTTTTACAAGTCAAAATACCATAACCACTCGACAACAGACGGCATCATATTGATCAAAGTCATTTTGTCAAGCTGAACTGGTTACCTGTCTCAAAAAGGGTTGATCAAATCATGTTGTGTCATGTGTTCAAAATCTACAGTGGTAGAGCACCAGGTTACCCAAATGAGCATTTCATTCCACTTAGTTCAGTTCATAACTATTCCACTAGGTTCAGAGTGTCAGTTGATGCTTCCAGTGATTCATTTACAGACACTGGAAGATTCTGTCTACCCAAGGTTACGGGTTTTGGTAAACGATCATTTGCTTATCAAGATTGCTCCCTCTGGAATGAAATGCCACAGCATATAAGAGAAGTTAAGAACCTCCCTCAGTTTAAGTCCACCGTCAAAGCCCATCTGCTTGCTAGTGTTTGAAGTTGTTTTTTATACACATTTTAAATATCAATAATTTCTTAGATAATGATGTAAATTCTGTGATAGTAATTTTATTCTGTGATAATAATTATCTCTAAGATAAATTTGCATTTTTTTTTTCATATTAATGTAATTTGTTGTTGTTTTCTTGGTTAATTACATATCATTTTATAAAGGACCACGATGGAAATAAGGATTTACTTCCTTTTTTGTGTTATCCTTGTATTTTAACGTTTTTGACATGGTTTCAATTTTTTATGATATTATTTACCTTTAATAATTTTACAGTCTCAATGTGTATATTCAGTAATATTTTTTGTTTGTTTGAACACTGTAACTTTATATGCCCATTTTGTGTAATATATTTCCTATGTACCATGTTTTAGAAATAGTTAAAATATGAATAATAATAAATAAATCTAGGTCTGTTAGTATGGTAATAATCAGTATAGAAAGATAAAACGGAACTAAGTTTAAAACTTTAAACACAGACCACTAAGTCCTCGAACAAGGAACCAACAAGATAACACAGAACTGCTCAGTCATGCAGATTGGAGTCCCTTATCTAAGATTTGTAGTCTATGTCTCATCATGGAAATAAATTGAAGTTAAATAATGACAACCATAAACCTGTTCATGAATCGACTCAGAATACATTATTGTAATACTTGTAGAAAACTGCAGCAGAAAACCATGTTCTCACTGACCAATTATAATATCTGACAACATTACCACATATGAAGTATATTAATGTATTATTCCTGATTTATGTGACTGCTGTACAATATGATAAATGATGTCTTTGAATGCAATAAAAAGATACTGGTCTGTGTTCAATCTAGAAATTCCAAGGCAGTCATTTACTAATTATCTACGGCATTTATTAAACAAAAAAGACTTTAAATTAAATTTTAGATAGAATGTCTTAAAACCACTCTAAGTAGTATGCAATTAACAGATAGTAACTTAACTCTGATGTAAAATTATTCATCTCTAACTGCGAGATTTATTACTTTAATAAGCTACTTGGAATTATTCAACTTTGATTTAGTAGTGTAGGTAACGTAATTGTCGATATTTGTCAGAATTTGATATCATGTCATACATCTGAAAACATGAAAACATACGCAGGTGATAAACGCTGAATGTGCATCAGAGAAGAATTATCTCCTGATCAAATTCATAGTTTGATGTTAGAAAACTATGGGAACCATTGGACACTTAAAATGTGTAACTGATAAGTCGGTGTCCAATACAATGTCCAATACAATACAATGTCAAATACAGTTTCCAATACAGTGTCCAATACAATACAATGTCCAATACAATACTATGTCTAAATCAGTGTCCAATACAATACAGTGTCAAATACAATACAGTCTCCAATACAATACAGTGTCCAATACAATACTATGTCTAAATCAGTGTCCAATACAATACAGTGTCCAATACAATACAGTCTCCAATACAATACAGTGTCCAATACAATACAGTGTCCAATACAATACAGTCTCCAAAACAATACAGTCTCCAATACAATACAGTCTCCAATACAATACAGTGTTCAATACAATACTATGTCTAAATCAGTGTCCAATACAATACAGTGTCCAATACAATACAATGTCCAATACAATACTGTGTCTAAAACTGTGTCAAATACAATACATTGTCAAATACAATACAGTGTCCAATACAGTGTCTAATACAATACAATGTCTATAACAGTGTCCAATACAATACAGTGTCCAATGCATTACATTGTTAAATACAATACAGTGTCTATAACAGTGTCTAATACAATACAATGTCTATAACAGTGTCTAATACAATACAGTGACCAATACAATACAGTGACCAATGCATTACATTGTTAAATACAATACAGTGTCTATAACAGTGTCTAATACAATACAGTGTCTAATACAATACAGTGTCCAAGACAATACAGTGTCCAAGACAATACAGTGTCCAAGACAATACAGTATCCAATACACTACAGCGTCCAATACAATACTGTGACCAATACAATACAGTGTCCAATACACTACAGCGTCCAATACAATACTGTGACCAATACAATACAGTGTCCAATACAATACAGTGTCCAATACAATACTGTGAGCAATACAATACAGTGTCCAATACAATACTGTGACCAATACAATGCAGTGTCCAATACAATACAGTGTCCAATACAATACTGTGACCAATACAATACAGTGTCCAATACATTACAGTGTCCAATACAATACAGTGTCCAAGACAATACAGTGTCCAAGACAATACAGTGTCCAATACAGTGTCCAATACACTACAGCGTCCAATACAATACTGTGACCAATACAATACAGTGACCAATGCATTACATTGTTAAATACAATACAGTGTCCAATACAGTGTCCAATACAATACAGTGTCTAATACAATACAGTGTCCAATACAGGGTATAATACAGTTTTTCAAGTACAACAGCTATTATTAACGTAGAAAAATTAGCGTGTTATTAATGAGAAATACGCAGCAAGGTCAAAATACTCAAACATGAATCTAATAAAAATATATAAGAAAATAATGAAAATCAAAATAAAAAAAAACAAACGTTGTTATATATATTACGTACATAACAACATAGACTATGGAAAACTTAACTAGGAGAAGTATTTATACCCATTTGTGATTTTAGTATAAACATATAAGTCTCATAATAGGATTATTTAATGTTTGGGTCAATAAAACTTATCTATAATCCCTATAATGACACTATCAATGTTAATTTAATCATATATGTAACTACATCACCTCAGCTAACCAAGTAACTAGTTATGTTTGACACTGATCAGGTCAGTCTGTTTGTCGTATGACATCAATATCACAGGAAACGAACACAAATCCATTATAGAAAACATTGAATGTTAATAATCATGAAACGTACTCACAGAAGACAGCAGGAAATTTTAATTATAAAATACAACAGACATTCTTTTATTGCTTTAATCAACACTAACATTACGGCTTCAGATCGGATAATTAACACAGCATGATTAACTACTTCTCTTATCATTTTTAATTGCTGTAATCCAGCGATTTTTTGGAATGAGTGTCAGATCTCAGTGACCTAATATGGAAACAAACAGATTCCTGTCACCTTACACGGAAGCAAACAGATTCCTGTAACCTTTTATGGAAACAAACATGTCCCTGTGACCTTACATGGAAACAAACATATCTCTTGTGACCTTACATGGAAACAAACATATCTCTTGTGATCTTATATGGAAACAAGCAGGTCTCTTGTGATCTTATATGGAAACAAGCAGGTCTCTTGTGACGTTACAAGGAAACAAACAGGTCTCTTGTGACGTTACATGGAAACAAACAGGTCTCTTGTGACCTTACATGGAAACAAACAGGACTCTTTTGAGGTTACATGGAAACATATCTCTTGTGACGTTACATGGAAACAAACAGGTCTCTTGTGACGTTACATGGAAACAAACATATCTCTTGTGACCTTACATGGAAACAAACATATCTCTTGTGACGTTACATGGAAACAAACATATCTCTTGTGACCTTACATGGAAACAAACAGGTCTCTTGTGACCTTACATGGAAACAAACATATCTCTTGTGACCTTACATGGAAACAAACATATCTCTTGTGACCTTACATGGAAACAAACAGGTCTCTTGTGACCTTACATGGAAACAAACATATCTCTTGTGATCTTACATGGAAACAAACAGGTCTCTTGTGACCTTACATGGAAACAAACAGGTCTCTTGTGACGTTACATGGAAACAAACAGGTCTCTTGTGACCTTACATGGAAACAAACAGGTCTCTTGTGACCTTACATGGGAACAAACGTATCTCTTGTGACCTTACATGGAAACAAACATATCTCTTGTGACGTTACATGGAAACAAACATATCTCTTGTGACGTTACATGGAAACAAACAGGTCTCTGTGACCTTACATGGAAACAAACAAGTTTCTTGTGACGTTACATGGAAACAAACATATCTCTTGTGACGTTACATGGAAACAAACAAGTTTCTTGTGACGTTACATGGAAACAAACATATCTCTTGTGACGTTACATGGAAACAAACAAGTTTCTTGTGACGTTACATGGAAACAAACATATCTCTTGTGACGTTACATGGAAACAAACAAGTCTCTTGTGACTTTACATGGAAACAAACAGGTCTCTTGAGACGTTACATGGAAACAAACAAGTTTCTTGTGACGTTACATGGAAACAAACAGGTCTCTTGTGACGTTACATGGAAACAAACAGGTCTCTTGTGACGTTACATGGAAACAAACAAGTCTCTTGTGACGTTACATGGAAACAAACAGGTCTCTTGAGACGTTACATGGAAACAAACGTATCTCTTGTGACGTTACATGGAAACAAACATATCTCTTGTGACGTTACATGGAAACAAACAGGTCTCTTGTGACGTTACATGGAAACAAACAGGTCTCTTGAGACGTTACATGGAAACAAACGTATCTCTTGTGACGTTACATGGAAACAAACAGGTCTCTTGTGACGTTACATGGAAACAAACATATCTCTTGTGACCTTACATGGAAACAAACATATCTCTTGTGATCTTATATGGAAACAAGCAGGTCTCTTGTGACGTTACAAGGAAACAAACAGGTCTCTTGTGACGTTACATGGAAACAAACAGGTCTCTTGTGACCTTACATGGAAACAAACAGGACTCTTTTGAGGTTACATGGAAACATATCTCTTGTGACGTTACATGGAAACAAACAGGTCTCTTGTGACGTTACATGGAAACAAACATATCTCTTGTGACCTTACATGGAAACAAACAGGTCTCTTGTGACCTTACATGGAAACAAACATATCTCTTGTGATCTTACATGGAAACAAACAGGTCTCTTGTGACCTTACATGGAAACAAACAGGTCTCTTGTGACGTTACATGGAAACAAACAGGTCTCTTGTGACCTTACATGGAAACAAACAGGTCTCTTGTGACCTTACATGGGAACAAACGTATCTCTTGTGACCTTACATGGAAACAAACATATCTCTTGTGACATTACATGGAAACAAACATATCTCTTGTGACGTTACATGGAAACAAACAGGTCTCTGTGACCTTACATGGAAACAAACAAGTTTCTTGTGACGTTACATGGAAACAAACATATCTCTTGTGACGTTACATGGAAACAAACAAGTTTCTTGTGACGTTACATGGAAACAAACATATCTCTTGTGACGTTACATGGAAACAAACAAGTTTCTTGTGACGTTACATGGAAACAAACATATCTCTTGTGACGTTACATGGAAACAAACAAGTCTCTTGTGACTTTACATGGAAACAAACAGGTCTCTTGAGACGTTACATGGAAACAAACAAGTTTCTTGTGACGTTACATGGAAACAAACAGGTCTCTTGTGACGTTACATGGAAACAAACAGGTCTCTTGTGACGTTACATGGAAACAAACAAGTCTCTTGTGACGTTACATGGAAACAAACAGGTCTCTTGAGACGTTACATGGAAACAAACGTATCTCTTGTGACGTTACATGGAAACAAACATATCTCTTGTGACGTTACATGGAAACAAACAGGTCTCTTGTGACGTTACATGGAAACAAACAGGTCTCTTGAGACGTTACATGGAAACAAACGTATCTCTTGTGACGTTACATGGAAACAAACAGGTCTCTTGTGACGTTACATGGAAACAAACAGGTCTCTTGTGACGTTACATGGAAACAAACAAGTCTCTTGTGACGTTACATGGAAACAAACAGGTCTCTTGAGACGTTACATGGAAACAAACATATCTCTTGTGACGTTACATGGAAACAAACATATCTCTTGTGACCTTACATGGAAACAAACATATCTCTTGAGACGTTACATGGAAACAAACATATCTCTTGTGACCTTACATGGAAACAAACATATCTCTTGAGACGTTACATGGAAACAAACATATCTCTTGAGACGTTACATGGAAACAAACATATCTCTTGTGACCTTACATGGAAACAAACATATCTCTTGAGACGTTACATGGAAACAAACATATCTCTTGTGACCTTACATGGAAACAAACATATCTCTTGAGACGTTACATGGAAACAAACATATCTCTTGTGACCTTACATGGAAACAAACATATCTCTTGAGACGTTACATGGAAACAAACATATCTCTTGTGACCTTACATGGAAACAAACATATCTCTTGAGACGTTACATGGAAACAAACATATCTCTTGTGACCTTACATGGAAACAAACATATCTCTTGAGACGTTACATGGAAACAAACGTATCTCTTGTGACGTTACATGGAAACAAACAGGTCTCTTGTGACGTTACATGGAAACAAACAGGTCTCTTGTGACGTTACATGGAAACAAACAAGTCTCTTGTGACGTTACATGGAAACAAACAGGTCTCTTGAGACGTTACATGGAAACAAACATATCTCTTGTGACGTTACATGGAAACAAACATATCTCTTGTGACCTTACATGGAAACAAACATATCTCTTGAGACGTTACATGGAAACAAACATATCTCTTGTGACCTTACATGGAAACAAACATATCTCTTGAGACGTTACATGGAAACAAACATATCTCTTGTGACCTTACATGGAAACAAACATATCTCTTGAGACGTTACATGGAAACAAACATATCTCTTGAGACGTTACATGGAAACAAACATATCTCTTGTGACCTTACATGGAAACAAACATATCTCTTGAGACGTTACATGGAAACAAACATATCTCTTGTGACCTTACATGGAAACAAACATATCTCTTGAGACGTTACATGGAAACAAACATATCTCTTGTGACCTTACATGGAAACAAACATATCTCTTGAGACGTTACATGGAAACAAACATATCTCTTGTGACCTTACATGGAAACAAACATATCTCTTGAGACGTTACATGGAAACAAACATATCTCTTGTGACCTTACATGGAAACAAACATATCTCTTGAGACGTTACATGGAAACAAACATATCTCTTGTGACCTTACATGGAAACAAACATATCTCTTGAGACGTTACATGGAAACAAACATATCTCTTGTGACCTTACATGGAAACAAACATATCTCTTGAGACGTTACATGGAAACAAACATATCTCTTGAGACGTTACATGGAAACAAACATATCTCTTGTGACCTTACATGGAAACAAACATATCTCTTGAGACGTTACATGGAAACAAACATATCTCTTGTGACCTTACATGGAAACAAACATATCTCTTGAGACGTTACATGGAAACAAACATATCTCTTGTGACCTTACATGGAAACAAACATATCTCTTGAGACGTTACATGGAAACAAACATATCTCTTGTGACCTTACATGGAAACAAACATATCTCTTGAGACGTTACATGGAAACAAACATATCTCTTGAGACGTTACATGGAAACAAACATATCTCTTGTGACCTTACATGGAAACAAACATATCTCTTGAGACGTTACATGGAAACAAACATATCTCTTGTGACCTTACATGGAAACAAACATATCTCTTGAGACGTTACATGGAAACAAACATATCTCTTGTGACCTTACATGGAAACAAACAGGTCTCTTGTGACGTAACATGGAAACAAACATATCTCTTGTGACCTTACATGGAAACAAACATATCTCTTGAGACGTTACATGGAAACAAACATATCTCTTGTGACCTTACATGGAAACAAACAGGTCTCTTGTGACGTTACATGGAAACAAACATATCTCTTGTGACCTTACATGGAAACAAACAGGTCTCTTGTGACGTAACATGGAAACAAACATATCTCTTGTGACCTTACATGGAAACAAACATATCTCTTGTGACCTTACATGGAAACAAACATATCTCTTGTGACCTTACATGGAAACAAACAGTACTCTTGTGAGGTTACATGGAAACAAACAGTACTCTTGTGAGGTTACATGGAAACAAACAGGTCTCTTGTGACGTTACATGGAAACAAACATATCTCTTGTGACGTTACATGGGAACAAACAGGTCTCTTGTGACGTTACATGGAAACAAACATATCTCTTGTGACGTTACATGGAAACAAACAGGTCTCTTGTGACGTTACATGGAAACAAACAGGTCTCTTGTGACGTTACATGGAAACAAACATATCTCTTGTGACGTTACATGGAAACAAACATATCTCTTGTGACGTTACATGGAAACAAACATATCTCTTGTGACGTTACATGGAAACAAACATATCTCTTGTGACGTTACATGGAAACAAACATATCTCTTGTGACGTTACATGGAAACAAACATATCACTTGTGACGTTACATGGAAACAAACATATCTCTTGTGACGTTACATGGAAACAAACAGGTCTCTTGTGACGTTACATGGAAACAAACATATCTCTGTGACGTTACATGGAAACAAACAGGTCTCTTGTGACGTTACATGGAAACAAACATATCTCTTGTGACGTTACATGGAAACAAACAGGTCTCTTGTGACGTTACATGGAAACAAACAGGTCTCTTGTGACCTTACATGGAAACAAACATATCTCTTGTGACGTTACATGGAAACAAACAGGTCTCTTGTGACGTTACATGGAAACAAACATATCTCTTGTGACGTTACATGGAAACAAACAGGTCTCTTGTGACTTTACATGGAAACAAACATATCTCTTGTGACCTTACATGGAAACAAACATATCTCTTGTGACCTTACATGGAAACAAACATATCTCTTGTGACCTTACATGGAAACAAACAGGTCTCTTGTGACGTTACATGGAAACAAACATATCTCTTGTGACGTTACATGGAAACAAACAGGTCTCTTGTGACGTTACATGGAAACAAACAGGTCTCTTGTGACGTTACATGGAAACAAACAGGTCTCTTGTGACGTTACATGGAAACAAACAGGTCTCTTGTGACGTTACATGGAAACAAACATATCTCTTGTGACGTTACATGGAAACAAACAGGTCTCTTGTGACGTTACATGGAAACAAACAGGTCTCTTGTGACGTTACATGGAAACAAACAGGTCTCTTGTGACGTTACATGGAAACAAACATATCTCTTGTGACGTTACATGGAAAGAAACAGGTCTCTTGTGACGTTACATGGAAACAAACAGGTCTCTTGTGACGTTACATGGAAACAAACAGGTCTCTTGTGACGTTACATGGAAACAAACAGGTCTCTTGTGACGTTACATGGAAACAAACATATCTCTTGTGACGTTACATGGAAACAAACAGGTCTCTTGTGACGTTACATGGAAACAAACAGGTCTCTTGTGACGTTACATGGAAACAAACAGGTCTCTTGTGACGTTACATGGAAACAAACATATCTCTTGTGACGTTACATGGAAACAAACAGGTCTCTTGTGACGTTACATGGAAACAAACAGGTCTCTTGTGACGTTACATGGAAACAAACAGGTCTCTTGTGACGTTACATGGAAAGAAACAGGTCTCTTGTGACGTTACATGGAAACAAACAGGTCTCTTGTGACGTTACATGGAAACAAACAGGTCTCTTGTGACGTTACATGGAAACAAACAGGTCTCTTGTGACGTTACATGGAAACAAACAGGTCTCTTGTGACGTTACATGGAAACAAACAGGTCTCTTGTGACGTTACATGGAAACAAACATATCTCTTGTGACGTTACATGGAAACAAACAAGTCTCTTGTGACGTCACATGGAAACAAACAGGTCTCTTGTGACGTTACATGGAAACAAACAGGTCTCTTGTGACGTTACATGGAAACAAACATATCTCTTGTGACGTTACATGGAAACAAACATATCTCTTGTGACGTTACATGGAAACAAACATATCTCTTGTGACGTTACATGGAAACAAACATATCTCTTGTGACGTTACATGGAAACAAACAAGTCTCTTGTGACGTCACATGGAAACAAACAGGTCTCTTGTGACGTTACATGGAAACAAACATATCTCTTGTGACGTTACATGGAAACAAACAAGTCTCTTGTGACGTCACATGGAAACAAACAGGTCTCTTGTGACGTTACATGGAAACAAACATATCTCTTGTGACGTTACATGGAAACAAACAAGTCTCTTGTGACGTTACATGGAAACAAACAGGTCTCTTGTGACGTTACATGGAAACAAACATATCTCTTGTGACGTTACATGGAAACAAACAAGTCTCTTGTGACGTCACATGGAAACAAACAGGTCTCTTGTGACGTTACATGGAAACAAACAGGTCTCTTGTGACGTTACATGGAAACAAACATATCTCTTGTGACGTTACATGGAAACAAACATATCTCTTGTGACGTTACATGGAAACAAACATATCTCTTGTGACGTTACATGGAAACAAACATATCTCTTGTGACGTTACATGGAAACAAACAGGTCTCTTGTGACGTTACATGGAAACAAACATATCTCTTGTGACGTTACATGGAAACAAACATATCTCTTGTGACGTTACATGGAAACAAACATATCTCTTGTGACGTTACATGGAAACAAACATATCTCTTGTGACGTTACATGGAAACAAACATATCTCTTGTGACGTTACATGGAAACAAACATATCTCTTGTGACGTTACATGGAAACAAACATATCACTGTGACAGGTTGATTTGTGTAAGGAGTGCTGACAAGGATATATTTTCACATCATGATAAAATTACGTGAAACACAAATGAAAACGATTGCCTGATATTCAGAAGAACATGTTCTAAGGCCCCCTAGACTGTATTTTGTCCTACATTGGTTTGTGTCTGTTTCATAGGTTTTGGTTTGAGAATTTGGGGATAGAAGTTATTTGAGGAAGCTGCGAGGTTTTGTAATCTAGGAAGCCCTCATATATATCTCATCTATATTGAACAATACACTAAATTAAATTGAAGGTGACAATAAAATGACTCGAAATAAAGTAATGAGGTAATTGGAACATTAAAAGAAGCAATATATACTAAATGTTGATCGATATTTACAAACAAAATGCCAGCAGCCATATAAAAACGGTGATTTCACTTTGAACAAACAAACTGCAAACGTAAATCGGATTAGAACTTTTGAAATAAACTTTCTCTTGCGTGCAGTGACGGATATTGCTATTAGCATGTCCTTATTAGATTTCGATTATATTATCCTGCATTATTTGTAAGTTCACGTGGTGTATGGTTTTCATTATTTTAAATGTTGTTTTGATGATTTCAAATATTTGATTCTTACTCATAGATTATCACTGGGGGCCAACGACGTATCACGAGAGGCGGTTCGCATCGAAAACATGTGTATGTTATGCAACGAAATTTTATGTAAACAGTCTCTGGTTTTCTGACCTCCACATGCCATTTTGAAATGTTTGACCTGCAGGGGGACGAAATGTTAGTATTTTGGATTGTCTTGTTAGTTGTTTTTATTAAGTTTGTATTTGCCGTTGTAAAATGCGTTTTCTGTACAATGATTGCGTTGTCATTCATCAAATTATGCCAGATTATTGCGTTATTCTGTGTAAAAAATAGTTTTCCTCAAAATTATTGTGACGATGAAACCCATTTGTACAATATTTAGCACCCATGATACAGGCATCATGTCTGTGAACATAACTTAGCGTCTCCCCACCGCTTATCAGATTGAATAGCATGTACATACGTTAATATAGCAAGGCCTTTCGCACTAGACAAGTGTGTATGGTGTCAACTGAAGTCTCTTTTTGATGTATTATGTTACTAACAGAATGTGTGGATGTTTCAGTCTGAAGTCAAATGTGTATATCAATTAATATTTTGCAGTTGACAATTATCTATTTAATTATGTGTGATGGTCTAAAGAGAACAGTTAAAATTCTCAGATGGTCTTATCATTTAATAACTGCATTGTAATAGATTTAGGCACATATATAATTTACGAGTTTGAACAATTTAGAAATCTGCTGTTATCTAAAAAGTTTGATTGAATTTCTTCGATTCGTTAACACCATTGCCCCATTCATTAGTATCTATAGCCATGTTGCACCGTGCTCGTCAATCCAAGCGAGATTTGCACCGAATTCGCCAATATCCACCATTCGAAAAAAGGTGACCCAGTCTTGAAGACGTCAACGGTCAGTTATAATGCCCCATCACACCAGAGCACGTCCGCACCACGCTCGCAAAGTTCCTATCACGTCCTGAAAATTTTGATGACCGTGGCAGGGACGGGGTCAAACTCGAAAAACATGATGCACTCAGGCTCGCACTACGCCCTTACAACGTCTTTGCCAGGTTCTCACTGCGTCTATCACGTTGCCAGAAAGGTCATTACACGTGCAGCTTCTCGTTGTCATGAGGTCTATTGCGTTAATACTACGTCCAAATTATGTGCTCACTACGTCCATGCAGACTGAACTGCGCTCTCCCTAACGTCCTCATTGCATTCACTAGCTCCATATGTACACTGTACCATATGTGTCCATTTATATTAACTGGTCATGATGGCCAAACAGAAGTCTTCTTTCTGCTTATAGTCATGCACTAACACAACATAATCTAAGTTGCTTGATGTTTCTTTTTCTTCTATTTCTTATTCAGAAAACGCCAATTTCAGCATCCAAAATGGCTTGTCAGGTGGTACAATAACAAAATACATTCATTTGCTAACGTCCTGTCAGGACGTAGTGCAATCGTGGCCCTAGTGTGATGGGGGTATAATTAGAGTAGATGTGATGGATTGAAGAAGCTTTTGTAATTGTACTACGGTCTCTTTTATTGTTCCGTCAGTTCAGCATCATCTGTTTGAGAAACTTCTGTACATCCCGGATTCCGCTTGTTTCAGGAACAATTGGCAATGGACAGACTAAGTTGGTGTGTTCACTTTTAGAAATTTCCATATTGGTCTGTCACTTGTTACATTATTTGTAGGTATTAATTTTTCCAGTTTCCGTGATCGTTGTCTTTTCGTCGATGTTGTAGATAACGTAATGGTCCTTCATTTTAAGTTGCATTGTGATATTTAGTTGTACCTCTATCATCTGCTTCCCTCATGAACGTAACGCTCTATATGCTGGAGTTAACACAGTGTCATTGCGCTTCTAAAATACTGGCAAATGGCGCCCGGCAGTACATACACACCGCGTGGTCTGTATCCTGAAATTGATTTTGACTTCAATGAGCAACGTACACATGAAGAGTGACCTTCGTTTAGCACCATACACACACTCTGTGAGAAACAAACACAGTCGTAGTATGCAAAAAAATCGTTCATATGTGCTTATTACACCTACAGAACATTTCTAATGAAGACAAATGATTGAATAAGTATACCTTACCCAGTAAGTATAAGAAATGATACTCACGGAAAATATTTGAATGAAAAATCTACCAAAACAAGACTGTCTACGAACATCCCTAACTTTTGAGCTTAATTCATACGTAATTGGTACTCAATTAACTACATATAACTGTTTCATAGTATTAAACGTTTCTACTCACCATGTTTCGTGCTTGGAATATGATATTCCAGCAAAATACAATGTCACTAACTACGAAAAATGTCGTCCTTAGCTTTTCAACCATGTTATGTGCACATAACATGTGTCGTTTGTCGTTGCATAACATACACATGTTTTCGATGCGAACCGCCTCTCGTGATACGTCGTTGGCCCCCAGTGATTATGAATATTAAAAACTTTGTCATATACAATGTATTAGTGTGTAGAAATAATTCTATCATTTTTGCACGAATCAACTTTTTCATTAAATTCTAATCGAAATGTTTTCAGTGATCGATAAAATAATTCTTTGATAGTCCGTGCTGAGACGATTCTAAAGGTTGCTGGTATTATCATGATAAGTTAAGTAGTTCTGAAATTATTACTTCGATTCTAATAATTGGTTTAAATGATTGCAGTATTATGTAATTGTAATGTAGATACCAACTTGTAACTAGTCAGCGATATTCCATTGCAGAGAACTGCCGATGAATGATAACGAACGACAATGATAAGGCCGGTGGTAGGATGCCGTGTGATCTGTGCAAGTTTAAGGGTACTGCACGACCAGCGAGCGACAACTCACGGCGCTGTGAGAGAGTCGTGGGATGGTTCCAAAAGTTCACAATCTCCGTACGATCTGTTTCGGGCATAATGTCAAAGTTAAATCGTGCGTTGGCTGTACGATCGGCACGCTGCCTCCTACGATGACCGTGTCTATGGACTACCGGCTTATGATGATTTTTCTTTTTCAAATTTGTGTAACCTTTCGCTGAACAAAATCGTAGAGACCGCGGAGCCCGTAAATCCGCACGATCATCTCGTGCCTTTACACGGATGCCGCGCGGAAATTTGACATTGGGTAATATACGGGCATCGTAGACGCATCGCAGGCTAAATATGAACGAGACATAAGCTGCATTATCTTTTATGAAACTATCGCTCTGGTCATATTGTTTCGTGAAGTGACAGTCAAGTTTTAGTTAGAATCTTAGAGAGATTCAAGTATTTCTGGAGGAATCGATTTGTCATTCAGTTCAGTATTAATTAAAAATCGAAAGAAGAATCGCCTTAGAATACAATCCTAGATCAGTAAATACTTTAATTAGTTGTTTCACCCTTACTCACCTCATTCACATAATGAATGTACGCTAGTAACCTTAGTAGTTCTGTATGGAATTACCTGTTTGGCATTTACCTGTTATTATAAACGTCAGTAAGGAATTGGATAATGTGAACATCAGAAAATACTTTATTGTATAAAGTAAAAGTGTGAATACTTCATTGTATAAAGTAAAAGTGTGAATACTTCATTGTATAAAGTAAAAGTATGAATACTCCATTGTATAAAGTAAAAGTGTGAATACTTTATTGTATAAAGTAAACGTGTGAATACTTCATTATATAAAGTAAAAGTGTGAATACTTCATTATATAAAATAAAAGTGTGAATACTTCATTGTATAAAGTAAAAGTTTGATGTATCCTGGATATTAACTTGTAAATCGGTTCCTGAAGTATTGTACAAAGACGGGAGACTTTACAATACAGTCATTACGTTAATGTTGCCGAACAAGTACTAGCTTGCCATATATAATACAAGTAGACCATTAACTTCCGGGTTGATAGATTAGTATAGATGAGTACAGATGACCTCAAACTTAAAACACAAAGACACTAGAGGGATCAGATATCAGTAAAAATCAACATCTTGAAGCTGAGCAAAACAGAACAGAACAATACATAAACAACATGCCAAATTACAGAAGGTGACGTTATTGAATTGAATCATCTTTGATTATGGTTCACAATCCCTTGGGAATGAAAAGTCTTCTTTGTCAACATTGAGCAATTCGGAAGAAATGACGTTGATGGAATTTTCAAGTACAGTACAATCTCTCCAGAGAGATCCTCTCTTGAGCACCAACCTCACTTCAACCACAGCATGACAATCTAAGTATTAATATAACCTCTCTAGAGCAACAACCTCTTAACAACAACATATTTTTCTTCTCCCAAAGGGTGTTACTTTGGAGAGAATGCGCTGTATTTACTCGTCACTCATAAGATGTAACTTCTTCTTTTTCTCGCCTTATTTAACGATACACTGAATACTACATGAAAACATGTATTTTAAGCAAAACGTGATAAATGATCATCTTCCCATTTCACGAGATAAAGAAATCAACATTTCATGTGGTAACATTACTGGATGCCACGTTTTGTCAACTGCAAAGTTATTGTTCTATAAACGAATATTGTACTTTAAATACGTTTTGTAATCGTATTTAATAGGATTAAATATAATTGATTACACGTGTTTACACATTACTTTGTTAACTAGAATTGTTTAACACGAAATATCTTGACACAAAAGTGAACATGGTGAAGATACAATTAATGAATTAACAAAATGTCTTTGAGGTAATGTTTCCATTGTTGTGGAAATAAGATATAGAATATACGTATATATAAAATTATAAATATATGATTTATGTGTGGCTTCTTTGGTTTTATCATCAGCTGGATTATGACAATGTCGAATGTGACTGAACTTGTATATTGTGTAATGCAAAGGACTACTTAATGAATTCCTGACAGTTCTGTCAAAATTATGATGATAATTGCTTGAATCTTGAAATCACTATTACCTTGAGAAACTAAACTACATTCTTCCGTATTAACCATGACAATCTCGTCTAACTCAGTTAATTCAGTAATAGATGTTGGAGACATACAACACCTGTGTTGTTTTAAGTACATGTATGTTATATATCGGCCATAGTCTAGTATTTGTTCTTTCATCAAATGATTTTGTTTCCAAAATCCATTTTAATCATGCTCCCATTCTTTTGTATTGCTAATTAACAGACCTTATTTAATTCGTGTCCTTAAAACCCATTCTTGCTGAGCATCATTCGTCACAAGCGTCATACGTCACGAGTATCATATATATAAATACGTTCCGAAAATCATTAGTCAAGGGCAGCATTTTCTGCCATTTTTCGTCATTCGCATTCTGTGTTTTAAGCATTAACCTCACAGATTAATAAAAGAGTGGCCAGGATATCTTCAACACATTAACCTGATAACAATTTCTCTCCAGTGTACAATGATGGTGTTTTAATAACGAGGCAAATCTATCATCGTTAAGTGAATCATCCATTTGTATCAAAGTTAGTGTTGTCTCCATTTGTAACAATCAAGTAACTTCATTTCAAAGTTTTTTGAAGACCTCTTGGGTTTTAAATTGTTTTACTTGTAAATTATCCGACGACCACATAATACAATTCATGCAACTTCTAGTTTCAAGATGCACGTTTTGCTTCACGAAGCGATATAAGCATCATTAAGTGGATTATGTTGGTAAAGATTTAAATGATAAATTAGCTGCTTAGTTTGGAATGTCAACAAGATTAGATTCTATGTTGTTAGATAAATGTATTTCGTATAAATGAAGAGTAGAAGACATTGTACTGGTATATAGCTGTAACCCTTGTTTGTACTCCGACATTAAGGTTTCAAAGAATGGTGTTCGTAAACTCCAGGGACTGGGTATAATTACATACTGTAATATATCTTATAATTCACGTGCCTTGACTGACAGGATGAAATTATATCCATAAATGAACTGTTCAGATTTTAATACCCTTGGAGGGTACTGTGGGAACAAAAGATAAGTTTCTCATAAGCCAACTTGACTGGCCCTTTCAATAGGGACACTATAATAAACAAAACCTTTACCTTTTATATGCCGGTAGACAAAAGCTAAAGCAAAACAAATACATCCCATTGAATACTTAAAGGCAATTGGATTAGGCTTAGAAACTAACGATTTAATGGCAGACGAGCGTACAAGCAAACAAGCTTACACTGGCGGATCAGGAAGCTTAGATATAGCGAATAAGCAAAATATGCAAATGTTACATATACAATGCATTTCTATTGCACAAAAAATATTACAATTTTTATTTCGCACGCAATGAAACAGAAGCAAAGATATATTATCCAAAATGTTAGATTAAAGCGTAGTTCGTTATACATGTACGTCACCATAATAATATCAACTAGTAGATGAGACAATGTGCTTCATTAAAACACGTTTAAATGATTTTAGTCGACAGAAAATGTCTTCAGTCGTCTTCTAATGGCTGTGATTTCAAAATGTGAATTTAATTCATGTAAATATAGTATTCTGTTTATTGAGTGTGAGGGCCATTATGAAACTTTAACAGTCTTACAATTATAAATATTCGTCTAGACAAAACAACAATGCACATGTCACCTTGTTTAAGATGATGCTCACAACACGTATAGTTGAATAATTTGTCTGAATGACACCCTAGCAATATATATTAATAATTTCAAAGAACAGAACAACTGAATAACTTCTTCCTAACTATAATATTTCGTAAATAGTAATTTTACAACTGATAAGCGACTATATGAATTATATTGACATTGATGAATGTTTTCAAACAACCATTTACCGACGTTGCTTGGTGAAAAATATTTATTCACATAATTGTTTGTGTGACGCTGAGGTCGGGAAGTACTTTATTGTTTCCTGTAAACTTACTTTTTCTAATAATCTATTTACGTAATGTATCGGATTAGCGTTAAAGTAAAACTAATGAAACATTGTTTTTAGAAAGTAAAAGTAAATCAATAGATAAATATCTTAAAATGTCCCTAATTATTGAATGATTCGATGTAATTTAACAATGTTTCAATGTACATGTGTTGGTATATCTGTAGACGGACGTTTAATCATTGAGCGTTCATTTCCTTGCGCGAAGTAGTAGCGCTTGCATATATCACGGAACAAGCCGTAGCCGGTCTGCGCTGGTGTGGAATCAATACGCTCGATTTTACTTTGATCAGAATGCATTTATAAAATCAGCCAATGAACATTTTACTTTTATTAAAGTTATATTGCCATCTTGAACATAAAATAATTTTAGTGTGTTTCATCTCGAGATCAACATAAACAGAACAATACGTAACGATCATGTTTTATTTTAATTTCCGGGTATAAGGCTGGTAATTATCTCTCCATTAAAAGTTACCGTTATCTTATTAAACTGTATCAGAAAGTACTTTAGTTGATAATGTAATAATCCTATTATCTATTATTGTATCAAATTTGAGTAGTTAAAAGAATGCAGGTCACACATAACTAAATTGTCCACATACCGTATCGTGTGTATTATTATGAGTCAATGATTTAATTTCAGGAAAGTCTGACATCGTGTGCTGTAAAATGCCAGACATTGTGTGCTGTAAAACTGTCTGACATCGTGTGCTGTAAAAATGTCTGGTCAACATAGTGTGTTGTAAAATGTCTGACATTGTGTGATTGAGAAAATTAATGTCAAACATTATTTGAAAAGAAACGTCAGGCATTGTATGATGAAAAAAACGCCTGAAAAACCGTAAAGGAGAATGTGACAAAGGAGTATGTGACAAACAGACGTCTGAAACACTTGCTGTACACATGTAAAAATGTCTGACATTACGTGTATTGGTCTGCACGTGCTGTGTGTTAAGAATGCGACCATGTTGTATGTACGTCTTGGTCAATAGCTATTTATAGATAATATTAAACTATCTACCTTCTTTCTCCGACAATAAATAAAAGTTTGAACTTAAAACTTGTGTAATGTGTTCATATGGAGACCATGATGTTTATACGATATAATGTGTTCATATGGAGACCATGATGTTTATACGATATAATGTGTTCATATGGAGACTATGTTGTTTATACCATATAATGTGTTCATATGGAGACTATGTTGTTTATACGATATAATGTGTTCATGTGGAGACCATGATGTTTATACGATATAATGTGTTCATATGGAGACCATGCTGTTTATACGATGTAATGTGTTCATATGGAGACTATGATGTTTATACGATGTAATGTGTTCATATGGAGACTATGATGTTTATACGATGTAATGTGTTCATATGGAGACTATGATGTTTATACGATGTAATGTGTTCATATGGAGACTATGTTGTTTATACGATGTAATGTGTTCATATGGAGACTATGATGTTTATACGATGTAATGTGTTCATATGGAGACCATGTTGTTTATACGATGTAATGTGTTCATATGGAGACCATGTTGTTTATACGATGTAATGTGTTCATATGGAGACTATGATGTTTATACGATGTAATGTGTTCATATGGAGACTATGATGTTTATACGATGTAATGTGTTCATATGGAGACTATGATGTTTATACGATGTAATGTGTTCATATGGAGACTATGTTGTTTATACGATGTAATGTGTTCATATGGAGACTATGATGTTTATACGATGTAATGTGTTCATATGGAGACTATGATGTTTATACGATGTAATGTGTTCATATGGAGACCATGATGTTTATACGATGTAATGTGTTCATATGGAGACTATGATGTTTATACGATGTAATGTGTTCATATGGAGACCATGTTGTTTATACGATGTAATGTGTTCATATGGAGACTATGATGTTTATACGATGTAATGTGTTCATATGGAGACTATGATGTTTATACGATGTAATGTGTTCATATGGAGACCATGTTGTTTACACGATGTTATATGTTCATATGGAGACCATGTTGTTTATACGATGTAATGTGTTCATATGGAGACCATGTTGTTTATACGATGTAATGTGTTCATATGGAGACCATGTTGTTTATACGATGTAATGTGTTCATATGGAGACTATGATGTTTATACGATGTAATGTGTTCATATGGAGACTATGATGTTTATACGATGTAGTGTGTTCATATGGAGACCATGTTGTTTATACGATATAATGTGTTCATATGGAGACCATGATGTTTATACGATGTAGTGTGTTCATATGGAGACTATGTTGTTTATACGACGTCTCTTCCAAGATTCGTTTTCGTCATTATTCTAACTATATCTGTATAATACATGTGTTGATCTACTCGGTGAAATTTTGTTCCATCTATAATATGTTTGTTTGGAACATGCCAGGGAAATGTGGTAGCGTGCATTTATATCACTATTTAATGTTCGTGTTTTATTTTCATGCATGATAATACTCGCCTTTGTTTAAGCATTCAATGTCAAATTGTACACGGTTTTAATGGAAATATCCAGCATGCAGTACAATGCAATATTCGAACAAATAAAAACGGATGCGACTTAAATTGGTTTCAATCCAAATTGAGATGTTTAAAGTAACGCATGCCATCAAATTTCAGTTAACCTGAAAATTTATCATGAAAATAGGATCTTCCTTGTGGATAAAGAAAACCTCTCCCTAAAATCCTCTCACCACATGACTAGCCAAGAAAACTTCTCATCACGTGACTAACCCAGAAAATCTCTCATTACGTGACTAGCCCAGAAAATCTCTCATCACGTGACTTACCAAGAAAACCTCTCACCACGTGACTAGCCCAGAAAACCTCTTATCACGTGGCTAGTCCAGACAGCCTTTCAGCACGTAGCTAGCCCTGACACGTTACGAACATAGAAACGCCTTCGAGCAAAAAATACAAGCTATACCGTTACTAATAAGTAACTAATAAGTGCCAATAAGCATACATAGTAAGTCTAAATTGTAGAAGAATACCAGTATGGTTTCAATAAGCTCTCTCAGTAACCATGGTGTGAGAACAATGATAAATGTACAGTAAGCACGTGTATATCACTGAGATACATAGTCATAGAATATATACATGAAACATTATACCAGTGACAGTATGTATGAATGTCGTATATTCTCAAGAATATTTATCGCCAAGATGTCTAAAATTCTCCAACTCAGTCATATTAATTGAGCGTATTCCTATTCATGCCTGGAAATTTGATCTTGTACAATTAATACAACGTCTAGAAACTAAGTGTGTTTATATGAATGTCTTTCATTACAGACCTTTGTTCTATTTCCTCATTTGTAGGATAAGATTGGACCATTTGTCAGTAGCTACAGTTGACCTTTGAAGGATGGCCATCAAACTTGTTATATTCTTATCTATTGTACGAACGCTTTCTGATACATGTACTTTAATTAAACGATTCTCCAATAAACTGATTCTCTTGGGTTATGTTTCATTTAATGTTACACGATGGGCATACACTGATTTGAACAAAACATTTCAATGGGAAATAATTTATATGGGAATGTGTAGCCTTGATTAACATGTAACTAACATTGCTGGACAGAACAATTATTTTGTTGGAGAAGAACTCAAGTTAATATTTACAAGGTCGCTGGCTGGATATAATTACTGTCAAACCTGTGAACAAAGGTCATCCTTTGGAAGACAAAATGTGGTATTTATTCACAGGGTGGCCTACATTTGGAGGTGACCGCTAACACATGTTTAACTATATTAGGCTTCCACCTAATTGGTTAAAACAATAAATAATGCCTGTAGTTACACCACCAATGATAACTATATTTCTACCGTTTCTTCCCCCCCCCCAAATGAAATTCGTGAAAAGCCATGTTCTCAAATTGACATGCACCTTATAGTGCAGTAGTCGTTGTGTTTATATAGGACCTACATATACGTATAATTTGTTTATAGAAATGCCTTATTTACTTAATTAAAATCAACATTTACATATTGAAGATAGTTTAGTAATGTCTTATAGAAGCTTCAGTTTCAGTCTACATCCAGACGATTCCTTTCTTAACGTATCTTCAAATGTTCACTTATCAGTTACCAGTGAATTGAACAGATCTGTAAATTCTAAAATTGACCATACGTATGCAGATCGCTCTGGCAAGAAAATTATTAAAGACGCTCGCGACAAGCACTGGCTTCCCGGGGTGTTTGTTACTAGAGAGAAAGATTTAAATGGCACTTGTCCATACAGTTAATACGTAAATTATTGAAGGTAATACATGTGTACGTAAGAAAAGATGGATGGATGGATACATTCGTTACAAATTCTGTCATTTAACATCTAAGCAATAATCTGATATATATATATATATATATATATATATATATATCCATAAGGACTTATGTAAACTGTATATACAATCTAATTCAAATCATATCCTCAAACCCGCTACGCTATGAGGTAAGGAAGATCAAGTAGTCAGTTTGCTGTATGTAAGTCCTTGATATCCATTACTCACATAAACCACAATAGAGAATCGTCAAGAAAGGCAACAAATCGCAATAAACCGAGATTGAAGACCGCAATAATATAATTATGAACATTTTGGTCTCCACGGTAAACTCCCAGACAGATTATGATAATTGTCATAATCACTAAGATGGACACTCGTCACTGGTGTTGTTGCATTTTCAGCACATTTTGTAATGGAACGTTAACATAGTAAATTATGCGATGATCAAAATAAACATTTTACAATATTGTCATAAATCATATTATCATGATAGCTAGTACGACCCGTAGAATTCTGTAAAACATTAAAACACTAGTTCTAAGGAAACTTTATCATTAGCTAAACATGGAAGACCCTCTCGTACTTATTCTAAAAATGTACTGATCCTACCGAACATGTATTTTTATATAAATGGTTACTTATAAAGAGCAAAACATCAACGACGGTATAAGTTTTATTTGGATCTGACAAAATTCCAGTAGGGGGAATTTATCAATAAATAGATTGTCACGTGACAATGTTGTTATTAAATGACCAGGGTAGTGTTAACACGCAATAGATGATATTATCCTAAGTTTGATTTTATCTCCTCACAGGTTTGTGTAACAACTCAATTATCAGACTGCTTGAATAACCAGTAATTGAATAGAGGTTTGATGTGGCATTAACCTATTTGTTGTCGTATGTTCTTATGTAGATCAACCGACGACCATCATGTCATGTAAACTGACAAACCAATCTTTGAACAAGATGTTCACTATTTCTGGTTACATTTACACGATGGAAAGTTGTCTTCAGATTTAAATATGGTTGACTGTTTAATAACGAAGGAAACTAGATTCCATCAGAATATGACAGATGACATAATAATGATGTCTAGACAGATGACATATTGATGTCTAGACACATAATGTTTGGAAACTTGAAGATATTTCAGTTTTCCATGTCCGCCATCAGCTCGGCGCGCATGAATTTAATGCGGACAAAAATACTTCGAGTTTCTACATCAGCCAGGTAATTATTAAACTAGTTCCTGTTCCATATTGTAGTGCAAGTCTATGTAAGTTCAGTTTCCATGAGTACACTTTTATTAATCTATGATTAATTCAAGTTATTGATTTATTTTGTAATGGACAACTTTGTTTTCCTAAATACTTAATCTACATGTAGTTAGTATTTTGTGTGATTGGGGATTTTCTGCATTGAGCAGTATGAACTCTGAGAACATGTCAGTTTATGTGATCATATAGATAAAACGTAATATAATATAATTCGTACTGTATCATAAATAGTTTACAAATTATTGTAGACATTAATTCATTAACTATAAAGTACAAATATGAAACTTTCCTTATGACAAGTGGTCACATAATACCTCACAGACATATTGCTATATCTACATCACATAATACGATTTTACTTAAGCCATATTATATACAATCTTGCTAGTATTAAATTGTCTGCGACTCATTCCCCATAGAAATCGTTTTCAGACTTGTTGCTGGCGGATTAACGACCTTTTTCCGAGGTATCCCCTACACATATTGCCCTATAATTGGTCTAAATGGAAGACTAAAAGTGGTTATTCATGTGACGTATGACCCATCAAGTATAGACACGGTTCGTGAATACATACGAAATTCTACATTTTAAATGTATCTACTTTTGACTGACACCAATAAATGTCTTCAGTCGGATTTTTTACAAAGGAAACTAGTTGAGAGTTGTTAGTAGATTACGTTTGGGGGGAAAGCAGTTCCGAGATATCTCATTGTACCGTATTCGGTTTTGTTCGGCTATCTTCGTGTCGAATTTCTATTTGTCGGTTTGTTTGTCTGTTCGTCTGCCTGTGTTTAACAGCTCTGTGAGCGATTGTTAACAATCGTCACAAAAATGATGGCATATGATGTTTCAATTCGTTATTTGCGGCCATCTATGTGTCATTTAGTTATCTATATTATATGAAACAGGAAGCCAGTCTGTAAACTTCTTGTTATCTAGATTATCACGAAATAAACTTGAATACAGTTGTACCATAGTCATTACTTGTTGAGTTATGAAGAAATTTGTTCCAACTAAGATAAAACTAACGGATAGACTGATAATTAGACATAAATCATGCTCCTTACCATCCGACATGTTATTATGTCACAATATAAGTCACTCTAATTACGTATTATGTAGTTTTGTCATAAATCAGACTCTTTTGTCTTAGCAATTTGTAAAAATTTTAAAAAAGAAAAAAACAATAAATGTATGTTTTGTGTATGATTTGCAACAAGAGATAGGGACGGAAATCAGCGAAATATCATCAGAGAATTTCCTGGTATTAATTTGATGATGTACCGTTCTGTATATGAAGAATGGTTATTGTAATACGTCCATTCTGCATACAATATCCTGTGCTTAATAAAACTTCATAACCTTTCTAATAACACTTATTTTCCATCATCACACATTTAAATCTTGAAACTTTTCTCTTTGTCTCTCGATCTCTCTGAACGTTCTCTCCCCTCGTACATTCAGTATTCCTTCACTAAACAAAATCTCCAAATTATAGTATATATACAAGTATATATCACGGAATGCAATTAGTAAAAACGAAATATTTAATTACATGCATTGTTGGCCTTTCTTCTCTGGTGTACAATTACTGTGTGTGTGTCTAAACAATCAATTAAATGTATCCTCTACAGATAACTCATTCCTCTTTATTCATATTTATTTTAAGTTCAATCAAATCTATGTTTGAACAGTTGGTTTCTGTCTCCATTACTAATAACTCTACAGAGAAAGGAACCAAACCATCTTATTTCCTATCAAACTGTTCGACCATTTCTCACAACAGTACTGTTAATGTAGGAAGCCATATTTTAAAATGTTTTGCATAATATTGTTTACAAACTTCGCATGACCATATACAAAAATGTAAAATAACACAAATATCTGGTGGCGATAACATAATCATGAATACAGAAGTACGACAGATGACATCTTGATGTTTTCAAGAAGCTGTTCACTTACAAAACATTATAAAATAGCTTCCTAAACCCCAGATTTCCTTTATTCTTGGTCCTTATCATTATACTTAATTTGTTGTCCTTTTTTATGATTCTATATCTCTTATAACTCAATATTGAGTGGCATTATACATGTCTTTTATTGACGTGTTTTATATTGTATTGTATATGTATAATGAAGAAACGATAATAAATATATATACATGTATACAAATAGAAACTCTAAATACCGCGGAGAGTAGACCGAGATTTCGTGTGATCTCAGCATAAAAAAGAACGAATTTAGTAGTAATCAAGTAGTAAACAGACTAAACACTGAATATGGTGGTTAATGTATAATAAATTGGTACAGAAAGGACACTGACACATTATTACATGATCATACACAATGTAAAAATAGATCAGGTTATTATTATATGTTAAAATAGCACACAAAATCTAACTTATTTGTTTTGGAGCGCGTATGTTTTGCCAAAATGAAATACAGTCATGGAACAAGGATTGCTTGGTAATAGATATGTAAACGTTCCAAGTTTTGTGCATAAATCATCTTATATAATTACTGGTTTCACTAGACTATAAACGACACATATACTTCCTTCTTGTATATGTAGCATGTGCGTACGCCGTTTTGCAAATGTATTGACAACATGTTTAGTATTGTAACAGACGAGCCGTACTATGTTTGTTCTAAAGAATTAAACGTTTCAATGTGAGACAATATAGAGAAGAAAAGTTTGCTTGTACGATGATATTCATTCATTCAGAAATCAGAGGAGCATAGTTGTTCCAAAAAGGTAATTTATGTACAATTTAGGTATTATATCAGTGAGTCAATTAATGATGTTTTCAATGACGTCAGCACCATTCGTGAAGGGTGATACTCATAAACATCTCCAACAAAGATATTAAATGTTTTGTCTCGATTTTTTGCTTGCTGATATCTGGCAATGTGGTTGTATGTGTACTTTATGAAGACACGGCTGCCAAATGACCTCAAGGCAGTTATCATTGTAATCCTAGATTGTATAATGTTCAGTGTTTAACATACATGTACATACCGTTATTAAAGTAGATACTAGAACTGCGTATTCACATATTATACTCATTTTTGTTGAAGCTATAAGCTTATTAAAATTTAATTGGCAGATTTCGATTAATGTTCAATAAATCTATCATTGTATTTTGGATTAAATCCATGCATTGATAATTCACGTAGACAATTTGTGCAGACGAGGCATCTATACATCTAGAGATTATTTTTATCCATAATTTGATTAAGTTTAAATATTAATGGAACCTGTGTCTTGTGGGACACGTGTGGTGATGGACGACAAAATAAATGATGACAAAGTTTGATTCAGTGATCTTTGTACGTCAGGTTTTAGTTGATCGGTGCTGGAGAACATTACAGACCAACTCAGTCTGCTACAATATTGCTTACTTGACACCGGCAAGCATTCACTAACTGAAATATATGGCCATGTGTGAGGGTTGAACAGTTCTAGGTGTTTGGAATGTTATATGGTGTCTTGATTTATTATGAGAAGGTGTAAGTTACTGATCGACATAAATATCAACATGGTTATAAACCGTATTTTGAAATGATACCGTTCTATAAATGTGCCTTCTTGGTTGCAGTGAATTACCAAGTTGAGTTGCGACTGAGTCCGGGGTTTTATTATCATTGTTACATTGTTTGTAAAATATCTGACTCGCGTTCTTTGGATAATTTCTTATATATCTTATATATTAACCTATTTAAAAGTATGGATCCAATCAATCATTTGTACAATACTAGAATGCTTGTCTTTCTTATACTCGTGTTTTATGCTGATTCTTTGTTAATGTTTTAAGATATTTGTGTGTTACATCTTAAAACTCTTAGACTCTGGTTCGCTTTACTAGTAATTTCAATTACATGTAGCATCCAAGATAAATTTGAAGTTAATTCAACACATAAGTAGGTAGCATGACTGCCAACAGATAGAAGCTGCAGGTTTAAGACGTTGTTGGCCCTGGTTACGTACACTAAGTTTAAAATCTGATCAGAACCTGCAACTTTGTGTGGATTTAGGTTTATACTTTATTTCTTAATGATATTTCAGTCAAATTATTTTGTTTATATTGTTATACGGGATAGGTCAATGTTGCTATATGGGCTTGATACATGGACTGGCTCTTATATGAGTTAAGATAATGGAAATAAAAACACGGTAAACAAAATGTCCATCAATACAATACTAACACAGAAAAAAGTATTTATGATAAAGGGAGAGAATTCCTATACAGCAGATCGAAATTTAACCCAAAAACACGAGAAATCGTTATATCGAGCATTAAAACAATTCATGCATTTATAACACACTGTAGTATGTTGTAAAAAAACTTTATATAAGATGCTTATTGGTCCGACATTTTCTACAAAACGAAAACTTCATCTTAAACTTGATACTCATGAAATGAAACAAATTTAACTAAGATATTGTTTAACATGTCCGTCACCATGGTAATAATCAGCGTTAACAGCCACTATACAGACCGCCAGGAACACTTTTATGAGACAGATAAAATAGTTAATTATGTGATAAAATTAACATATTTGAGCTCAGTGAAATATGGCTTCTGTAATATGATGACAATAGTACAAGAGATAAAATGATGACCTTTCTAGAATCAAGGTCACACATGCAATTCAATCAAAACCAGAATTATCTCTTATGTGCATATGCATTTGTTTACTGCAAAATGCAAACTACTTTAAAGTAAAACTAGATGTGTTTTAAAACACAATGCCCCCTCCAGATGACCTTGAGCTTTGACCTACTGACCTTAAAATGCATAGGTCCAGTAGAGGTTGTCATAAGGGACCAACATATGAAGTTAAATGATTGTAGGGGAAGCGTTTTGATTTTATAGGCAAGGCAAACAAACATATAGACAGAAGGCCAAAACACTATGCCCCAGATCTGTCGATACGGAGGTATGAAAGATTCTCATTGAGCTTTCTAGTGATATAAACTGGGAGACATTTTTAGACATCACATTTAAGAAATCATTCGCAGAAAAGGGCGTTTATTTCATAAGATGGCAGTATGAATTTTAGTAAATATATCAAGTTCGCCAAAGAATAATATAATTAATTAATTAATTTTACTTTTGTAATTATAGCACTCAATGTTTATCTGGCTGTCAATCTTAAACATTATTTTGTTCAAAGGGCTTCTACTTTTATCAGTTTGCAAGTTTAAGCGAACTGGTGAGCAGTTTTTAATTAAAATCATCGAGTTCATTCTAAGATTATTAATCTTTCATAGATTGCTACTTAAAGTACAGGATGAACACAAGTGTTGAGTTCTTAAGTAACAAGTCTCACTAGGTGCTCGTACATCGCTTTAATTTCCGGGCATGTTGTCGTTTATATACTTCAAGTACAAATGTTCGATGTATGCACAGAAAACAACCATTGATATCATGTTTAATTAAAACTTTGTCGACTTGAGATCAAGAAAGGTGATATCTTTACTTTACATGCCAACCATTCAACAAAGTGTTTAAGTAGGAACGACAGCATACATTTGTGATCTGTATATCTGTATGAAAGTTGACGTAATCATTCATCGAATCATCTTGTTTTAACAATATACAGTAAAAGCCCTGATAACCGGAACTCCCTGAGAATCGGACGATTTTTCAAGTCCATTTTTTTGGAATTTATCAAAATTTCTCGGAAAACCGGAATTCTTAAAAAAATAAACTCATAGTCCTCTCTAGAATAGTCCGGTTTTCATGGGTCTTATTGTATCGAGTGTGACAATCTGAACATGACATTATTATTATCAAACATGTATACTAATATTTAGTCGTTTATTATACAACGTGAGGCCATCTAATGTTTGTCTGCCTCGGACAGGACATTGTTCCTGGAAACATGAAATTGCATTGATAACTTCTCTCTTCAAATTGTCTTATCTTTATTCGAGATAATGCACATCTTTATTAATGCATTGCACGTCCTTATGTATAAAGATTCAAACGCCATTTACAGAAATGTTTGAACAATTTGCACAAACATAAACGGTTGTTATCAAGTGATTTGTACCAAAAGTCCGTTTTTGAATGCATCGTGTGATATTCGTGTTTTGGAATGAAAACAATGTGAAACTATTTATTTTGTTAGATGACGAAATAAAGATGAGAGCGCGGCTTGATATCTGTATGATCATGTAAAGTTAGACATATTTAGTGTATATAACACTTTTGTATTGATGAAGCATATGTCTGAACAGTATAATAAGTGAAATGACATAAACAGTCTACATTATATCCGATTTGTACGATAAAGTTACCAGTCTATAGTATATCTGTTTTTTGTACGATAAAGGTACCAGTCTATATTTTATCTGTTTTGTACGATAAAGGTACCAGTCTATATTATATCTGTTTTGTACGATAAAGGTACCAGTCTATATCATATCTGTTTTGTACGATTAAGGTACCAGTCTATATTATATCTGTTTTGTACGATAAAGGTAACAGTCTATATCATATCTGTTTTGTACGATAAAGGTACCAGTCTATATCATATCTGTTTTTTACGATAAAGGTACCAGTCGGCGTACAAATAGAAGGATCACGTGACGGTACATAGCACATCTCATTAAATATTGTCTCTTTAGTATGGTTACTATTCATCAGTTGATTTCTTGTTGGACATGGACGAATATAAGAAAATGGTGATGTATAGAATTATTGTTTAACGAGATCTTAAACGTTGAAATCACAAGAAATTTCAATAGACAAACATACATATAACCGCAGTCGTAACCAAGTGGTTAGGGTGTACGCCTTCGGGGCGAGAGATCGATCGTTCGAACCCAGTGGATATTGGGTTAGAACTGATATGGTCGGTTGGTGAGCTGTCAGCTCGTTAAATAATGGTTACCGTAGGCCCATCCCAGCCAGGCGCCCACGCTGCCTACAGTATGATAAACCACTTAGCAGACTAAACACGTGTAACATTTGATGTTGCTTAACTTACACCATCATTACATAAACAAGGAAATCAACGAACAAATCGTGTCATCAAAATAACATCATCACTAGTTTGAGAATTCTGAAGCCGTTTCTAACGTTAATTGGTGAAAATGTCTTTTTTACATGCAGAAAAAGTGTGATGCAAACGACATTTTTGTAACTCTGTGTGAAGATAGAAGGAGCTTAGTGCCAGAAAATGGAAATATAATTATACTGAACAAATCTCCAATAACTCGTCAATTTCTAGATTGAAGAGAAAATCCCGATTTCCACTTCAATTTACATTTTACATTTATAAGATTACGAGGTAAATGGAACCACACATATAATGTACAACATTGACATTAAAAGATTTGCATTATTTATATCGTCCAAAACTCAAGATCACTTTAAAGTCACTCAGTTTATCACGTAAAATATAACTATTGTTATCCGACACATTCTATAAATGACATTGTACGTTCTTAAATTCCAAATAAAAGAATGGTTTTAAATACTAGTAACGTTAATTTCTACACAATTTGTAATACATGTATTTGCATACTGGAGTGGATTACGTTTGTTCTGCTAGAAATCTGTCCATTTATTTGCTTACGTAAATACATTATATTGTGAGATTTTTTATCATGGCGCTGAATAAATACCTTAATGATTTAATAAAGTAGCTCAGTCAGGAATAATACAATAATGGATGCATTTACAACAAATTAGCGAGGGATTTGCGCATGCGCATTTATTAAAATTGAACATTATAAAAGAGAAGTGACTAAACATTTATAGCTTCGATTATATAATCTGCTGTGTATTATAGTTCTATATTTAGCATGATGAATGAACAAACCATGGTAATGTTCCATTACTCTGCTACAAGTTGATATGATAACAATTCAATATAATCATACGACGTCATAGGTAATTTATTAACGACAGTCGATTAGATTGTAAAGCATAGTTTGTTTATACGGACAGAAGAACAAGAAGAGAATCATTCCTAATCATCAGTCATCTACATCTCGTAGAATTCTTTTTGACAAAACTGTCACATGATTTAAAGAATTTTGTGTCCAACTTTTACATCCTGTCAGATTTTGACGAGTGTATCATCATACTCTAACCACAGCATGGTCTTCAGTTTCAGTTCAATTCAATATCTGACATTTACAAATTAAAAAAAAGAATAGACGCGTCTTCATGTGACAATGTCATTAAATGTACCTTCAGTCCAATGATACAGAAAAAAATCTAATTACTCGTTCATCGGATCAGACATTAAGTGAATCCTAGACTTTGTTTGAACAAAACAATTTTATAATCGTTAAATAATGACGTCATGCAATCTTTTGTCGGTTCAAATAAACTTTGATAAAATATTGAAACAATATTTAATCACTGACGTAAATAGTTTTAATGGTCGTATTCTAGAGATTAACGCTATAATAATTATATGAACGTTGGAATGAGTTTTGTCGCCACACAATAAGTCTGTATTTTTAGCACATACCTGAATCTAAAACACAATTAAAATTATCATTGTGTGCAGAAAACGCCATCTTTTCTATAATTGACCTATCTATATTTAGACCGATGATTGGCGCGAAGAACAATATCGTAAATAAATGTACAATTTAAAGATAAGATTTTGTGCGAAAAAATACAGTTTTGTGTTAAAGTAGATAAGGAGGTATTTAAGTAATTAGTGCATTAAACGAACTGAAATATCAGGCACGTGACTGTGTGTTTAAGACAGTGTTTTCCATTCAAGTATATAGTTAAGATACAGTACTACCTCTTCAGAGCAACAATCTCCCTCCAACAACAGCATAATTTTTATAACTGCACGATTCAACCATTAATTCAACCAATCTCATATTTTTGTGTCAGTAAATAGCTATTCATAGCTAATGTTTAACATGTTTATATACTATCCCGACAATAAATAAAGTTTGAACTTGAATTCAATCTCTCTATTGACAATATTATACATAAGACAAAACTAGTAAAAGAAAACTTTGCAAAAGTAGAACAGTTTCTGAATGAAAAATTAATGCACAAATGCTTTGATATTGATCTTATCACTCCTTACGAGGTGAAACAGATTATAGATAAACTTAACATTAACAAATCTACAGGTCAAGATGGAATAGGTCCAAAAATATTGAGGAGATTTTATCACACCTGCAATATCACATATAATTAATTTAAGCATTCGAAACGGTGTATTTCCAGATACATTATAAGAAGCTTTAGTAATTCCTATATTTAAGAAGGGTTCAACATCTGATCCCTCAAATTACCGCCCTATATCAATTCTACCTACAATCTCTAAAGTCTTTGAACGTCATGTGGCTCAACAACTCAATTCATTTTTTCATGACACTGACATTATTCATGTAACTCAGTCTGGGTTCCGACCTAAACACTCGTGTCATACAGCTCTTTCACGGTTGGTAAATACGTGGCTGAGAGACATAGACGCTGGTAATTATATAGGAGCTGTTTGTCTTGACTTACAGAAAGCATTCGATATGGTTGACCATGAAATTTTGATTCACAAATTGAAGCTGTATCATTTTTCAAACCGTTCCCTAGAATTCTTTAAATCATACCTAAGCAAAAGAAAGCAACAAGTTAAATCAAATACAAACCATTCAGAATCAATGTTTATAAAATCTGGAGTTCCTCAAGGTTCAATCTTGGGCCCTTTATTGTTTTTGTTGTATATTAATGATATTAGTATCGTCTCAGATAGTATCAATATTGATCTATTTGCTGATGACTCAACTATTCACAATTCAAATAAAGATATAAATATTATTGAATTGAATCTTCAGGAGAACATCACTGCAATCTTAAATTGGTGTACTTTGAATAACATGTCGCTTCATCCAGATAAATCAAAATGCATGTTAATTTCTGCAAAAAATCGAATAAAAAATGCACGACCCTTAAATCTCTTTATAAATAATATAAATATTGAGAACGTGCGCGTTCAGAAAATCTTAGGAGTCTATATTGATAATGCTTTAACATGGGATATGCAAATCACATTTGTTTGCAAGCAAATTAGAATGAAAATAGCTCTGATGAAACAAATTAGCTCATTTTTGAATGATGACATGGAGAAAAAGTTCTACAACGTTTATTTAGTTCCATGTTTTGATTACTGTTGTTCTGTGTGGGGAAAGGGTGTTCATTCTATAGGTAGTATAAATAAGATTTTAAAACTTCAAAAGCGGGCCGCACGCATCATCTTACAAAGGCCATATAACACCAACTCCTTAGAATTATTCAAAGAATTGCAATGGGTGACATTTGAAAATAGAGTCACATATCACGCTGCAATGATGGTGTTTAAAAGTAAAAATAAATTGTTTCCAGACCACATGTCAAATCTTTTAACCTTTTCAAGCAATGAACACTATGACCTTAGATCTACGGCACGTAATGATCTAGTATTGCCAGGAAACAGAACTAAATACATTAAAGATACTTTTTCATATCATGCTAGCCTCGTTTGGAATACACTGCCATTTAATCTAAGACAAATCAATTCATTATATTCTTTTAAGTACAACTTACGTAAGTTTATTCTTAACATGCAATTTCCATAACCTAATTATTCATTTCCATACCTATGTCTGGGTATAAAGACTTATTTTTTCAGTCTTTTAATGTTTTTAGATTGTTTACTCAAAAGTGTTACATATTCTAAAAAACATTTTATGTAATTATTGATACATGTTTTCAATCAAGGAGTGTTTGTCGGGTATGTCTGCAATTTCTTTAGTAAATCATTTGTATCAATGCTATCATCATCATTATGTTGTGTGTATGTTGCTTAGTTATAATTGTGAATGCATGGAGTAATTTGTTTATTTCGTTTGGTCTTTCGTACGCTCGTTCGATCGTTCGTTCGTCCGTCCGCCATTCATTCACACATCAGTTAATTTCATTAACTTATATCCTTTCATTTATTTATGTATTTATTGTTACTCATTCATTCATTTTAATATGTATTAGTTAATATGTTATTTTGCTTGTTTCCAGAAGGCCGCATTGAAAATAAGTCAAATGTTTTGTATATTTTACTTAATGTGTACACCTTCTATAAATAAAGATATTATTATTATTATTATTATAGAGAAGCAACCTCTCAACAACAACGTAAAGCTACTCTCTCTCTCTCTCTCTCTCTCTCTCTCTCTCTCTCTCTCTCTCAATTAGATTTACGAAAAGGAAACGAAATGACAACGTAGGTTAGTTTAGGTTTTCAGAACAAAACCTTGAACTAATTTTGACCTCAACTTGAAAACTTCAACTTTTTAATTCCAATTTAACTCTGGATTGTTGAAGCCGTATAATCTACGGACTAATAACCTCCTAGTTAGATTTTTCTATTGAAGAAAACATCATCACGTAATTATCGTCCATCAGTTAATGGTGTGGTATAATCGTAGACACTAGGAGCTTTTGGTAAATTTTAAAGTTTGAAGGACGAGCTAGGATGGTTGATGTAATAAATCAATATTTGTTCACGCATTCATTAACTAATTTAAAACTAATTTATTTAACATCATTGACAAAGATTGAACTTGTCAGAACTAAAAATGATGAATAAGAATGAGACAAAACTGAGTAATTTTGGATCAAATTTCTCAGCATTGACCTAACACGAGGTCGCACGTCGTACCATTGTATTATAATATCAAATAAAACCCTCTTTAGATAGACGAAGAACTGAGAACTTTAAATTGAAGTCAAAAAAGGAATGATTAGATTAAATCATTAAGGATCTTATTCCGGTGAAGAAACCTTGAAAGTCTTTGTAAATCATTGATTTTTTTGTTTTGGCGTTCATTTAAAACAAACTGTTAATTTCAAATTAATCACTAACTTAACAGCTAAACTATAACATATCATTTCAATATCAAGTATGTATTAGTTTTTTTTACACTTTAGGATTCATGTTGTCGTTTTGTAACCACAGTAATTTTCTTGCTGAAATCATTTGCTAATTTTGGACTCTCTTGTCATTTCCGATTGTGTGTGACCTTTGAAAATACATCAATAAATATCATGTTTTATCTCAAGGTTGGTTTTGTGTTGAAATATATTCCAATAACTCATTACTATAGTAATAATAAAAGGCATTATGAAATATTTGTCAATTCAAGCTAGATAAATATTTCTAATAATACAAGCGTGTTGATTTACGTATCGTAATTGGCGTTACACCGTGCGTTAAATAATTATATTTATTGAGAGAAACATTATATTGCATGCTTTGGGAAGATTGTCATACCTATTTATGTTAACATTTATCCAAAAAATCAACCAACACTTATATATCTATACTTGATATAATTCAGCAAGTAATGTGATTTAACCAGTATATACTAAACAAGAAATATCTCCATTATTTCCTATTACCAAAGAAAATTCAATTCCCGCCGAAATCGTCTCGAACACTGTAGAACATGTTTACTGTTTCGTAAAAATATTCTGATTGCTTTAAGATGCTAACAACTTCTTACTATCATATCTGAATGACAGTTTGAACTAATCATTGGGGTGTTCTATCAGAGCTGACAACATCTGTTTGTTGAATGTGAATTGACAAGAATGTTAAAGTAACCGAACAATGTTGTTTAACGACCTATGTGGCAATTATGGTCATATCAGAGGCGCCCTAGAGAAAGGGGACAGAGAAGATACAGGTGAACATATCAGAGGCGCCCTAGAGAAAGGGGAGAGAAGATACAGGAGAACAGGGCGCCCTAGAGAAAGAGGACAGAAGATACAGGAGAACAGGGCGCCCTAGAGAAAGGGGAGAGAAGATACAGGAGAACAGGGCGCCCTAGAGAAAGAGGACAGAAGATACAGGAGAACAGTGCGCCCTAGAGAAAGGGGAGAGAAGATACAGGAGAACAGGGCGCCCTAGAGAAAGAGGACAGAAGATACAGGAGAACAGGGCGCCCTAGAGAAAGAGGACAGAAGATACAGGAGCACAGGGCGCCCTAGAGAAAGAGGACAGAAGATACAGGAGAACAGGGCGCCCTAGAGAAAGGGGAGAGAAGATACAGGAGAACAGGGCGCCCTAGAGAAAGAGGACAGAAGATACAGGAGAACAGGGCGCCCTAGAGAAAGAGGACAGAAGATACAGGAGAACAGGGCGCCCTAGAGAAAGAGGACAGAAGATACAGGAGAACATGGCGCCCTAGAGAAAGGGGAGAGAAGATACAGGAGAACAGGGCGCCCTAGAGAAAGAGGACAGAAGATACAGGAGAACAGGGCGCCCTAGAGAAAGAGGACAGAAGATACAGGAGAACAGGGCGCCCTAGAGAAAGAGGACAGAAGATACAGGAGAACAGGGCGCCCTAGAGAAAGGGGAGAGAAGATACAGGAGAACAGGGCGCCCTAGAGAAAGGGGAGAGAAGATACAGGAGAACAGGGCGCCCTATAGAAAGAGGACAGAAGATACAGGAGAACAGGGCGTCCTAGAGAAAGGGGAGAGAAGATACAGGAGAACAGGGCGCCCTAGAGAAAGAGGACAGAAGATACAGGAGAACAGGGCGCCCTAGAGAAAGGGGAGAGAAGATACAGGAGAACAGAGCGCCCTAGAGAAAGGGGAGAGAAGATACAGGAGAACAGGGCGCCCTAGAGAAAGAGGACAGAAGATACAGGAGAACAGGGCGCCCTAGAGAAAGGGGAGAGAAGATACAGGAGAACAGGGCGCCCTAGAGAAAGAGGACAGAAGATACAGGTGAACAGGGCGCCCTAGAGAAAGGGGAGAGAAGATACAGGAGAACAGGGCGCCCTAGAGAAAGAGGACAGAAGATACAGGTGAACAGGGCGCCCTAGAGAAAGGGGAGAGAAGATACAGGAGAACAGGGCGCCCTAGAGAAAGAGGACAGAAGATACAGGAGAACAGGGCGCCCTAGAGAAAGAGGACAGATAATACAGGATAACAGGGCGCCCTAGAGAAAGAGGACAGAAGATACAGGAGAACAGGGCGCCCTAGAGAAAGAGGACAGAAGATACAGGAGAACAGGGCGCCCTAGAGAAAGGGGAGAGAAGATACAGGAGAACAGGGCGCCCTAGAGAAAGAGGACAGAAGATACAGGAGAACAGGGCGCCCTAGAGAAAGAGGACAGAAGATACAGGAGAACAGGGCGCCCTAGAGAAAGAGGACAGAAGATACAGGAGAACATGGCGCCCTAGAGAAAGGGGAGAGAAGATACAGGAGAACAGGGCGCCCTAGAGAAAGAGGACAGAAGATACAGGAGAACAGGGCGCCCTAGAGAAAGAGGACAGAAGATACAGGAGAACAGGGCGCCCTAGAGAAAGAGGACAGAAGATACAGGAGAACAGGGCGCCCTAGAGAAAGGGGAGAGAAGATACAGGAGAACAGGGCGCCCTAGAGAAAGAGGACAGAAGATACAGGAGAACAGGGCGCCCTAGAGAAAGAGGACAGAAGATACAGGAGAACAGGGCGCCCTAGAGAAAGAGGACAGAAGATACAGGAGAACATGGCGCCCTAGAGAAAGGGGAGAGAAGATACAGGAGAACAGGGCGCCCTAGAGAAAGAGGACAGAAGATACAGGAGAACAGGGCGCCCTAGAGAAAGAGGACAGAAGATACAGGAGAACAGGGCGCCCTAGAGAAAGAGGACAGAAGATACAGGAGAACAGGGCGCCCTAGAGAAAGGGGAGAGAAGATACAGGAGAACAGGGCGCCCTAGAGAAAGGGGAGAGAAGATACAGGAGAACAGGGCGCCCTATAGAAAGAGGACAGAAGATACAGGAGAACAGGGCGTCCTAGAGAAAGGGGAGAGAAGATACAGGAGAACAGGGCGCCCTAGAGAAAGAGGACAGAAGATACAGGAGAACAGGGCGCCCTAGAGAAAGGGGAGAGAAGATACAGGAGAACAGAGCGCCCTAGAGAAAGGGGAGAGAAGATACAGGAGAACAGGGCGCCCTAGAGAAAGAGGACAGAAGATACAGGAGAACAGGGCGCCCTAGAGAAAGGGGAGAGAAGATACAGGAGAACAGGGCGCCCTAGAGAAAGAGGACAGAAGATACAGGTGAACAGGGCGCCCTAGAGAAAGGGGAGAGAAGATACAGGAGAACAGGGCGCCCTAGAGAAAGAGGACAGAAGATACAGGTGAACAGGGCGCCCTAGAGAAAGGGGAGAGAAGATACAGGAGAACAGGGCGCCCTAGAGAAAGAGGACAGAAGATACAGGAGAACAGGGCGCCCTAGAGAAAGAGGACAGAAGATACAGGAGAACAGGGCGCCCTAGAGAAAGAGGACAGAAGATACAGGAGAACAGGGCGCCCTAGAGAAAGAGGACAGAAGATACAGGAGAACAGGGCGCCCTAGAGGAAGGGGAGAGAAGATACAGGAGAACAGGGCGCCCTAGAGAAAGAGGACAGAAGATACAGGAGAACAGTGCGCCCTAGAGAAAGAGGACAGAAGATACAGGAGAACAGGGCGCCCTAGAGAAAGAGGACAGAAGATACAGGAGAACAGGGCGCCCTAGAGAAAGGGGAGAGAAGATACAGGAGAACAGGGCGCCCTAGAGAAAGAGGACAGAAGATACAGGAGAACAGGGCGCCCTAGAGAAAGGGGAGAGAAGATACAGGAGAACAAGGCGCCCTAGAGAAAGAGGACAGAAGATACAGGAGAACAGTGCGCCCTAGAGAAAGGGGAGAGAAGATACAGGAGAACAGGGCGCCCTAGAGAAAGGGGAGAGAAGATACAGGAGAACAGGGCGCCCTAGAGAAAGAGGACAGAAGATACAGGAGAACAGGGCGACCTAGAGAAAGGGGAGAGAAGATACAGGAGAACAGAGCGCCCTAGAGAAAGAGGACAGAAGATACAGGAGAACAGGGCGCCCTAGAGAAAGAGGACAGAAGATACAGGAGAACAGGATATTTATATCCCTACTTTTATTCGGAGTGCTTTCGCCCGTTTTCCTGAGCTTTTCTAAACATGGCAGTATTGGAAGGAGGAGCCAAGATTCGTAGCCGCGACCTTTCTATTAAAAGTCCTTCGCGTTACCACATGATCACCGAGTCACCCCGCATAGAATTAGAACATAACGAATTATACAAAACCTAGCTACATGTAATAAATAAACTACTCAAGGTGCAAGAACTCTTGATTATTGAAGTTTTAAAATTACTGCACATTTTTCTAACATGAATCAGTTAAATATCAGAACTGTAAGAGCCAAGTTTAGCCCATCTTGAGATATCAATTCATAGTTGTACATGTATATTAATATGTACAGAGAATATCACAGATAAAATCGTTGTCCAATACATGTATTTCTCAGTTTCGAACGTAAAACTCATTAACCATAGCCAGTTCTATTTTTTGGAAACTGAACGAAGAATCTTGAAGCGGATCAAAGTACTGCGTTTTTCTACATCCGCCATGTACTTGTTAAACTAGTTCCCGTCCTAAGTTGCAGTGCAAGGTTTCAATTAGATTTTTCTGTACTTTGATTACTGAAAGCTTTAATGACTAATAGATAAGGTGGAACAAAAATACCTGACTATCTTAAAACTTTAATGTTCCCATGATAAATGGTTGTCATAATAAAACTTTAATGTTCCCATGATAAATGGTTGTCATAATAAAACTTCAATGTTCCCATGACAAATGGTTGTCATAATAAAACTTTAATGTTCCCATGATAAATGGTTGTCACAATAAAACTTTAATGTTCCCATGATAAATGGTTGTCACAATAAAACTTTAATGTTCCCATGATAAATGGTTGTCACAATAAAACTTTAATGTTCCCATGATAAATGGTTGTCACAATAAAACTTTAATGTTCCCATGATAAATGGTTGTCACAATAAAACTTTAATGTTCCCATGATAAATGGTTGTCACAATAAAACTTTAATGTTCCCATGATAAATGGTTGTCACAATAAAACTTTAATGTTCCCATGATAAATGGTTGTCACAATAAAACTTCAATGTTCCCATGATAAATGGTTGTCACAATAAAACTTTAATGTTCCCATGATAAATGGTTGTCACAATAAAACTTTAATGTTCCCATGATAAATGGTTGTCACAATAAAACTTTAATGTTCCCATGATAAATGGTTGTCATAATAAAACTTTAATGTTCCCATGATAAATGGTTGTCACAATAAAACTTTAATGTTCCCATGATAAATGGTTGTCACAATAAAACTTTAATGTTCCCATGATAAATGGTTGTCACAATCGTAACTACTCGGCCATTTCCGTCACTGAGAAATACGCCTCGTTACACATTTTGGTTATTTAGTTTCCGGTCACTACTTTTTCAATACTAGGTACGTTTTCTCAGAATTTCAGACTTTCAAACGTGTTTACCGTTCGTGATTGATACAATGGGCGTCAAATACCCATTGAATGAGAAACAGATTATTTCCATCGGCCAGTCTTGGTGAAAGTAACCCGTGAACAACAGCAACAAAATGGCGGCCTGCCAGGTATGTCCCAGACACTTTCCTTAGACAAACGCCGATGAGTTCCGATTGATGTTTGTCACTGTCATGTCATGTCATAGATTTTTGTACTGACAACTGTAGAATTTATGCTAACAAGTATGGTATAAATATTTATGTATGCACCATGATCAACTTGGATAAATCATGCAACGTTTATCACTCAAACATTCCGTACGCAATAAGCTTACGAAAAATGGATAAAAACTAAAATATATTCATAGAATGTTTGGGTAATTGACAAACAAATTAATTCTAAGTGAAAGACAAAGTCCAGGTTACATGACATGAGTTATCAGGCAGTTTATACCCAGTTATGCACGTTTCTATACGGGATATAGGCATAGTAACTGAATATTTAACTGAAACATTTGGGCATGATTCCTAATCTCCTGATTTGATATTAAAGATATGTTTTTACAAGCAGCAAGCAATGATTTATGATGAAATTTGTGTCAAAGATGGAAAATAAAGTAACTGCAAGTACGCGTTGTAAGATCTGAAACAGGAAATTAAGCAATTAGAACTCTTAATTACACGATATTTACAATCGTTAAAAAATAGTTATTCTCGATTATTTTCCAAATAATCATATCGTGCCATTTCGTACTATAATGGATATTTTCTTTGTAATGTTTGTGTTAAAGATTTCATCGTTACGTGTCTGGTTCCCTGCATAATCAGAGATATTGTACAGACAAATAAATGAAGCAGAGAATCACTATTTGGTTCCCTGTATAATCAGGGATATTGTACAGACAAATGAGTGAAGCAGGGAACCATTAAAGAACATCTGAAGATAGATAAAAACTTCTCATCTCAATGTGATCCTCCTATAGAATACCGTCCGAATATATGTCCTAGACGAAATAATGTATCCTAGAATGTCTGGAGGAGAAAGGCATGAACATATGGACGGACACTCCTTATATTTACGATATTCTATCCTTCCAGACATAAAATTGTATGTTACATTTAGTAATGGTTCAGAAATATCCTATCAAACGTAAATTGTTATCCTTATTAATGCAATTATTTAACATCGGAAGCAGACAAATGTATAAGTTTTAGTGAAACATGGTTATAGAGTATTTATGTACCACCACACCAGCGGGATTGTCTGGACACTATATATCTTTTCTGTCAATGAAATACGGACTGTACCAGGGGGGACATTATATAAGAAATAGACTTGGATATAGTTACAAGGTTATGTTTAGAACTTAATCAGTCCCAGCATAATTTGATAATCCAATTGTTTGAGTTTCCTGATTTACAATTCTGTATTGATGAAATCAATTTTTGTAATTTCCACTCATTTTGTGCTTTAACAAACGATCCCCAATCTCACATACATACACATGGACTTCTAGCTACGTTTTTGTTCAAATGATAATAATTCTTATCATTTATTGATTGTTAAAAAAAATGGTCATGAATATTGACGTATCCATGAACGCCAATACAGCTGACAGGACGTGAAACCTAGCGTGAACAAAAAAAATTATGTGCTGACGTCGAATAAATCAATTCCAAGAACAAACAAATAAAGTGCACGTGAAGTTATACCTCACGGTAGCTAAGATACAGTCACGTGATCAGTTTATTACACAATCCTAATGAGAGAAAACATTAAATCATATACACGCACGTATGTTATAAAATATGAATGCTTATTACAAATTAATCAGTAGTTTGATTTATCTAACATGCGTGTTATGAGGAGAGCTACACGACGACTGTTATAACAAATTTACGTTAATACGAGGATTGCGTGTCTGTGTATGACACAAGAAGCGAGAAGTTAATGTCAGGACTTACACAGTAATGATCTACATGTTTTATAATAACACGGATATTAATACGTAAAGTGTTTCTCAAACTTGATCAACTATTTGAACAGATGTTATTAAACTCCTAGAAGTCGCCCTGAGCTCTGTGAAATAAATCATGAAGTCAGAACTCAGCATTAATACAACTAGTTCTTATGACGTAATACTAGCATAGCTTTGGCAAAGTTTGGTGTAAAACTGAACGTGGAGATTTGTATCAGAGTAGACCTCAAGTAACATTGGTCAATTTGGAGACAGAAAGATTGGATTCCGATATCAGATTTGTGAGGCTTTTTCTGAGACAAAAAACATTCATTTTTTACTTGAGCATCACTCAATATTTTATGTCATTGTTTGCTCGACTGACTTTGTTCGTAATCATATGCATTACTTTGATAGATGTATGCATAGAAAAATAACTGTACATATTTAGAACACTAATTGTTGCATAGACGTGTAATTTGTGACTCTTAATGTTCTTTACATTGTACACACTGTCAATTAGAGAACTATGCCCTAAATTCTACTCCAGGAAAAATATCTCTAAACGAGGGTGTTCATTTTATTTAGATAGGGTTAACGACAAAACGAACTATTTTAAAGTTCAAGACATCAATTGACAGAAATAATGAGTAAGTTCAAATTTTCAGCAAACACAAATTGTAAAACTTTTCTTCAACCTGCGATCAATTACGTACAGAACGAACACTGGTCTGACTAATTATGGTAGTGTCCTCTCCGGAGATCAATGTACTATCACTGTAAGGAAAATCCCTGTAATATTATGTATGCATAGACTTGTCTTACACGTTATTTTCTTAAAAGGAAAGTTCTGATTAAAACATGAGAGATTTAAATGTAGCAGCGATAAACACAGAAATAATGAATTAATTTAGTAAAGTAACAGATAACGGACCACATCACAAGTTTCCAAGAAGTTTGACGATTAAAACAATCGTATCTAGAGAGTTGTTAGCACAACATAAGGACATTTTGGTTCCAGATGTAACTTTTAAAGATTAATTCTTATCCCAAGAGAAAGTGTACAAATTACATTCATTTTACTGCTAGAACTTTAATATGCATAAACGTGCCGGTTTGCAACCGCAATTTTCTCGATTTATTACAATTCGTTGACATAAACTACAAAAAACACATTAAAACTGTTTTGTTGTTTATCATCATCGGATGGTTACAATAATTTTAGTCTCTTTTTATGACATACTGTGCAAATAAATATTTTTCTCCTTTAAGTAGACAAAAAGACGAGACCTTTTATTTCCTCTCTGGCTCATTTAGCAACAAGTCACATGATAAAAGTCTCGTGTTTTTACACAAGAAGTCGCGTGATAAAAGTCTCGTGTTTTTACACGAGAAGTCAAATAAAGTGTCGGAGAAATACTGTAAGGGAACGTTCAAGTCTTAGAATGACAGACTCAGAAGCGAATCCTGTTATTTGTTGTTCTGATCATTAATTTGTGAGAACTATTTTTGTGTTTCGTCATTCATATGGCATGATGGATCCGTGGTCCACTTATATCACGCTGTATTACTGGGGTTCGAATCTTGGCTCAGCCTTCCGATATTTCAGGGACGCTTTTTAGTGTATAAATTGCCCGGTACTCCTGTATATTTTAGAGATATAAATTCCCCAGTACTCCTGTATATTTTAGAGATATAAATTCCCCGGTACTCCTGTATAGTTTAGAAAAATCTAAATTACCGGTACTCCTGTATATTTTAGAAATATAAATTACCGGTACTCCTGTATATTTTAGAAATATAAATTACCGGTACTCCTGTATAGTTTAGAAATATAAATTACCGGTACTCCTGTATAGTTTAGAGATATAAATTCCCCGGTACTACTGTATATTTTAGAGATATAAATTCCCCGGTACTCCTGTATAGTTTAGAAATATAAATTACCGGTACTCCTGTATAGTTTAGAAATATAAATTACCGGTACTCCTGTATATTTTAGAAATATAAATTACCGGTACTCCTGTATATTTTAGAGATATAAATTCCCCGGTACTACTGTATATTTTAGAGATATAAATTCCCCGGTACTCCTGTATAGTTTAGAAATATAAATTACCGGTACTCCTGTATAGTTTAGAGATATAAATTCCCCGGTACTCCTGTATAGTTTAGAAATATAAATTACCGGTACTCCTGTATAGTTTAGAAATATAAATTACCGGTACTCCTGTATATTTTAGAAATATAAATTACCGGTACTCCTGTATATTTTAGAAATATAAATTACCGGTACTCCTGTATATTTTAGAGATATAAATTCCCCGGTACTACTGTATAGTTTAGAAATATAAATTACCGGTACTCCTGTATATTTTAGAGATATAAATTCCCCGGTACTACTGTATAGTTTAGAAATATAAATTACCGGTACTCCTGTATATTTTAGAAATATAAATTACCGGTACTCCTGTATATTTTAGAAATATAAATTACCGGTACTCCTGTATAGTTTAGAGATATAAATTCCCCGGTACTCCTGTATAGTTTAGAAATATAAATTACCGGTACTCCTGTATAGTTTAGAGATATAAATTCCCCGGTACTCCTGTATAGTTTAGAAATATAAATTACCGGTACTCCTGTATAGTTTAGAAATATAAATTACCGGTACTCCTGTATATTTTAGAAATATAAATTACCGGTACTCCTGTATATTTTAGAAATATAAATTACCGGTACTCCTGTATATTTTAGAGATATAAATTCCCCGGTACTACTGTATATTTTAGAGATATAAATTCCCCGGTACTCCTGTATAGTTTAGAAATATAAATTACCGGTACTCCTGTATAGTTTAGAAATATAAATTACCGGTACTCCTGTATATTTTAGAAATATAAATTACCGGTACTCCTGTATAGTTTAGAAATATAAATTACCGGTACTCCTGTATATTTTAGAGATATAAATTCCCCGGTACTACTGTATATTTTAGAGATATAAATTCCCGGTACTCCTGTATAGTTTAGAAATATAAATTACCGGTACTCCTGTATATTTTAGAGATATAAATTCCCCGGTACTACTGTATATTTTAGAGATATAAATTCCCCGGTACTCCTGTATAGTTTAGAAATATAAATTACCGGTACTCCTGTATAGTTTAGAAATATAAATTACCGGTACTCCTGTATATTTTAGAGATATAAATTCCCCGGTACTCCTGTATATTTTAGAGATATAAATTCCCGGTACTCCTGTATATTTTAGAGATATAAATTCCCCGGTACTCCTGTATATTTTAGAGATATAAATTCCCGGTACTCCTGTATATTTTAGAGATATAAATTCCCCGGTACTCCTGTATATTTTAGAGATATAAATTCCCCGGTACTCCTGTATAGTTTAGAGATATAAATTCCCCGGTACTCCTGTATATTTTAGAGATATAAATTCCCCGGTACTCATGTATATTTTAGAGATATAAATTCCCCGGTACTCCTGTATATTTTAGAGATATAAATTCCCGGTACTCCTGTATATTTTAGAGATATAAATTCCCCGGTACTCCTGTATATTTTAGAGATATAAATTGCCCGGTACTCCTGTATATTTTAGAGATATAAATTCCCCGGTACTCCTGTATATTTTAGAGATATAAATTGCCCGGTACTCCTGTATATTTTAGAGATATAAATTCCCCGGTACTCATGTATATTTTAGAGTTATAAATTCCCGGTACTCCTGTATATTTAAGAGATATAAATTCCCCGGTACTCCTGTATATTTTAGAGATATAAATTCCCGGTACTCCTGTATATTTTAGAGATATAAATTCCCCGGTACTCCTGTATATTTTAGAGATATAAATTCCCGGTACTCCTGTATATTTTAGAGATATAAATTCCCGGTACTCCTGTATATTTTCTCCCATCTCCCTACAGATGCTACATTGGAATGACTGTAGTTGGCCTTTAGACAACATAAATTTTCAGGCGACGTTAGAAAGTTAGATGGAAATATGTTTCTATTATTAACATTACTTGAATATCATTTCATGAACAGACAAAATAACAAGATATGACATCACTATACCTCTTATTATTTTGATTGATTTATTTTAGATTTCTCATTTTCTGAATATTCATCACAATATCTCAAATCTTTGCGTTTTTTTAGTTAAAAGAAAATTCTATAGCCATCTAAGGATTCTTGTCAAATTTGAGAGAATAGAATAAGAGAAGTTCGCGTACAGAATATTAACTAACCCTTTCTACGACGATTCATGTCGAGTATTTACATATTTGCCGGAAGCAAATAAGGACGGAAATAGATTGAGAAAATCATCTCCTATTTGTAGAAGACAGAAAACTGCTGGAACAATTGACCGTGCCTATATATTATCAAACATTATACAAGTATAGCTATCTTATTATATAATGTTCTTTGTTACATGCTGATAGAATCAACCCCGGTAAACAAAGGTCATCCTTGGGAAAGACATTGTTGTGACCTTTAAGGACAGATGACCTTTATTAAGGGGTCATTTTGTTCAAAATAGTCAGTGATGGTTATAAAACAATGGCCTTTATTCACAGGATGACTTTATTTTAAACTATAAGATATTAATTCCTACTGAATTTCGGCATGAAATGAACAGTCTATTGTACACACATATTCGACCAATCAGATCGCTTGATAAATCACTCACATTTGACTCAAAATGGCTTGCAGCGAAGTTAAACGGACACAATTTTACCGTTTCACATTTATTAAATGTAATTGAATGAGATTTTCGGTAGGAATTAATATCTTATAGTTTATCTGAATGACATGTGTAGCAAAATTCCTTCAGCGCACATCTTTAGATGCTGAAACAACGAGATGCGATGTTCCACATTGTTTGGCATATAGACATATAGTAGGCTTTTTTACCTTGATAGTATATATAAGATCAGTGACGGGAATTTTTTTCATCATTTGTGGACCAAACACTGATACTGCCACCTATGCCCCATCCACTAAAATAATGGATATTTTCATGATAAAACACAACCATGAGGGTTTCATGGACCTAACGACTACCGGACACGTAAATTAACAGATAGCATTCGAAAAAAGTCTTTAACGCACTCACAGACAGAAGAAATCGCGAATGTTCGTCCAGTTTCTTGCCGATTCGTTTTTGAAGGCCACACCATTCTGTAGCTGGAATTCCCAATTCAGCATTGTGTTTCTTTTTTTTCAGTTTTTATGACAATTGTTACGCATCTTTTTAATAAATCTTCTTTTATCAAATAAAAAAGAATGATCTAAAATTTAGGTAAAATCGACATAAAGAAACAGTTACTCTTCCTGGCTGTTGTCGACAGTTACAGTAAGCGCGAGCTTTTAAAATAAAAAAACGGATTTTGTTTTGCTTAAGAGATAAATATGGAGATCAAGTTAATTAAGTCAGCAGTTTGGATATTGTGACTTAAATCGCAATTATAGTTACTTCTCCCGACATGATCACGCCAAACCGATGTTCCGAAAGTTAAACACAGCATTTACTACGGAGTGCAAAACAGGACTTATGGTGGTAGGGTAGTAGAAGACGTTGGGACTCCTTGTGTTATATATGTATCACATATATACAGCGGTCTATGAACGAAGCAAGGGTTACGTTTTCTGGGCCTATTGTTGTTACAATGGATACAATTCCATGTTCCTGTGATTTAACAGACTGAGGTGATTCTAAGACACGGATTTAAACAGAGTTGATGAAGACGTACCTCATGGCATACATGTGTAATTTAGATGTACATGGAATGTAATAGGATGATCGGTACAAGAAAACATGGAAACGTGAAATAAGATCTTAAGCTGAATAAAGAACAAATTTCATTGGCAAGAGAAAAACTTATGAATCATGTTGAAGAGGTTGGTTAACTGTAGACTGTGTAACAACTTGGAGACGTTAAAACTTGGAGACGTTAAAACTTGGAGACGTTAAAACTTGGAGACGTATACACAGTGAATACTCTATCATCTTGTGGTGTTTTATACTTGATGGAGACTATTCATCAGGCACTGAATCTCGTATAATAAATCTGGCTATGTAACCTTATTGTGTAATAATTGTTAGTCTGTGAATTTAACAGGATTTCAATCAATATAAGCAGATCTAAATGTCAGACAACTTTACCAACTTTCTAAGATAACAAGATATTAACAGGATTACAAATGATCACGTGGATGAAAAATTGACAATGATTTTCAACGACATTTTAAATAAAAACAAGTTGGAAATAAATCAACTGTCGGTGAACTATCAGACTCAATGAATAGTTTTATCAAACGCACGCATACTAAGTACGTACTGTGCATATTTACTACACACAATCTCAGTATTTTCATACGCACGCATCCTTTACATATTTATCACTTGCAATCACGGTATTATCAGACGCACGCAAACCTCACATATTTAGTCCCTCACAATCACAGTATTATCAGACGCACGCAAAATTCAAATATTTAGTCCCTCACAATCACGGTATTATCAGACGCACGCAAAATTCAAATATTTAGTCCCTCACAATCACAGTATTATCAGACGCACGCAAAATTCAAATATTTAGTCCCTCACAATCACAGTATTATCAGACGCACGCAAAATTCAAATATTTAGTCCCTCACAATCACAGTATTATCAGACGCACGCAAAATTCAAATATTTAGTCACTCACAATCACGGTATTATCAGACGCACGCAAAATTCTAATATTTAGTCCCTCACTATCACGGTATTATCAGACGGACGCAAAATTCAAATATTTAGTCCCTCACAATCACAGTATTATCAGACGCACGCAAAATTCAAATATTTAGTCACTCACAATCACTGTATTATCAGACGGACGCAAAATTCAAATATTTAGTCCCTCACAATCACAGTATTATCAGACGCACGCAAAATTCAAATATTTAGTCCCTCACAATCACGGTATTATCAGACGCACGCAAAATTCAAATATTTAGTCCCTCACAATCACAGTATTATCAGACGCACGCAAAATTCAAATATTTAGTCCCTCACAATCACAGTATTATCAGACGCACGCAAAATTCAAATATTTAGTCCCTCACAATCACAGTATTATCAGACGCACGCAAAATTCAAATATTTAGTCACTCACAATCACGGTATTATCAGACGCACGCAAAATTCTAATATTTAGTCCCTCACTATCACGGTATTATCAGACGGACGCAAAATTCAAATATTTAGTCCCTCACAATCACAGTATTATCAGACGCACGCAAAATTCAAATATTTAGTCACTCACAATCACTGTATTATCAGACGGACGCAAAATTCAAATATTTAGTCCCTCACAATCACAGTATTATCAGACGCACGCAAAATTCAAATATTTAGTCACTCACAATCACGGTATTATCAGACGGACGCAAAATTCAAATATTTAGTCACTCACAATCACGGTATTATCAGACGCACGCAAAATTCTAATATTTAGTCCCTCACAATCACAGTATTATCAGACGGACGCAAAATTCAAATATTTAGTCCCTCACAATCACGGTATTATCAGACGCACGCAAAATTCAAATATTTAGTCCCTCACAATCACAGTATTATCAGACGCACGCAAAATTCAAATATTTAGTCACTCACAATCACGGTATTATCAGACGGACGCAAAATTCAAATATTTAGTCCCTCACAATCACGGTATTATCAGACGCACGCAAAATTCAAATATTTAGTCCCTCACAATCACAGTATTATCAGACGGACGCAAAATTCAAATATTTAGTCCCTAACAATCACGGTATTATCAGACGCACGCAAAATTCAAATATTTAGTCCCTCACAATCACGGTATTATCAGACGCACGCAAAATTCAAATATTTAGTCCCTCACAATCACAGTATTATCAGACGCACGCAAAATTCAAATATTTAGTCCCTCACAATCACGGTATTATCAGACGCACGCAAAATTCAAATATTTAGTCCCTCACAATCACGGTATTATCAGACGCACGCAAAATTCAAATATTTAGTCACTCACAATCACAGTATTATCAGACGCACGCAAAATTCAAATATTTAGTCACTCACAATCACGGTATTATCAGACGCACGCAAAATTCTAATATTTAGTCCCTCACAATCACTGTATTATCAGACGGACGCAAAATTCAAATATTTAGTCCCTCACAATCACTGTATTATCAGACGCACGCAAAATTCAAATATTTAGTCCCTCACTATCACGGTATTATCAGACGGACGCAAAATTCAAATATTTAGTCCCTCACAATCACAGTATTATCAGACGGACGCAAAATTCTAATATTTAGTCCCTCACAATCACTGTATTATCAGACGGACGCAAAATTCTAATATTTAGTCCCTCACAATCACTGTATTATCAGACGCACGCAAAATTCAAATATTTAGTCCCTCACTATCACGGTATTATCAGACGGACGCAAAATTCAAATATTTAGTCCCTCACAATCACAGTATTATCAGACGCACGCAAAATTCAAATATTTAGTCACTCACAATCACAGTATTATCAGACGGACGCAAAATTCAAATATTTAGTCCCTCACAATCACAGTATTATCAGACGCACGCAAAATTCAAATATTTAGTCCCTCACAATCACGGTATTATCAGACGCACGCAAAATTCAAATATTTAGTCACTCACAATCACAGTATTATCAGACGCACGCAAAATTCAAATATTTAGTCCCTCACAATCACGGTATTATCAGACGCACGCAAAATTCAAATATTTAGTCACTCACAATCACAGTATTATCAGACGGACGCAAAATTCAAATATTTAGTCCCTCACAATCACGGTATTATCAGACGCACGCAAAATTCAAATATTTAGTCACTCACAATCACGGTATTATCAGACGCACGCAAAATTCAAATATTTAGTCCCTCACAATCACGGTATTATCAGACGCACGCAAAATTCAAATATTTAGTCACTCACAATCACAGTATTATCAGACGGACGCAAAATTCAAATATTTAGTCCCTCACAATCACGGTATTATCAGACGCACGCAAAATTCAAATATTTAGTCACTCACTATCACGGTATTATCAGACGCACGCAAAATTCAAATATTTAGTCACTCACAATCACAGTATTATCAGACGCACACAAAATTCAAATATTTAGTCCCTCACAATCACGATATTATCAGACGCACGCAAAATTCAAATATTTAGTCCCTCACAATCACGGTATCATCAGACGCACGCAAAATTCTAATATTTAGTCCCTCACAATCACAGTATTATCAGACGGACGCAAAATTCAAATATTTAGTCCCTCACAATCACGGTATTATCAGACGCACGCAAAATTCAAATATTTAGTCACTCACAATCACGGTATTATCAGACGCACTCAAAATTCAAATATTTAGTCACTCACAATCACAGTATTATCAGACGCACACAAAATTCAAATATTTAGTCCCTCACAATCACTGTATGATCAGACGCACGCAAAATTCACTTATTTAGTCATTCACAATCACAGTATCACCAACGCACGCATACTTCACACATTTATCACGCACAGACAATGTGCTGTGTGTCAATTCAATGATGACTTGTCTAATGATGCTGTATTTTTGTATGCACAAACTGATTTGTTTCAAGCAACTATGACTGCAATCTAACGTTCTGGGACAAAGAAGAAAAAGCATAATGGCAAAACTCTGTAATTGAGTACAGAGATAATTTGAGTCTGGAATTCCTTTCACAAAGTCAACATATTCTAAAGCAATGATTATTCCTTCCTTCCTGCTTTCATTGAACGAATGTTTTCTAGTGAGACTTCTGGCTTTGTTGATTATGTTATCTTAGCTTGGAATATTTTCTTTAGCATGTCTCGTAAAATATGCATGTAGATTTCTTAACATTACATGCAGGGCCATCGTTTAGATTTTCACAAACCATAACATGGAGTCTTAGGGCTGTGGGTCGTTGGGTAAGTGTCGATTTGATCCAAACTTACGATCCACAAATCGAATCACGAATCTTTTGTTATCAAGTAACCCATCTAAAATTTCAAAATTGCAGTTCTGAAGAAAGTTATTATTTAGGAATAATGAAGTAAATCAATATAAATTGTTCTATGGCTTAAATATATACGTACTCCCTTCCAATTAATTGATTTACCAGCATCATTATTTAAAGAACCGATTGGACATCTTGCCAAACAAAGTAGTCCATGATGAGACAATATTTATTCAGAGAAAAGGAATTTTTAAGAACAAAGAATACACTTTAAATTTATTAACAAACAAGATCGCGAACCACGAATCTTAGAAATGACGATTATTCATACTCGATTTTTCAATTTGATTCGTGAATACCCGAGTACTCGGATACTCGCCACAGCCCCATTCGGAGACTATACAAGAAGTGTATAAGAAACAAAGAAGAAACAATGACGTGTAACACCATTAAACAACAATCATAGAACCATAAATATCAATAATTCCTTATTCATTAAAAGGAGCTTTTATGAATGTGTTTCAAAGCGTTTCAACTATGTTATAATAGTTATTTCCATCTTTTTATATTTAAGACGGCAGATGAACGAATAGATTACATACTGTCGACCCAGCAAATATCAGTAAAACAGAAGCCTGTTCATTATTTCATCAATAAATATAAATAACACGGCAACCACTCGAAAATAATTATCCATACTATCAGGAAAAAGCAGCCTCGTAATATAGCAATGTCTTAAATATGTCCTCAGTAAATATCAATAATATATCAATGTCTTAAATATGTCCTCAGTAAATATCAGTAATATAGCAATGTCTTAAATATGTCCTCAGTAAATATCAGTAATATAGCAATGTCTTAAATATGTCCTCAGTAAATATCAATAGTATATCAATGTCTTAAATATGTCCTCAGTAAATATCAGTAATATAGCAATGTCTTAAATATGTCCTCAGTAAATATCAGTAATATAGCAATGTCTTAAATATGTTCTCAGTAAATATCAGTAATATAGCAATGTCTTAAATATGTTCTCAGTAAATATCAGTAATATAACAATGTCTTAAATATGTCCTCAGTAAATATCAGTAATATAACAATGTCTTAAATAAGTCCTCAGTAAATATCAGTAATATAACAATGTCTTAAATATGTCCTCAGTAAATATCAGTAATATAACAATGTCTTAAATATGTTCTCAGTAAATATCAATAATATATCAATGTCTTAAATATGTCCCCAGTAAATATCAGTAACATAACAATGTCTTAAATAAGTCCTCAGTAAATATCAGTAATATAACAATATCTTAAATATGTCCTCACTAAATATCAGTAATATAACAATGTCTTAAATATGTTCTCAGTAAATATCAGTAATATAACAATGTCTTAAGTATGTCCTCAGTAAATATCAGTAATACAACAATGTCTTAAATATGTCCTCAGTAAATATCAGTAATACAACAATGTCTTAGATATGTCCTCAGTAAATATCAATAATATATCAATGTCTTAAATATGTCCCCAGTAAATATCAGTAACATAACAATGTCTTAAATATGTTCTCACTAAATATCAGTAATATAACAATGTCTTAAATATGTCCTCAGTAAATATCAGTAATACAACAATGTCTTAAATATGTCCTCAGTAAATATCAATAATACAACAATGTCTTAGATATGTCCTCAGTAAATATCAGTAATATAATAATGTCTTAAATATGTCCTCAGTTAATATCAGTAACATAACAATATCTTAAATAAGTCCTCAGTAAATATCAGTAATATAACAATATCTTAAATATGTCCTCACTAAATATCAGTAATATAACAATGTCTTAAATATGTTCTCAGTAAATATCAGTAATATAACAATGTCTTAAATATGTCCTCAGTAAATATCAGTAATACAACAATGTCTTAGATATGTCCTCAGTAAATATCAATAATATATCAATGTCTTAAATATGTCCCCAGTAAATATCAGTAATATAACAATGTCTTCAGTAAATATCAGTGATATAACAATAACCTAAATAATTCCTCAGTAAATATCAGTAATATAACAATGTCTTAAATATGTCCTCAGTAAATATCAATAATATAACAATATCTTAAATAAGTCCTCAGTAAATATCAGTAATATAACAATGTCTATGGTATGTCCTTAGTAAATATCAGTAATATAACAATATCTTAAATAAGTCCTCAGTAAATATCAGTAATATAACAATATCTTAAATAAGTCCTCAGTAAATATCAGTAATATAACAATATCTTAAATAAGTCCTCAGTAAATATCAGTAATATAACAATATCTTAATTAAGTCCTCAGTAAATATCAGTAATATAACAATGTCTATGGTATGTCCTTAGTAAATATCAGTAATATAACAATATCTTAAATATGTCCTCAGTAAACATCAGTAAAATTAACAATATCTTAAATATGTCCTCAGTAAACATCAGTAATATAACAATATCTTAAATATGTCCTCAGTAAATATCAGTAATATAACAATATCTTAATTAAGTCCTCAGTAAATATCAGTAATATAACAATGTCTATGGTATGTCCTTAGTAAATATCAGTAATATAACAATATCTTAAATATGTCCTCAGTAAACATCAGTAATATAACAATATCTTAAATATGTCCTCAGTAAACATCAGTAATATAACAATATCTTAAATATGTCCTCAGTAAATATCAGTAATATAACAATGTCTTAAATATGTCCTCAGTAAATATCAGTAATATAACAATGTCTTAAATAAGTCCTCAGTTAATATCAGTAATATAACAATGTCTTAGATAATTGTGTTTCTTCACAAATGTCAGTATTATAGGAACTTCTGAAATATGTTCTCTACAAATGTGAATTATGACACAAACAGAAAATACGTTAATAGATTGCTATAGACAGAATTACGTTACATTTAATAGAATGTCTGGACGAGTAAATATATTTATCAATTGTATTAATATCAGTTTATGTCTAACATTAGTAGTATATTAAGATCGCGTTTAATTCCGTGAAGTTTTTTAAATGATGAATAAACGTTTTAGATGTTGTAAAAACAACATATTGTAACTTACCACGCTATTTACAGTTATCTAATAATTTAATCAGAATTAACGAAGGAGTATTTAACAGTTACTACAATAACTTTTTATTCAATTAGTTATATGATACAGATTTGGAATTCAAACAAGAAAACCTGTCTAAATGTCGTTTTTGCATAATAATCTCATATTTGAAACATAAAAACTTGTGTTTATCTTTCACATCCTCAAAAAATAACGCTTGGTATTTTATATTTTGAAATATTTACGATAAATTTATGAATTATTTAATTAAGTAAATTACTTACTTAATTAAATAAGATCCTAATTTTACATAAATATAATAACTAACTAACTAATAATTATATCAAATACACGCAAGTATAATTTAATATTTAACAGTCAATCTCCAAACTTTAATTAAGAAATAAATTTTACATACCATAATGAGTATCCGATGAGATTTATTGAATAGTTTGTCTTTTATTCATGTATATTATATCTCACATTAAAGTAGCGTGGAGTATTTTACTGTAACATTCCAATGTTCACTATAGGAAGTGACAGGTTGAGAGAGTGTCAGTAAAATCTATCAACCTGCTGGTACGGCAAGAAAATGAGAAATTATCAATAAGTTATCCGTACTCGTCCACACCGTCTGATCTCACTCGTGTATAACTCGCAGTCAGACTCTCAGTCACTTGTAGATAGTTGTATTAAATGTGACCATGGCTACCTAACCCTCATACTCTTAAATAAAAAACATACGTAAATATACCACACACCGAATAATGGTAAATATTCAAGGAACAAAACAGCTTCGTAATGTAATACATTTTTACTTGTTTATTTACATGTTAAACCAGGAGTGTAGAAGTATTATCTTTTTTATGGGGACATTTTACTCCGGCATGGACCGGCTGTCTAGAGACCGGAGAATTAGGACATTTATACCCGTACATGAGAACACATAATCAAAAAATATTGTAGTTTGTTGCTTCTCTGTACATATTTTTATCTTATATCATAGTTTTATCATACAAAACATGTTAATATCACATCACATCATTTATTTATTTAATAGATTCAACGCCATTTTCAACATTATTTCAGTCATATCGTGGCGAGCATATTCCTAACCAGCTTTCCTTGATTTCATTTTGGCCTTGACCAGTACTTACTACATTCTATCTGCAAGCTACTGCCAAGCTACCCCACATAATTCAAAGGTGTAGGACAATCTAACATACGATGTAATATATTTAGTCAAATTCGCCACGGACAATGTGCGCCACGCCCGGGGTTCGAACTCACAACCTCTTGTACAGTGGAACAATACTCTAACCACTGAGCTAACCGGGCAGGCTCTCATCACGTCAGCTGATGGTATTTATAAGACACACAACAACTACATGTAGTATATGTATGTAAAACCGTCCTAACAAAACATTGTTTTATAATTTGCATTCATAAAATAATTGAGGAACAATCTCAAACTAGACATTGAGTTTAGTTTGAAATAAACAAATACAAGCTGAATTGAACCCGGTATGTAGACTTTGATGATACTGTATAAATAATAACCTTTAACTAAGAAAGTTCCGTTGACAGATGAAAATGTAGTTTGATTTCATGTTCGTGTTTTCACGATAAGACATATACTTAATAAAGTAGATCGACAAGTGTTGGCAACAAATATCCGCTCATCAACTTAATAAACGACAAGTTTCACGTGTCTGTGACTTAACTAGGGTGTAAGTAACTAATATGTGAAGCCCGGACTAATTTAGTGGAATAAATGTGGTTTTATAGAACAGTTGAAAAACGAGAGGGAATTTTTTTTTTTCATTTTGTGTAATGTGTTCGAATTTTTTGTTCTTTATGTATTATATGCTAGGTATGTTGTACTTATTCACAAATCTGTAAATAAATTTGCCTTGTCTTGCATTGCGAGAACGACAGGTTCTAGGTCCGTGAAATTTTATTTTGACAAGAAGTTGTCACGATCATCCGTTGTACCAAGATAAAACATATGTTAACATCATTGTACAATAATAAACACTTTTTATCACTTAGTTGACAAAAACTGATGTATCATTATTGGGTTTGGAGAGGTAAATAAGACAATATATTATTTTTGTTAAAAGCCATACTTTAAATTATCAAGTATTTCAATGAAAACAAGAATTCTGAAGATTAGATTTATATCACTAATAAATCAGTTCTGTGATCATCTGAACTTATTTATCACAGTAATAAGTTGAACTTTTAGTTCATTCACATACAAGGAAGACAGGTTTATTGTTAATACATCACCCGGTACTAATTGATACTCATTAACATTCTAATAGATCCCGTATGTTTCTGATTGATAGATTTCACCAATTATGTCAATGAAGTTTCTCTGAATTCAAAATCCAAGGTTATAAGTAAACTCATTCAGAGGTGTGTCCGGTGTTCATACAATAAACACATGTCTGAAAATGATTACTGTATTTACATATATATGTCACGTGAGTGGTGTTTACTGATGTCGTTTATTTTGTTTAGCTAAAACACATGTTTACCGAAATAATGACATAAATAACGAAAACATATCTTAATTCTATCAGACATATTTATTGGAAGTAATTAATTCAATATACTCAGTTGAGAAGTAAAACATATGTATGTACATATAGTTGATTATATCTTTGTTCTTCTTCTATCTTGAAGTACGTATATCTACATGTATATTATAGTTCAAGGGAAGTTGACTCTATACATATCAAAGCTTAATGTGCTCTTGGTAAGACCTGGACATTGATTGATACACTGTATATAATATGCTTCATGTAAATAACTGCAGGCTGAACGATACTTCAGCGTCATTAATGAAAAAAATTCTTTTGAAGACGTATGCGTAGTGGTCATGTGATTTTGGTGATGAAAAGAGTAAAGGTGATATCATGTTAGATAAATGATTCTCCTATGATAAACGGTGTCGTTGTCGGTAATAAATAAATTTCTGAATGATTACAACACTAGTTCTGGATATTATGGTTATAACATTAGTTCGGTATTATATGATAACAGTATTAGTTCGGTATTATATGATAACTGTATTAGTTCGGTATTATATGATAACTGTATTAGTTTGGTTTGATTGTGTTTGGCCATTTGTCAAACACTTTTAAATATACAATAAATGTTAAATGATTATATAAATTGTTCTTTATCATATTTTAATGGACATCATTGTCAACCAATAAAATTTTCTTTATTTAATCCCAGGATCGTCGTGATTCGTTTTTCGTATAATTTCGTTGAACTAATTTAGTACTGTCCATTATATGTGAAAAGTATCATTTTTATACTTGACGACAGTTCTCAAAACAAAACCCATTTTAGTACAAAGGGAAATAATCTAAAGAAACATAGCCGTTTATAAAATATATCCGTCATCCTGTGTTGACTCCGTACCTTTGATATAAGAACGGTATTCTACCTAATTATCTACTGATGTAATTAAAGAGTTGTTTTTATAGAAGTATAATCTTTATTTCCTCCAGTAACGGAGAGCATTTTGAGACAATATATAATAACATACATACAACACAAACATGATAAGTAACATAATTACACCATGTTAGCATGCATGAAACATTTCTAGGCAATAACACATAATCATAGATACACGTACATAAAGGCATTGTATAAAGACAATGTGCGCGTGATAAAAACACGATGCACCAATATATACTAATTAGTGATCCAGTATCGGTCAATTTAGGTTCACTATTTGTCAATCATAGCCAATATAGTCTAGAAGATAATTTAATTAATGTTTAGAAGGATGTATAATCAATTTCCTGAATGGAAAAAACTGTACATGAACTGAACAGTGCACGAGCACAAACCAGACGTAATCAAAGTACTGAACGTACTCGTAGCATACCCAACTTTCGCGGACATGCTGATTTGGAAAATCGATAAAAAATTTACATTAAACAAAGAAGGGGATTTTCACTATAATCGTCATAACTTTTATTCTATTTAAAATACGAAATTTGTACTCATCACAAAAGTTTATTTAATCTTTTGTCTTTCTAATGGTGTATTTTTTATTATCTTAAATTAATGCTTTCTTCGACCCTTTTGCGTTTGAAAAAGACACCTATCGATTCCCTCTATATTCAATGTAAAAAGCGTAAAATTGGTAGATTTTTCAATGAAAATTTGATGTTTTCAGCATCATAACTCTTTTGGGGGAAATGTGATCAAATTTGTACTCATTGCATTCGTTTTGAAAATTAAATTTCTTTCATCATGTAAAATATGAAAACAATCAAATAATATCTTCTTCGACCCTTTTGATGTTTTTTAAAACTATCCCTTAGATTTTTTCAAGTTCAATTCGTCAATCGTTCGGCAAATCTCGGATATTTACGTAAGTTTACGGAAACAACGTGCATTTGGCGATGATCATATCTGCTAATTAGGTATCCGTGTATATACAGCCACAGCATGATGTATTATACAGGGTAATAAAAAATCGGACGCGTTGAATCAGGTTTTAGGATAACTGAGGTTGAAGACTAAAACATATTACAACATGGATGAAAATATTAGAATTTGTGAAATATTTTACTTTACTTCCGAATAAAAAGCAAAATCGATATTTATAACCCAATTTGTTGATATTATAAAAAATATAACATAATTAAAACATGGTTTTCACTATTAGCTTTTTGGATGCATTGAAGTAGGTCTTATTTTACCTAGACAGATGTGAAACTGACTTTTACTTGCAATAAAAATGTTTCATTTTTTATCACAAAGTACATATAGAAATACAGCACAGTATTTTTTAATCATGTTACAAAAAATAAGAAAAAGCATCTGAAAACTATTTTATGAGATATGCCTAATGGAAGGCATTATGTAGATATTGTTACAGATCAAGTAATATATATTTCTTATATTTTACTATCATTTCATCTGTTGTTCTAATGGGCCTTAAAAAGACGATGATATTTCATTAAATGAAATTTACTATTAATTCATTTTTGATAATATAATAAATTATAATAAGCTAAATATATCATTTTGGCATACGTCCACATGTCACTTATAAAAACATGTCATAAAATAATATAGATTACCTACTTTGTATATTTATTTTTTCAATGATGTGTAAACAAAAGGACGGATAATAAAATCATATTTTGAGATCCCTTTATATGGTTGCTAACTTTACCTGATTATTGTTTTTACGCGTCTCACATTGACTCAAACAATTGGGCACATCGAGTTATATTTGTTAGATATCATTTCAATCAAGACGGATGGAAATTGCCATAAAATTGCAGAAATTGATTGTACTGTTTATACACCAGGTCTATAGCTTAATATCATTCGTATTTTTCTATTTTGTGATGGAAATAAATATCTGCAACGGTTACTGAAGGTTGTAATGGATTTGGAAGTAATTTCATTTATAATCACTGACCTACAAGACGTGCGACATAGTGCAACATTTCTGGTTACTCGATCGACCCTAATTTATTTTATCCCGCGACCCTAGACATTTTCATGATTTTATCCGAGGAATGGAAAATCCTCTTTCTCCTTTTTACCTTCCCATATGCTTTCAAAAGTCAAATAAAGTCCATATATCTACTAACCGACTTTTATTAAGAAAAGAAAAACAAGGTGTTTATATGCAGAATAGAATCAAATTACTATTTGACTGTGCATACAATAACATTATTATTACTAGGATTCTTGAATTTTGTCTTTTCATGATATCCGCATTTTCAAAATTAATTTTACTGATGAAACAAATTAATGTCAATATCATATACGTTTCTGTCCATTTTAACGACGTACATAATAGTTGGGACATGCTCAAGTCTTATCAGAGATCCAAAAGTAATACAGTGAAATATCGATTTTTGGATCAATTAAGATAACAGATTTTATCTGTTACGCGTGACTGATTTTATTATTTTATGACCCCCTAATAAAGTCAGCATAACGCAAGCAAGGAGGGTAACAATAGGTAGACTGCATATAAACCCCGGAATTGTAGTTGTTTCCCTTGAAAATTGATCAGATACTCGATAAGGCCATGTCCGCCAAAGTTGGACATGAAACCGAGCTTACACAGACTTGCACCGTAACATGAAATGAGAACAAATTTAATAATTGCATGACGGATGTAGAAAAATGTCACTGGCGAACGAGTTGCGGGCATTGAAAGTTGAACTATCAGTTTCCAAAATACGACGATAAAATTACCACCGTATTTAAACTTGTTATGGAAGAATTATCATTTCATGTTGCCGGCATACTAGTATATATAACAGGTTCGTGTACGTTTGTCTTTAAAGTTTGTAAAGTTTTTTTTAGGAAAACCATGTTCACACTAGATCCTTGTATCCATGTAGGCACAGAAAAAATCAATGGATCCGTGATGGTACAATTTAGACGATGGCAACACGTGAATGGATATTCAAAATAACTCGAGAATAGTTCATATTAACAGTCACCTACAAATTTCATGTCACTAACCTATTAAACAGAACACATTGTTACGTAAAACAACAGGTGATGTGCCTAACAAGATAAATATATACTGAAGTCATTGTTCATGATTTATTTGTCACGTTTGACATAAACTCAACTGTTTTAAATACAAATAAAGAAGACGTAAAAATGTATCATAACATAGCGTTTTTGTATGACACACACTATATAAATGTCTACCTGAGGTGACTGTCTGACATTTGACCCCAGAGTGCGGCATTGACCTTGAAATGCTCGATGTTTACTTAGTTCATGATAACAATTAATTTATTCTTTGGAATACGACGGTTTATTGTATAAGAACTATATATCACGTGATGTAATGCGGGTCACGATGGAAGATGATTTTACTGTACGGTGTCCTTAAACATTAGGAGAATGCCAAAAATAATCATATTAAATCACAGTATTACAGTTATCTATATAATCATTAGCACTTCCTGTAATGGACAAACAGAAGTACAGAGCAGACAATAGATCTACTTCCTGTGTAACATAAATCTACTTCCTGTATACCATAGATCTACTTCATGTAGACAATACAGTAGATCTAATTCGTGTGTAACATAAATCTACTTCCTGTATACCATAGATCTACTTCATGTAGACAATACAGTAGATCTACTTCGTGTGTAACATAAATCTACTTCCTGTATACCATAGATCTACTTCATGTAAACAGTAGATCTACTTCGTGTAAACAGTAGATCTACTTACTGTAAACAGTATATCTATTTCCTGTGTACAATATATCTACTTCCTGTAGGCAACAACTTGGTCAAAACTAAACCGTTTGAATTGTGACATGTTAAAAGCTACTGTCGAGTGAGTATATGTTTCTCTATCTATGAGTATTGTTCATAATTGTTAATCTACTAAATATATAAAAAAAAACATAATTGATAAATTTTCTTTCACGAAAATATATTCATTACAGTTATCATTAATACATTACACTGGTCATTTCTTTTTACTGGTATTTATATAATACAACTTCCATCTTACACGTGAAACGTAAACTTAGATGAATCATCACCAGACAGTCAACATGTAAAAATATACTGTATCGTGATAAAATGAGAATGGATCAAGCAAGGTGAAATAATGCATCATAGTACATTTGTATCTATCACTTTAATTGTGACCACTAGTTTATTTTATATTACATCCATATGCTAATGTTTACATACATTCAATAAATCCCTTCAAATCAGTCATTAATCAGGACATTAAACTATCCACTGATTACTCTGGCTAGAATTTGTATAAAATATAAAGTTACCATTTAGGAGATTAAGATATTTAACGATGTATCATCTGACGGTCAAAGTTCACAATGATTTCTTTTACTAATTCCACGTGCTTGCTTGATATAAACTGATCTTTCATTTTTAGTTTAATTCAGATTGTATAAAATGTAATAAAAATGAGGATTGTTTCAAGAAAAAAACATTAGCATAATTCAGTCTTTGATTTCCGAAAACTTATTATGAAAACGATATCATAGACTACACAAATGAATATAAAACACTCGATAGTTGTCAAATATACATAATTATTTGTCTCGTACGACAATGTTACTTAATTGTAACGTATTTGAATGAATCATTTTAGTAACATTAGTAGTAGCAGACAGATATATGCGTCCAGGCCACCAACCACTCAGTTATTTTTTTTTGTTTTCTTTAAATGAAGGTCAAGGTTGTATTAAATAACTGAGGTCAGTAAACTTTTAAGAATTCAACCATTAATCTATGTTGTCACTTAAACGAGCCGTACAACGTATGACGTAAACAAATACATCTATTTTGTTCAGTTGGTAAATAGTTAATTAAGGCGCTGTTCGGTATTAAGTATAAATTTCTCTTATCAATAATTTATAGAAATAGATGCCCGGATATAAAAAAGAAACCAATCACGTGATTCATGTTATAAACCTGGAATATATAAAACACAACACTCACTGGAAGTTTGTATCTCTACAACACAATCATTTCCAGTAATTCGTAACACGATTTTACAGACTTTTGATCTAACAACACCAGTTGTTTATTAGCTCTATTGTAAACAGAATTTGCAATAACCTCTTGTTATAACGTGCTTTATTGGGACACTTTATCAAGAGTTTCCGCTTTATTGTGTTATTAAAAGATTTATTAATTGTTTGTCTCCATACACAATATTGTCTGAGGTGTTCTGTATAACGACTTACATGAATTACATCTGGATAAAAATACTGTGATAAAAAAAATCGATGGAAACTACTTGATTGTAAACTGATAAGCATACATATTGTAAACTGATAAACTTAAAGATTGCAAACTGATATAGTCAAATATTGTAAACTGATACACTTAAAGATTGTAAACTGATAAACTTAAATACAGTAAACTGATAAAATTGAATAGTTTAAACTGATAAACTTGAAGGTTTTTAATTGATAAACTTACAAACTTACAAATTGTAAACTGATATAGTTAAATATTGTAAACTGATAAACTTAAATACTGTAAACTGATAAACTTGAAGGTTTTAAACTGATAAATTTACAAATTGTACACTGATATATTTAAATATTGCAAACTGATATACTTAAATATTGTAAACTGATCAACTTAAATACTGTAAACTGATCAACTTAAATACTGTAAACTGGTAAACATGAAGGTTTTAAACTGATAAACTTAAATATTGTAAACTGATAAACTTAAAGATGTTCAACAAAAGAACCACAGAACAATGTTCGGTAAGTTTAGGTATCATGCACACGACAAATTAGTCACCAAACTACATATTGCAGAATGTTTTCATTTTCTGCTAATAGAACTTAACGCACAAGAGTTGTACATATCATTTATGTATTGTTCTACTGGTAATTATCGTATTAGATATTTTCTGTATTGGATTTTGTACAAAATAAGCGGCATGGAAATTACACGAAGAATAAATTAACGGTTGCCTTTTGATGACAGAGATTTACTGTTACAGATTAATTACACCACAATGTTAACATCAAGAATCAATTATTTCAGTGTTTAGGTCTGCGTCAGTAAACAGATCTCACTCCAATGTGGACATTTAGCTGTCTTTAAGAAGCCATTTTAGTTGATTCATTGTGATATCAAATTGACCAAAGACGTATCACGACCGTGTTTCAGCTGATATTATGTAGGAATTATTTATACCATTCTCTGGAATACAAGAAATCTCGTCAGATCGATAAGAAATAAAATAAATACTTATGTAAGGTGAATTTCTGTCGCCTTCATAAATGAAAACAACATATTTAGAAGACACATGCAAAAAGTAACCTCGACTTATCCCGATATGTGCTATAAGAACAAACATATCATGGTTTATGCCGGTACATATGATTTATAACATACATATGTACATATCTTGCCTTATACCGGTATGTATGATTTAGAACATACATATGTACATATAATGATTTATCCCGGTATGTATGATTTAGAACAAACATTTGTACTTATAATTACTTATCCCGGTATGTATGATTTAGAACATACATATGTACATATAATGATTTATCCCGGTATGTATGATTTAGAACATACATTTGTACTTATAATTACTTATCCCGGTATGTATGATTTAGAACATACATTTGTACTTATAATTACTTATCCCGGTATGTATGATTTAGAACATACATATGTACATATAATGATTTATCCCGGTATGTATGATTTAGAACATACATTTGTACTTATAATTACTTATCCCGGTATGTATGATTTAGAACATACATTTGTACATATCTTGCCTTATCCCGGTATGTATGATTTAGAACATACATTTGTACTTATAATTACTTATCCCGGTATGTATGATTTATAACATACATTTGTACATATCTTGCCTTATCCCGGTATGTATGATTTAGAACATACATTTGTACTTATATTTACTTATCCCGGTATGTATGATTTAGAACATACATTTGTACATATCTTGCCTTATCCCGGTATGTATGATTTAGAACATACATTTGTACATATAATGACTTATGCCGGTATGTATGATTTAAAACATACATATCTTGACCTATCCTGATTCAGATGACGTATGATTTAGATATTGTACATTTTTACTTTGATTTATATCAACTGCATCTGTAACGGAGCGATTCGCCTTATTCATGAAAAACATACAGTGTCATGTAATTGTATGGTAAGGATACACTAAACCAGCCTGATGGCACGTGATTGTATATGTATACTGAATGCATTAAACCAGCCTGATGTCACGTGATTGTATAGGTATATAGAATACATTAAACCAGTTTGATGTCACGTGATTGTATATGTATACTGAATGCATTAAACCAGCCTGATGTCACGTGATTGTATATGTATACTGAATGCATTAAACCAGCCTGATGTCACGTGATTGTATAGGTATATAGAATACATTAAACCAGCCTGATGTCACGTGATTGTATAGGTATGTAGAATACATTAAACCAGCCTGATGTCACATGATTGTATATGTATACTGAATGCATTAAACCAGCCTGATGTCACGTGATTGTATATGTATACTGAATGCATTAAACCAGCCTGATGTCACGTGATTGTATAGGTATACTGAATGCATTAAACCAGTCTGATGTCACGTGATTGTATAGGTATGTAGAATACTTTAAACCAGCCTGGTGTCACATGCTTGTATATGTATATTGAATGCATTAGACCAGTCTGATGTCACACGATTGTATAGATATGTAGAATATATTAAACCAGTCTGATGTCACACGATTGTACATGTATACAAAATGCATTAAACCAGTCTGACTTTACACGATTGTATAGATATGTAGAATATATTAAACCAGTCTGATATCACGTGCATGTATAGGTATGTAGAAAACATTAAACCAGTCTGATATCACGTGCATGTATATAGAATACATTAAACGAGTTTGATGTCACATGATTGTATAGGTATGTAAAAAACATTAAACCATTCTGATGGCACATGATTGTATAGATATAGAGAATACATTAAACCAGTCTGCTGTCACGTGATTGTATATGTATATAGAATACATTAAACCAGCCTGATGTCACGTGATTTTATAGATATGCAGAATACATTAAACCAGTCTGCTGTCACGTCATTGTATATGTATATAGAATAAATTAAACCAGTCTGGTGTCACGTGATTGTATAGGTATGTAGAATACATTAAACCAGTCTGCTGTCACGTCATTGTATATGTATATAGAATAAATAAAACCAGTCTGGTGTCACGTGATTGTATAGGTATGTAGAATACATTAGACCAGCCTGATGTCACATGATTGTATATGTATATAGAATACATTAAACCAGTCTGCTGTCACGTCATTGAATATGTATATAGAATAAATTAAACCAGTCTGGTGTCACGTGGTTGTATAGATATAGAGAATACATTAAACCAGTCTGCTGTCACGTGATTGTATAGATATAGAGAATACATTAAACCAGTCTGGTGTCACGTGATTTTATAGGTATGTAGAATACATTAAACCAGTCTGGTGTCACGTGATTGTATAGATATAGAGAATACATTAAACCAGTCTGCTGTCACGTCATTGTATATGTATATAGAATAAATTAAACCAGTCTGGTGTCACGTGATTGTATAGATATAGAGAATACATTAAACCAGTCTGCTGTCACGTCATTGTATATGTATATAGAATACATTAAACCAGCCTGATGTCACGTGATTTTATATGTATATAGAATACATTAAACCAGTCTGCTGTCACGTCATTGTATATGTATATAGAATAAATTAAACCAGCCTGATGTCACGTGATTGTATAGATATAGAGAATACATTAAACCAGTCTGCTGTCACGTCATTGAATATGTATATAGAATAAATTAAACCAGTCTGGTGTCACGTGATTGTATAGATATAGAGAATACATTAAACCAGTCTGCTGTCACGTGATTGTATAGATATAGAGAATACATTAAACCAGTCTGGTGTCACGTGATTGTATAGATATGTAGAATAAATTAAACCAGTCTGGTGTCACGTGATTGTATAGATATAGAGAATACATTAAACCAGTCTGCTGTCACGTGATTGTATAGATATAGAGAATACATTAAACCAGTCTGGTGTCACGTGATTGTATAGATATGTAGAATAAATTAAACCAGTCTGGTGTCACGTGATTGTATAGATATGTAGAATAAATTAAACCAGTCTGCTGTCACGTGATTGTATAGATATAGAGAATACATTAAACCAGTCTGGTGTCACGTGATTGTATAGATATAGAGAATACATTAAACCAGTCTGGTGTCACGTGATTGTATAGATATGTAGAATAAATTAAACCAGTCTGGTGTCACGTGATTGTATAGATATAGAGAAAACATTAAACCAGTCTGCTGTCACGTCATTGTATATGTATATAGAATAAATTAAACCAGTCTGGTGTCACGTGATTGTATAGATATAGAGAATACATTAAACCAGTCTGCTGTCACGTCATTGTATATGTATATAGAATAAATTAAACCAGCCTGATGTCACGTGATTGTATAGATATGTAGAATACATTAAACCAGTCTGCTGTCACGTCATTGTATATGTATATAGAATAAATTAAACCAGTCTGGTGTCACGTGATTGTATAGATATATAGAATAAATTAAACCAGTCTGGTGTCACGTGATTGTATAGATATGTAGAATAAATTAAACCAGTCTGGTGTCACGTGATTGTATAGATATAGAGAATACATTAAACCAGTCTGCTGTCACGTCATTGTATATGTATATAGAATACATTAAACCAGTCTGATGTCACGTGATTGTATATGTATATAGAATACATTAAACCAGCCTGATGTCACATGATTGTATATGTATATAGAATAAATTAAACCAGCCTGATGTCACGTGATTGTATAGATATGTAGAATACATTAAACCAGTCTGCTGTCACGTCATTGTTTATGTATATAGAATAAATTAAACCAGTCTGGTGTCACGTGATTGTATAGATATATAGAATAAATTAAACCAGTCTGGTGTCACGTGATTGTATAGATGTATAGAATAAATTAAACCAGTCTGGTGTCACGTGATTGTATAGATATAGAGAATACATTAAACCAGTCTGCTGTCACGTCATTGTATATGTATATAGAATAAATTAAACCAGCCTGATGTCACGTGATTTTATAGGTATAAAGAAAAAAATAAACCAGTCTGGTGTCACGTGATTGTATAGATATAGAGAATACATTAAACCAGTCTGCTGTCACGTCATTGTATATGTATATAGAATACATTAAACCAGCCTGATGTCACGTGATTGTATATGTATATAGAATAAATTAAACCAGTCTGGTGTCACGTGATTGTATAGGTATGTAGAATACATTAGACCAGCCTGGTGTCACATGATTGTATATGTATATAGAATACATTAAACCAGTCAGATGTCTCATGATTGTATATGTATATAGAATACATTAAACCAGCCTAATGTCACGTGATTGTATAGGTATATAGAATACATTAAACCAGTCTGATGTCATATGATGGTTTGAGCTGATAGAAATTATACCGTACAATATAAACGACACTATATAATGTATGATAATATGTTTATGGTCTATGAAAAGTGTAAATTTAGTACTGGCAGTGATCCAATGAAACTGTATCGAATATAGATATATACAGTGTAACCTCTCCAAAGCAACACCCTAGAGAGGTTGTATTGTATATCCAAACATAGAGGGACGCTCTGGAGAGGTTGTACTGTATATCCAAACATAGAGGGCCGCTCTAGAGAGGTTGTACTGTATATCTAAATATAGAGGGCCGCTCTAGAGAGGTTGTACTGTCCATCCGAACATAAAGGGCCGCTTTAGAGAAGTTGTACTGTATATCCAAACATAAAGGGCCGCTCTAGAGAGGTTGTACTGTATATTCAAACATAGAGGGCCGCTCTAGAGAGGTTGTACTGTATATCCAAACATAGAGGGACGCTCTGGAGAGGTTGTACTGTATATTCAAACATAGAGGGCCGCTCTAGAAAGGTTGTACTGTATATCCAAACATAGAGGGACGCTCTGGAGAGGTTGTACTGTATATCCAAACATAGAGGGACGCTCTGGAGAGGTTGTACTGTATATTCAAACATAGAGGGCCGCTCTAGAAAGGTTGTACTGTATATCCAAACATAGAGGGACGCTCTAGAGAGGTTGTACTGATATTCAAACATAAAGGGCCGCTCTAGAGAGGTTGTACTGTATATTCAAACATAGAGGGCCGCTCTAGAGAGGTTGTACTGTATATCCAAACATAAAGGGCCGCTCTAGAGAGGTTGTACTGTATATCCAAACATAGAGGGCCGCTCTAGAGAGGTTGTACTGTATATCCAAACATAAAGGGCCGCTCTAGAAAGGTTGTACTGTATATCCAAACATAGAGGGACGCTCTGGAGAGGTTGTACTGTATATCCGAACATAGAGGGTCGCTCTGTAGAGGTTGTACTCTATATCTAAACATAGAGGATCAGTCTGGACAGGTTGTACTGTATATATAAACATAGAGGGCCGTTCTGGAGAGGTTGTACTGTATATCCAAACTTAGAGGGCCGCTCTGGAGAGTTTGTATTGAATATCAAAACATAGAAGGCCGCTCTGGAGTGGTTGCATTGAATATCAAAACATAGAGGGCCGCTCTGGAGAGGTTGTATTGAATATCAAAACATAGAGGGCCGCCCTGGAGAGGTTGTATTGTATATCAAAACATAGAGGGACGCTCTGGTGACGTTGTATTGTATATTCAATCATAGAGGGCCGCCGCTCTAGAGGCGTTGTACTGTATATCTAAACATAGAGGGCCGCTCTGGAAAGGTTGTATATATAAACATAGAGGACCCTCTGGAGAGGTTGTACTGTTTATATAAACATAGAGGGCCGCTCTGGAGAGGTTGTACTGTATATCCGAACATAGAGGGTCGCTCTGTAGAGGTTGTACTCTATATCTAAACATAGAGGATCAGTCTAGACAGGTTGTACTGTATATATAAACATAGAGGGCCGTTCTGGAGAGGTTGTACTGTATATCCAAACTTAGAGGGCCGCTCTGGAGAGTTTGTATTGAATATCAAAACATAGAAGGCCGCTCTGGAGTGGTTGCATTGAATATCAAAACATAGAGGGCCGCTCTGGAGAGGTTGTATTGAATATCAAAACATAGAGGGCCGCTCTGGAGAGGTTGTATTGAATATCTAAACATAGATGGCCGCTCTGGAGAGATTGTACTGTATATCTAAACATAGATGGCCGCTCTGGAGAGGTTGTACTGTATATCTAAACATAGATGGCCGCTCTGGAGAGGTTGTACTGTATATCTAAACATAGATGGCCGCTCTGGAGAGGTTGTATTGTATATCGAAACATAGATGGCCGCTCTGGAGAGATTGTACTGTATATCGAAACATAGATGGCCGCTCTGGAGAGATTGTACTGTATATCTAAACATAGATGGCCGCTCTGGAGAGGTTGTATTGTATATCTAAACATAGAGGGCCGCTCTGGAGAGGTTGTACTGTTTATCTAAACATAGAGGGCCGCTCTGAGGAGGTTGTACTCTATATCTAAACATAGATGGCCGCTCTGGAGAGGTTGTATTGTATATCGAAACATAGATGGCCGCTCTGGAGAGATTGTACTGTATATCTAAACATAGAGGGCCGCTCTGAGGAGGTTGTACTCTATATCTAAACATAGATGGCCGCTCTGAGGAGGTTGTACTGTATATATAAACATAGAGGATCAGTCTGGAGAGGTTGTACTGTTTATATAAACATAGAGGGCCGCTCTGAGGAGGTTGTACTCTATATCTAAACATAGATGGCCGCTCTGGAGAGGTTGTATTGTATATCGAAACATAGAGGGCCGCTCTGAGGAGGTTGTACTCTATATCTAAACATAGAGGGCCGCTCTGGATACGTTGTACTGTATATCGAAACATAAAGGGCTGCTCTGAGGAGGTTGTATATATAAACATAGAGGACCGCTCTGGAGAGGTTGTATATATAAACATAGAGGGCCGCTCTGGAAAGGTTGTATATATAAACATAGAGGGCCGCTCTGGAGAGGTTGTACTGTATATCCAAACATAGAGGGCCGCTCTGGAGAAGTTGTATTATATATCCAAACATAAAGGGCCGCTCTGGAGACGTTGTACTGTATATCGAAACATAAAGGGCTGCTCTGAGGAGGTTGTACTCTATATCTAAACATAGAGGACCGCTCTGGAGAGGTTGTATGTATAAACATAGAGGGACGCTCAGGAGAGGTTGTACTGTATATAGCAAACAATGATGAAACTAAGTATAAATTTGAATGTTTGTATTAAGATGCATTTTGTCTAAGATCATTGTATTGGTATGATTATTTTATGAACCGATTCAATGCAGTATTAACATTCCTTACTCAAGCCAGAAACTTGATTGTATGTCATTTATACACTGCTGCTGGTCCCTCATTATTTATGTAGACATCCGGGTAATTATTTTACTTAGTTGTATATTTATTTGTTCTGTTTTCTTGTTGGACGGATTTCAAGAATTATCTCCCTTGATTAGAGCCATTTGTTGAGGCAATTTCCCTGATAAGAGAGTTCGAAATGTCCGTGGATATAAATCAGTAACAGTATCAGAATCATAGCAGAAATAAACAGAATTTTCTTTATTAACATATCGGTTATACATTGTATATCCATCAGGCAACTAAACTACGTATGTATTCATCATTGTTGAAGACGACACTTGTTATTCTAAATTTAATAACATAGAGTAACATGAGAACTAGCGGACTGGTCACGTGATTAAATCAGTGATAACATTTTCAGATATTTACAAATGCGTATTTTAACACAGACTAGAAACAAAATATTAGATGACTTAAGTTCTAGAGATGGTGGTCACGTGATTTGTTTTTATGATAAAGTGTCAAATGAAACGTATGCCTCCACTACGTTAGTTAAAGAAGTATTTCACAGGTGATAATGTTGCCTATATTACATGCACCAGTTTGATAGCATTGGTGTTTGTTTGTTGGATTTTACAGCGCAACAGCACAACACTTCATTTGGATGACAAAATTATGAGTTCATCAATCGGACAAATTTGTAAAGAGAAAAAAACAAAGAGAAAGACAAAAAAAGATCATAGAAGAAGTAAAATTAACATGACATGCATTGTTGGCGTCCAGATAAGAGAATGCTTTTGAATCAATCAAGTTTGTTGGAAGTTCGACCAAGAACTATAACTTTGGTTTCTTATCTGACGACGCGGTTCTTGCACGCGACACATCGTCTCTCTCTGTAATGATCAATTTGAAAGCCAATCATACCCTACAAACTTTGGAGAAGACAATTTATACACATAGAAATGTACACACACAGAGAGACCTATGGTCAAGGACTACGCAATAATTAGGTCCCTTTACAATTCTTCGAATTGCGGGGGTATAGGGCATAAAATGTATAGAAGAAAGCCGGTACTTTGACAACAAGACTCTAGTTTCATACTAATTGTATGTTACAGGAAGAAGTGTCTCATTATGGATACATGAATCCTTGGCAGCTTAAACATCTAACTATGTGCCATGATTACATCAGCTCGGACAATATGTTACAATTTATCTAATTAGAACAAACGAGCGTTTATCTGAACTTGATTGTATCATTGATGTCTATATGCCAATGTATCAATTAATACTATAAATATGTCAATATAAAATAATACGTTATGATATTTTATAATCTGTACCATAACTCAGTAATCATGCATAATGATACATAATGGAATTGATGAACGAATCAAAGACATATACAACACGTATAGTAAAAGTCTTTGAACAAAACAAATTATATTAGAAAATCCGTCGACAAGAAACAATGTATTTATGATAAGAAAATCAGTAAGTAAATGAATTGTTTGTCCTTGTGATTTGTTAAACTTCAAGCCACATACATTATAGTAAGTACATATATATATACGACTTAAATATGATCCAAACTATTGGACTTATACGAACACATAATTTCCAATTGTCGTTAATAGCAGTTTTCATTTTATCCAATGTTACTAAGGTATAGTTCATATATACGACGAGATAATACCATTACGTTTACTTTCAATCACAATATGATACTACAATGTAGTATACTAAATCACAAGTTTTGTTTGCCAAACCAGTCGAAAGTCAAACTTCTCTTCTATCTGCAATTTGTAAGTAGCCTCCCTTTAAGATTCATTGTTGGATTGTTTCCCTTTAGCTCACAATACACATGTACAGCACACGATCGAGCAACTCGTAAAACATCTGTGGTAATCGACGACTCCTGGTTTATGAGTCTGGCCAAGTAGTTGCTATTTTTGACAAGTGGTCGACTGACGTACATATTTGGCCACAATGTTAGCGTTTGTAAAAGCTAGAAAACATATTGTTTGTCCCTTGCCTCCCTTAATTTGAGAGATGGGGTCGAAATGTCAAAAAGTAAATAGTTTTGGAGGAAAGCTATCTTGCACCCATATCATATTGAATAAGTTAAAGGCGTGAAGTGCGTATTAATCACCCAAAATAGATCAAATGTATACAAGCTAGTAATATACGTATGTTCTGTTTATATCTAATATTAGCAACAATATGATTTAGCAAAACAAGTACAATTGTAGATATGACACAACTTTCTTAATCAGACAAATAACCAGTGATCCAGTAGGTCAAAATTGGTTTTCAAACAAGAACCTTAAATTAACTACTTTTTTACGCTATCGGCGCTAGGTACGACTTTTACATTTTCGTATTGATTTTCAGATACGGTTGAATATGACAGAGATCATGTTGAACCAAGAGTTTTAATTGTATTCACAAGCTTTATCGCCATGCCAAATACGGGTTTCACGTTCCACACCCACCTCATGATTCTGGTGCTAGCTGTGTAGTGTGACATTTGTTCGTATTCACCAATGTTGCAATCAAAGTCACTTTCAAAGTCACTATCAAGATACTGGTAGCTATTAATGTCTCCATCAATGTTGCTATCAAAGACACTACGAACGTCTCTGTCAAGAATTATATCTAAGTAAATATTAATTGCGCTGAATAGTTCATTATCCAGTTTGTGACGTGGTTATTTTGTTATTGCTGGATGCATCCGCTATGCTACAGACTAAGTTGGTGAACTTAAAGTTTATTTATTTGTATTGTACATAACATTACATGAATTATACGAACGTCAGCGTCAAGCATACGTCTTTCTTATGAGATTTTAACAAATTGCATTGAAGTTCAGAGAACCTCATCAGAATATTCCCTCGCTACTTATACCATCCATATATGTTACATTACAATGTTCAGATTTTTAGTTGTGTGTAATTGGTCTCTCAGTGCCCCTACATTATCTTGATGAATTTGCAATATCGTACCAGAGGAATCAGCTGTTTAAAGTATTTCTCAGAATACAACAAAAACGTATTTGACCATTCAATGTAAGACAGCTGTAACCAGATGAACTAAGGTTTTCCAAGCAGGCCATATTGTGAAAAGTGGATTCCAATGGAAAAATAGAACGATGAAGATTTTTAAGAAATGTCTGGATAAAATTACACGGGTATCATTCTGTGACATTGACACTAAGAGGTGTAGATAGTAACCTAGATGACAGATATATGTGACATTAGCCTAGATGACAGATATATGTGGCATTAGCCTAGATGACAGATATATGTGGCATTAGCCTGGATGACAGATATATGTGGCATTAGCCTAGATGACAGATATATGTGACATTAGCCTAGATGACAGATATATGTGGCATTAGCCTAGATGACAGATATATGTGGCATTAGCCTAGATGACAGATATATGTGGCATTAGCCTAGATGACAGATATATGTGACATTAGCCTAGATGACAGATATATGTGGCATTAGCCTAGATGACAGATATATGTGGCATTAGCCTAGATGACAGATATATGTGGCATTAGCCTAGATGACAGATATATGTGACATTAGCCTAGATGACAGATATATGTGGCATTAGCCTAGATGACAGATATATGTGGCATTAGCCTAGATGACAGATATATGTGGCATTAGCCTAGATGACAGATATATGTGGCATTAGCCTAGATGACAGATATGTGGTGTGGCATTAGCCTAGATGACAGATATACGTGACATTAGCCTAGGTGACAGATATACATGATATTAGCCTAGATGACATTAGCCTAGATCAACATATTTCAAAGGTACATATAGTTTATACTGGTTAGTAATCGACAGTGCATACTAAATGACTATGCAGTACAACATGATCTTGAAAACTGCAATCCAAAGAGTGAATTATTCAGAAAGACCAGTGTTTACTCATCAACAGGGAAAACACTACAATTTCAAAGGCATAACATGCATTGTTTTGCGCGGAGCTTCCCATTTGCTGTCTCTGCAGCAACATTTGTACTTGTCTGTACTGATTTCATTCAAGCACATATGTCTGTTCTATGTCTGTACTGATTTTATTCAAGCACATATATCTGTACTGATTTCATGCAAGCGCATATGTCTGTACTGATTTCATTCAAGCGCATATGTCTGTACTGATTTCATTCAAGCACTTATGTCTGTGAAATAAGTTTGAAGTTTCTCTATACTCTTCAGTCAACAATACCTGTTAATCTTATTCAAATAAAAACTTAAAGCGGAACATATTCTAATGTATTTAATTAATGTAGAGTTGTCTTGGTATGGCGAGGTCTGTATTATATTATTGTCTCATAATACATGAAGCATAAACACACAATAAAAACAACAAAAATAGATAATTCACATAAAATGTTATAACACTATATATATCAACATCACAGCAGGGCTTGAAAAGAGATCAAATACTATCTATTGTTGTAAATTAAGGGTTTCATACCAGATTTACACTTCACTACTACGATATGGTAGGTTTGAAAGATTTGTAGATTTACATACATCAATGTTATCTGCGTTGTTTTCAGCTTCTGAAGTTAACAAAGTTAATTGAACAGGTTCATCGTGTATAACTGGTTCAATGTCTACAACCGATGGTTTATATTTATCTTGTTGTATATTTTGTGAATCTTGTGATGTATTGTCATCAGCAGCAGTTATTTCTTCAATCCGTTTATTGTTCGTATTGAGTGAATTACTTGAACCCAGGAAGAACAATGAAGCTCCCATCTTACCCAGAGCGGAACTAATATCTCGTTTCTTCTTCCGGTATTTCTTCTTTTTCATCACCTCGCTAGTTTCTACCTTTGTGAAATCTGACGTCACTTCCTTCTCAAGTTCCACTAATTTGCGCCTTTCCTCGAATTGTCTCACTTTGTCTTCTATCAAACTACACTCATACATAAGCTTCATTTTTCGCCCATCCATTTTCAAAATTTTTTCTCTCTTTAGATATTTGGAAATACTCTCGTCTTGTACGTAATTCTCGTGACTTTTACCGCGTAATCTACGAATTCGGTTCATAAGAGTACAAAATACGCCAAGTATAGAATACACCAAGACAGTTGCTATGATAAAATGCATGGCACCTTGTTGATCGTATGTATCCGTTTCTTCAACGTCATCTTTGACTGATTCTAAAACCTTGTACGGAATTCTAACCACAGTCCCGTTCACTTCCGTGCAGTTAATCACCACCTCCATAATAAAACTTTAACTTGATAGAGTTGATTCAAAGATTTTATAAAGATTTAATATTGATTTATATTTGAAACACACACATTGAAAACTAACCAAACGCACACGAAGTATTCCGTTTTAACACAAAATTCCTGTTTTAAAAGAATTGCATATCAAAGTAAGTTATTATACTTACATTTATAAAATCATAAAGTTACTGAACAACCAAATATACTGTCTGACCTATTCTATTTATATGGTTTTTACAATGACATGTTTAGTCTAAAACCGGATTAAATTTCTTTTCCATTTAAGAATATGTTAATCCTTCCAATGTTTACATTTAGTTTCCTAAAATCCAGGATAATTTCAGTAATTTAAGGTACACATGTTTAAGCAAGCGCTGCTTCGTTAAGAAAAAAACCGCTCATATTGTCTTATTTTACATTATGCTAATTAAAAACTAACATTAGACGACGATCATAAAACTCTACCAACTATACTGTACTACAGTACAGTACTTTATGTATACTGCACAACAAATTAACGAACCTACTTAGAATTCGTCAAATCATTCCATTTATTTGCATTCTGAAAATTAATGTCAGACTTGTTTCAGAAAAAAGGACGGTATTAAGTTGATCAATGATTCTGTAATGCATGTAGATAGTTCTGATAAAATGAGTACTACTGTTAGACCAACCAACACATGTTATAGTCTGGATATCGTGACAAGACATGTATGTCTTAGTGGGGCATTTGTCATTGAAAACACGCAGTATTTCGTGTGAAAGTATACACCATTCTAATGTTAATAAAATTCAATTCCAAACTTGCAATTCAATGGATCTAAGGTTAAATTTCGACGTACATTCTATACCTACATAAATAATGTAAACATGTGATTTATAAAATGATCTACACACAGTGTAAATACCTGACTTAATCTCAAATTAAAGTTATAGGAAATATATAAATTTAACAAGTTCGGTGCTTACCTCATGATTTAAGTAATGGAAAATAGAAATGTGATCTTATAATTGTAAAAATTGATAAAAAAATAATACTGATTTTAAATTAAATATACTTTCCAATACTTATATTACATGGGATATTATTGTGAAACGTTGTGCTCTAGACGTATGACAACTTTAATATTTAAAAAAAAAAAAAAAATTAAGCAAAGGCTGAAAACAGTCTTCTAGCTATATATCGTTCTTTATCACAAATACGGCACATAGAAGGTTGGTTGCCTTACAGTTCGTCCTTACAACAATACAAACACACAATTTGTTTTAATTAATCATGTTACTCTAAACTAGTATAAAGTTAAAGAATGAAACAGATTTGAATAATTGTATGCAGTACGTAATAATATGTCGATACAGCCAAGGGAGAGAATCGCTTTGGAAAATTTGACAGTGAACGTTTTTCTAGTTGTCTCCCTTGATGTAAAATGATCTTCGGAGATTCTTTGGTTGAAACTTAAATTCTCAACGTTCTTAATACACAACAGAGAGGATTTCAGAAAAACCTCGAGTGCATAATGACATCATTTCCACCTTAGAGAATGTATTCTTTATGGAAGAGATTCAAGACAAGCAGTTGACAGAATGTGGCATAATGGATTAATGTTCAAACTAACTGCATCTCAAGTTAACAAAACTTACTACAAGGTAATCCGTAGTTTGTACGCAACCATGTAAAGTCGTGTATGTATAATCAGTCAATAATATCAGACTGATTCCCACAAGACATGGTGATTGTAGATCACCGATTTTATATTTATTATTTATTAATCATCTAATGAAGGAACTTGAATGTAGTTAACTTGGTACTTGTATATACGACAAGGCTGTCTCTAGCCCTACGGCACAGAGTTCCAACCTCGAAAACAACGAATTAATGTGTCAAAGATAGAGATCTAATAAGGCTAATGATATAATCTTTGAAAATTAATCAAGTATATATACTGGCAAGACATAAGAAAACATCACAAGAACAGATGTAAACTTGAATGTGCTGTCAAAACTCCTACAAGAATCATGTCTCGCTAGATGCCGGTAGTAGGCATTAACCGTGGCCTAATGGCAAAATGACTTAATATATCATAGAATATAACATTGCCCCTTTCACGAACGTTTGAGAAACGAATTATGGTTATATATACACAATCTTCTTGGTACAAATAACTACATAATGTTTATTAAAGTCATGTGCGAGACAGTGTCATGAAATGATTTTGTACGCAAAATTTACGGCATTGAAAATATTATTGATATAAATACAGTATTCTTAATTTTTCTACTTCACACATGTCATTTCAGTCAACTTAGTTAAATATAATGCATGTACATTGTGTAGTTAGACTTCCTGATAGTGATTGCAAATTGTGTTTGTTTTTCTCTGAACGCAAGAATGATTTTCTAATATAATTAAGCATTCATCACTTCTGTAGTTCACAACCTTTACATTTCTATAATAATTTATATTAATAAAAGTGTGCTAGATTTATATTCTATCATACTTCGTATGCATGTTTCTGTTCTGTCAAAAACGCTGAATTCAGTGGTAAATTTTTAGATTCTATCTTCTTATTCGTCGCAGCGAACTTTCAAAGCAATATGTACATTAGAAATAATTGTGATTGACGCCTTTGTAGTAATTTGATATAAAAAGTGGTGAAATGAAATCGTATTACCTTTTCATCATCCATTCTCAGTGATTTGATGAAGGTATTTAAGTATGAATGGTAAGATAAATAAACTAATTAATCACTAATAATGTACATGTACTTGTTTCTGTTTTTTAGATTCAACGCACCTTTACCTTCAAAATGTAACACAGTGAAACCAGTACATACTTGTTCCTTTGTTTCTCCAACAAAATTTCCTAATATAGAGATCCGAACATTGAAGATAAGAACACAAAGAATCAACTTTATTATTCCATCGAAAAAAATTAATACACATGTATATTAATGATTCCATTGTCATTCATGAGTTGGATTATGACTTTTAGAATTATACCGGTCACATCAACACATGTAACGTCTGTCTCAGTAACAACCATTTATTTCCTGGCTACATTTCAATTACTAGTTTATATTTCAACTTTATTTATAAAAAGTTAAAAACACATAAATGTTAACTTTCTGTTTATTAAGACCAAACAGTGGTTTTATCATCGATGTTTTATTATTTATTTTCTAGGAGCAAGTCAGGATATTAGCAAGATCGTCAAGTGAGAATTCTGATGTAGCTGTTAATGTAGCTAATGAGAGATGTTTTCATTAGAGGAATAATTAACATAAAGATGGTAAGTTGTTATAAATCAAGCCTATTTCATAAATTATTATTTTTATATGTTAACGACATTCAAGTAATAGAATCTAGTCATTATTCTAAGCTTTCAACGAAGCGTGATTCTTACTTTAGAGCAAACAGAGTAAAGTGTAGTTTTTACAGAGGCTTACTTTTATTTCTTTGAGATTTGTTTATTATTATATTGATAACTTCATAAAAAATCATGTTTTTGGACTCGGAAACTAACACTACTCTCCATCCATATATGTCAGAATTTGAAACAACTTGGTCAGGTAAGATATGTATTTTTGTTTATTTGTACACAAGATACACAGTCATTATGATAATGAAGTCAAGAGATGCCGAGAATTTAAATGATGTGTTGATTGACAACTACAAAATATGTTCATTTAGTTTGTACTGTGGTGTAAGTCGTGGAATAAATGCATGCATACCGTGATTAAGTTAGAAGTATATGCTGATGTTCATTTGAACAATCCACAAATATAACATTTATAAAAAGCCCTACTTGTAAGCTTGAAGTGACAATTAATAATTCTATGGATTTTCTTATTCGTACTATATTATGTTTGAAAAAACTATTGCCTATTAAAAATAAATTGCAACTTCGTATTTCTTGTACAGGTGTTTGACTAATATTGTTTCCTAACTCCTCTGGTTCTTGATGTTGGATATTAAAGGTGTTTTTTATGTTTCACAGGACAGGGCATCATTGAAGCCACAGTGTTTATGATTGTCTTCCTACTCTCCGTCACACAAAATTCAATGGTGAGTACATCGTGATTATCTACCTTATTTAAAACCGTTACTAAATATAGGGGATAGGTTTAATGGACTAATATCTTAGTTAATGTAGAAATGTTTAAAACTACATGCCGTTCCTTCTTTGAAATGGGAGGGGTTATTGTCTGTTGTTTAATATAAAAGACTGCATGACGTACCATTGTAAATATTATAAGTTTGAACAAAGATTATCAGTGAAAAAACAACAGGTAAGTACTGACAAGTACCTCTGTAACATTCATTTTATTTTGTACTGTCAAACAAAACTCATATAATGTTTGAAAAAAATAACTGAAGATACGGAGACATTTTTCTTAACAAATAGAATTATTTTCATGATGATAATAATATTATTCTTTATAATATAATTATACTACAGTGTATATTCTATATGATGTATAAACTACGGAATCCAGACAGGACCGCAGCGATCTCGCCCCGCGCCTTCTTGACTGACCCAAGAAAAAACAACGGAAAAATTTCATGTTTTGATTTCGCGTGGTTTTTTTTTGCCAATTTACTGTAAACTGTTAACATTGCTATTTCGTCTCATAAAGTCTGAAAATGATGCACGTTTTAAGTTTCAAATAAGTGCATCTTTTTTAAATAATTCGAAGTCAGTGAAGCATTTGTTTAAAGAAGAAAAAAAAACAGGAAATTTCGACGTTGTATCGGAGCATCTTTTTTCGAAGGGGACTGCTCGATGTTATACCTTGACACCTTGTACTGTTGTAGAAGTCTAAAAAGGACGCAAGTTTATAAATGAGACCCTTGCGTTCGTTTTTATATTTTGAAAACATAAGATGGTTTGTTAATGAGTATATATAAGCTAAAGATATGCACACTCATTTAATAACTTTGTCCAATTAGTCGCTAAAATATAGAATGATACATGTCTGATATATTCTAAGTCTGAGTTTAGGTCCTAGTATAATGACACCAGACTCTTCTGCGATATTGCTATATAGCATTTTTGTAAAATTTGAACAGCTCTTTGGGATTATTGACTACTATAAAATGTTTCATGAAAGTTGCCTAGACCAAAACGGACACTGACAAAGGTCAGCTTAAACATGATTATTATAACATGGTGGAACTTTTTTTTGGGGGGGGGGTTAAATTGAACGTGCATAAAGTATCAAGAAAATAGTTGAGCAGCCAACTTTGATGTCGAGCACATATAATATTATAATAATTCGTATTCTTAATTTGTTTTCAGATACTCGCTGCCATTTACCGAACACCTGCATTACAGATTGGTCCATTCATGTTCATTGCTAACCTTGCAGTAACAGACATCTTGTTATCAACAGCTTGTCCATTCTTCGCCGTCACACGAATAACTCGACATTGGATCTTTGGTGATATTCTTTGCAAGATAATCTTTTCCTCTGTCTCCTATGTTCCAGGAATTTGTTGTTGCTTCACGATGATTCTCATAAGCATAGATAGATATTACTGTGTTAAAATCAATTCAAGTTGGATAAAACGAAAAACAGTCACAATTTTGTTGCTAATTTTTTGGATTTTGTCATTTGCTTTATCTGTCCCGTCCATCTATTTCCGAAATGCTAAAACTATGATATTACAAAATGAAACATTTACCATATGTACTAATCAAATCTCAGGTATATCGCATTCTTTTGTTCTGTCTTATCGGAGTTTTATGATGCTTTTGTTCTTGTTCGGTCCGTCGACAGCAATGGTGGTGATGTATTATAAACTATATCGATTTATAAACGCAGCCAAAATGCGAGTGAGCCAACAACGTGCACTGTCAAACGAGGGAACAAGAAGGCAATTAAGACTGGTTAAAATGTTCACTGTTGTTGTATTACTGTACTTCATTAGAATGCTTCCCTGGGTTATGTCATCAGTGATGCGAGCGTATTTCTCCATCTCATCTACGGGGCATGCTTTAGCAATTATGGCGTCAATGTGTACCACGTGCATAAACCCGATTATTTATGGGTATTTTAATAAACTGTTAAGAAAAGGTCTTCGACAAACGCTTTGTTGCACGTGAATTGTTCGACAAAGGAAACTAAATATAGATGATAAACGTTTTGTTTTGTCTTGGTGTACAAAATTATTGTTACTCTATTTAAGTATCACTATGTTATTGTTAACAACGACCTTTGATTGTTCTACATAGTGACTGACACACTCATTATAAGACTGGAAATGCCATACTGATGCAAGCTTTAACAAAATGATATCAAAAGAATAGTTACGTTTTTTATGTCTTTCTGTCTTATGTGTGCTTGCATTCATCCGGTACCTTTCAATAAAACCTATGTTGTTTGAGGACAAATAGCATTTTGTCATTCAATGTCCAATTTATGAACAGATTCGTAAAAAATAATCAAACATTATTATTGTGGACATCCAGATACGTTCAAAATACAATTAGTTACCAGTGAAAATGTATCTTAGTCACTTATATTCAACATGCTTTCATTGAAAGACGAGATTTGCATACTATGTTCTCTTAATATAGTACATTCACATGCTGAACATATACTTAAATGTTTGTTTATTGTCATTTATTTATTGTCATTTGTATTAGTACATGTATGCTTTTTTCAAACTTCATAATCAAATCATGTGTATATGTTACCACACACCATTAAGCGTGTCTAGTATTTCGTTTCGACAAGGACGGAAACATTTTATTTCTTTGAATAAATTATTAGTCATTTGTCCAATATTGTATGTAATGCATAATCTTGTAGTTAAGAAATGATAATGCATAACATATAATAGCAGTGCGCCTGTTACTACATTTGTAAATTATTGATGTATTTACATAGATATTTCCTTTATTAACGATCTTGACAAAAATGGAGATAACCACATAGAAGTTCCGTCTCCATGCAGCGGTAACTACGTCACACTACGCTACTAATCGATACATGTACAGCCAAATCTGTGAACAAAGGTCATCCTTGAGAATGAATTAATGTGGCCTTTATTGACAGGTGGCCTTTATTCAGAGATCATTTTGTTCTAATATAAACAATGGTGTTTTTTTAATAATGGCCTTTATTGACAGGGTGGCTTTATTCGAATGTGGCCACTCACAAAGGTCTGACTGTACATTGTTTGAAGTCAGTAAATGTATCGATGAAACCTTTTTATGTTTATTGCCCTTGATGATATCTTGGAATTCATTGTCACCATGCTCCAAGCCAAAAAAAAGTAGTTGACAATAGACGATTTTGATATTTGGACGGGAAATTTAATCAATGATCGTTTTAATTAAAACCAATGTCTGAGTTCAATACTAATCACACATTTCCCTTAAAAACCGCCAAGGTGTTCGTTTATCATTGTGTTGTTAGTGTAGTGTTGCTGGTTATTTACATGTACGTAATTTCATGTGATTAGAATTCGCCATATTGTATGTTGTAGTCGTACTGTATAATACATGAGCATCTATTGTTTGTGTTTATAAATGTATTAAATTAAATTGAAAATTGTTGAAAATTGGTCATGAGCTTTTATAAAATACTGAATTTTATACAAATTGCAGAAACACATTTATATATATATAACATACATTATAAACATCACATACATTATACATACCAATATATATGTATAATGCATACATTATATATTATATCACATGCGTTATATATCACATACATTATATATCACATACATTATATATTATATCACATGCATTATATATCACATACATTATATATCACATACATTATATATATCACATGCATTATATATCACATACATTATATATATCACATACATTATATATATATCACATACATTATATATATCACATGCATTATATATCACATACATTATATATCACATACATTATATATATCACATGCATTATATATCACATACATTATATATCACATACATTATATGTCACATACATTATATATCACATACATTATATGTCACATACATTATATGTCACGTACATTATATACATCACATACATTATGATATCACATGCATCATATATATCACATATTTCACATAGGTCTACATCAGATTACTTTTAATTCCTGGACCAGTTAGGCATTTGATATCATGTTTACCATATACTAGTACAGCTATTTCATGAACTATAATGTCTTCTCTATAAATAATTGGATTTTAATGTATTTGTCACCTCGTAAACAATTGGTCACGTTTATCCTGCATTGTAGAATAAGGCCTCGTCACGTCAACAATAATGTATTCATTTTTCAAACCTTTATCTCCTATACTTGAAAGAGGATCACACGTAGATAATGGATAATGGTTGTATACATGTATACACGACTTATTGTGATAATTTTTTAAATATAAATGGAACTATTTCAGCGTATACTCCACCCTGTGCTATTTATGCCAGTCCTCGTAATATGCAACGTCCTATCTATTAATATACACATAATAAGCCAATGTAAACATAATAACGTATTAGATCAATATTCTATTGACACTGATGATGAATACAATAAGGGACATTAAAGCAACAATTAAGTGAATCTTGCACCAATGTACATGATATTTCTTATCTTTGTATCAAACTAAAAAATGGACAAAAGATTATAGAAAATCCATTTACGTACTTATACATATCACCACGTGAACAGTAGGTAGACACATGAGTATTTAATATTTTTACACGTGATCAATGAGTAGACACATGAATATTTAACAACATTACACCTGATCAGTGGGTAGACTCATGAATATTTAATAACATTACACGTGATCAGAGGGTTGACTCATGAATATTTAACAACATTACACGTGATCAGTGGATAGACTCATGAATACTAACATCATTACACGTGATCAGTGGATAGACTCATGAATATTTAACAACATTACACGTGATCAGTGGATAGACTCATGAATATTTAACAACATTACACGTGATCAGTGGGTAGACACATGAATATTTAACAACATAACACGTGATCAATGGGTAGACTCATGAATACTAACATCATTACACGTGATCAGTGGGTAGACTCATGAATACTAACATCATTACACGTGATCAGCGGATAGACTCGTGAATATTTAACAACATTACACGTGATCAGTGGGTAGAATCATGAATATTTAACAACATTACACGTGATCAGTGGGTAGACTCATGAATATTTAACAACATTACACGTAATCAGTGGGTAGACTCATGAATATTTACAACATTACACGTGATCAGTGGATAGACTCATGAATATTTAACAACATTACACGTGATCAGTGGGTAGACTCATGAATATTTAACAACATTACACGTGATCAGTGGATAGACTCATGAATATTTAACAACATTACACGTGATCAGTGGGTAGACACATGAATATTTAACAACATAACACGTGATCAATCGGTAGACTCATGAATACTAACATCATTACACGTGATCAGTGGGTAGACTCATGAATACTAACATCATTACACGTGATCAGCGGATAGACTCATGAATATTTAACAACATTACACGTGATCAATGGGTAGAATCATGAATATTAAACAACATTACACGTGATCAGTGGGTAGACTCGTGAATATTTAACAACATTACACGTGATCAGTGGGTAGACTCGTGAATATTTAACAACATTACACGTGATCAGTGGGTAGACTCATGAATATTTAACAACATTACACGTGATCAGTGGGTAGACTCATGAATATTTAACAACATTACACGTAATCAGTGGGTAGACTCATGAATATTTAACAACATTACACGTGATCAGTGGATAGACTCATGAATATTTAACAACATTACACGTGATCAGTGGGTAGACTCGTGAATATTTAACAACATTACACGTGATCAGTGGGTAGACTCATGAATAGTTAACAACATTACACGTGATCAGTGGGTAGACTCATGAATATTTAACAACATTACACGTGATCAGTGGGTAGACTCATGAATATTTAACAACATTACACGTGATCAGTGGGTAGACTCATGAATATTTAACATTTTTACACGTGATCAGTGGGTAGACTCATGAATATTAACATCATTACACCTTATCAGTGGATAGAAACATGAATATTTACATTTTTACACGTGATCAGTGGGTAGACATACTACACAAAGCATGTAAATCCCTGAATCAAAGTACTCGTATTGAAATATTGGGTTCTCCGTAAAAGTTTCCCTTGGCGCTAATTGCGATTCAATTAATACTTTTATGCTGATTCGATTTTATTTATCGAACGCTGTGGGCCCCAATAAATCACTGTGATCCCCGATAAATATTTGCATTTGGATTTAATACAATACCAAACTATAAAATTACATCAATAAAGGAAAAACTTGGTCAATAGCGCTCTCTTGTATGATGAAATTCACTATTTATTGCCTTTAATTGAAATCGTAGAATAGTAGACTGAATGAGAAATATTTACGTTTTTATACGTGGATCACAGACTTTGTATGAAATCACAATATAAAAACATAAAATCATTTCTAAAAGATTCACGATTGTTTGTAGATTTTATTTTATTGGACCTGAATGTTATAATAAACCTATTTATCAAAATATTCGCACAATATTCACACATCAATAGAATGCAAACTATAGAAGTAAATACAATCTCTGATCATTATAAAGTAGATCTACATCATACTTGTGTAAGACTTGCTGAAATTATCGGACTTCTCACACCATGAAATGTTCCATTAAAACCATCTGTTTGGATTGAACTTTTGTAATGGAATTAAACATTTGGTAAATTCAACGGATTTTAAAATCACCAATTTTCAGTTTTACTTCATGGCGACTGAACGCAATCTGTGTGCAGTAGAGACATTTTATCTGTATAGATTTATAAGACTTAGTGCTCAAAGTGGAACTCACTTGACGATATAAACCATAATGTACTGTGTTAGAGACGATATAAACCATACTGTACTGTGTTAGAGACGATATAAACCATACTGTACTGTGTTAGAGACGATATAAACCATACTGTACTGCGTTAGATGACACGGTTATACCGTACACAATACGTTCACTCATCATCAATATACTTCACACTCTGAAGACACAATCAAAATATTAATGATTGGATAGAAACGTTCTCCTAGAAGGAGATCTTTTATAATTACAATAAAACGTCGCGTTGGTTATTCGTATAGATAACCATATTGTATGGAGACTAATTGTGTGTGGAATTGTGCAAAACTCTCGCGAGATTATTCTAGTGTATGTATTGATATAAATATTCAATATTCCATTAAATAAGAGAACGATTTCACGGAATCTGGACAATACGTGATGTAATGAAAGGTATGCCAATTAATAACGACACAGTATTTAAATAAAACATTGTGGAATATAACTGAACATTACTACTATGATATGGACACTCATTATTATGACTTCTATTTAAGGGAAAAAATTATCGGATTTTAAAGCGGTGATTATTGGTCACGTTCTCGCGAGATTTGTTTGATCACAGGAATAAAAGAAACAAGTAAAAAATGGTTTGTGGAATATATGTATCTTATTTTGATAAAGCGCGGGATAATGAAATAATAAACTGTAATTTCCATTAATTCAATTTTACAGGATAAAACCTGGATGAAACATAGATCTGACACACAATATGGTGTAACCTGAATGTAATGGTTTATAAGTAAACAGTATGGATTGGTGAAATATTATAAAACATGCAATCACTTTTAACGTTCATACAAGAGAGCGGAGACGTGTTTGTTTAGTTAAAATTGTGAGTTTTTTCCTCCATTAAACAGGGTTCCACAGTTAAACAAATCATAATAACGATCAGTGTACCGGACAGAACTGAACACGATATCATGATGAAATATTCAATAATAAAAAGCCTGAAGAGAAATGTGGACCATTCATTGTTGACGAGTTCCGAGATCTAGATTTGATGGACAATAATTACAGCGAAGAACAATATCTATTGTATCAACGCAAACGTTCCACGGCACTTCAAACATTTACTGATAAAAGGTGAAAATATAGAATGTCAATGTTGTCAGAAGAATTATCAGTTCACCGTAAAATATAAAAATGCATGCATGTTTACTGTAATCGTCCACATTTGGTGTATCTGGGAATAGTGAGGATCTTATTGTAGGTCATTTATTTGAAGATTGGACTTTAAGCCAATTTTTATTTTATTTTTGTCCACAACTCTCGATTGTTATTATAACAAGATAAATTACCATATCATGTCAAGTGTTTGTACATTTTTGCACAGGATAAAACTATTCCATGTTTGAAGGTCGGCATTTGTTTGGTTAATAATAATTTTAAACAAAGAGTTTATCCTGAAGTTTGTTGACACACTAGTACTCGGCCATTAATTCATTGATATATTCGTGATAAGAAACCCGTTTAAATACATGTAATTGGTTATCAACAAAAATGAGTAGAATGCGAGTACCAAGACAACACCGTCGATTTTCACTACCCACAACATCGACATTGATGCCGCTCGGGTTTACTCGGTCGATTCCGGAAGGTTCCGACATGTTTCAAAAAGCTTTGGAAGAATTGTGCGCACACGAACCCGATCATGGTATAAGTAAGGAGGAGAATGAAGGAGGATTTAATGGACTCGGTAACATACAAGAAGGAAATGAAAGTGATTATTCTGAAGAAGATGAAATAGACGGAACAAAACGTGACGTCACAAGTGATGATGTCACCAAAAAGGTCAGACGCCATAGTTCACCAAATTGTTACTCTCCACGAGCAGAAAATGGCGAATCATTCGATTTAGAAAATTCTAAGAAAAGAGATATTGACTCTATAATGAAAACTCATAACAAACTTAGAATGGAATATTTTAAGAGACATGGACATTGGCCTGTCGCTACAACTATAGTACCGACAACGAACCAAAGACCAAAAACTTCCCATGCCAACGTTAGGCCGGATATCGCTTTTGGAACAAAAGTTCCGAAATGAATTTCTTCTACCACCATTACTCATATAAGCGAAACTTATTAGTTTTTTCTTATTGCGGATATTAATAGATCTGTGTGACAAATATTAGCTAATACTGATTTTGTACTCAATGTTCTAGCTGTACTCATCTTTGATGACTCAAATCCATGTTTTCTGGGATTGTTGTTACACCCTAAATGTCAAAAGTTTACTTTCAACAGTGTTCGTAAGGGTGAATGTTAAGGAACTATTTGTGGAAAATAGAATGTGCTGTGCTAACTCCTAAATTAAATAAGAAATTGTTATCGTATAATATACCATAAGTCACACGCATCCATATAGATGCATTTATATCAATGATTCAATGAAACAATTTTACAGGATTTTATCATAAAGAGCTAATTAAATCTTACCTTTAGCCTGCTTTTGAACACGTAACAATTGTTCGTATTATACGTGTACGTACGTCATTTTCTTTAAAATTTGTTTTGAAAAAATATCACTCCTCATCTAGTCTGACGTAACTTTTAAAGCCAACTACTATGTAGTGTTTGGAAAATGAACAATATTTCTGCATTCCATATTAATGTAGCCGTCACTCGCTCGGCGCGCATGAATTTTGATACAGACCAAAGTACTATGTTTTTGTACATCCGCCATGCAATTGTTAAACTTAATCTTGTTCCCGTTCCATGTTGCAGTGCAAGTCTGTGTACGTTTGAAGTTTCCATGAGTACTTTCAGTACTTAGATTTATATAACATAATTATTTACTGTAATCTGTGATTTTTCTAACAAAACATGAATTGCGTGTCTTGTAATGACTCGGGTCTAATCAACTACAAATGTATATGTTTGTTATGTACACAATTGATGTTATATACGATTTTTATAATTTCTGTACATTGAATTTCATGTGGTTTTAATAATACATTTCCATGGTGATTTGAGTGAAGTTGTGTTAATTTTCAAGAAACAAATCAGATACTTACACAGGTTATTCCTGCAATATTAATACATACACTTATACGACTGTAGTAGACAGTTTACCATGTCTGTTGTAGACAGTTTACTATGTCTGTAGTAGACAGTTTGCCATGTCTGTTGTAGACAGTTTACTATGTCTGTAGTAGACAGTTTACCATGTCTGTTGTAAACAGTTTACTATGTCTGTATTAGATAGACTATGCCTGTAGTAGGCAGTTTACCATGCCTGTAGTAGATAGTTTACCATGCCTGTAGTAGGTAGTTTACCATGTATGTAGTAGACAGTTTACTATGCCTGTAGTAGATAGTTTAACATGACTGTAGTAGACAGTTTACTATGTCTGTAGTAGATAGTTTAACATGTCTGTTGTAGACAGTTTACTATGTCTGTAGTAGATAGTTTAACATGACTGTAGTAGACAGTTTACTATGTCTGTAGTAGATAGTTTACCATGCCTGTAGTAGGTAGTTTACCATGTATGTAGTAGACAGTTTACTATGCCTGTAGTAGATAGTTTAACATGACTGTAGTAGACAGTTTACTATGTCTGTAGTAGGTAGTTTACCATGTCTGTTGTAGACAGTTTACTATGACTGTAGTAGACAGTTTACCATGTCTGTTGTAGACAGTTTACTATGACTGTAGTAGACAGTTTACCATGTCTGTTGTAGACAGTTTACTATGACTGTAGTAGACAGTTTACCATGTCTGTTGTAGACAGTTTACTATGACTGTAGTAGACAGTTTACCATGTCTGTTGTAGACAGTTTACTATGACTGTAGTAGACAGTTTACCATGTCTGTTGTAGACAGTTTACTATGACTGTAGTAGACAGTTTACCATGTCTGTTGTAGACAGTTTACTATGACTGTAGTAGACAGTTTACCATGTCTGTTGTAGACAGTTTACTATGTCTGTATTAGATAGTTTACCATGCCTGTAGTAGGTAGTTTACCATGTATGTAGTAGACAGTTTACTATGCCTGTAGTAGATAGTTTACCATGTCTGTTGTAGACAGTTTACTATGACTGTAGTAGACAGTTTACCATGTCTGTTGTAGACAGTTTACTATGACTGTAGTAGACAGTTTACCATGTCTGTTGTAGACAGTTTACTATGTCTGTATTAGATAGACTATGCCTGTAGTAGGCAGTTTACCATGCCTGTAGTAGATAGTTTACCATGCCTGTAGTAGGTAGTTTACCATGTATGTAGTAGACAGTTTACTATGCCTGTAGTAGATAGTTTAACATGACTGTAGTAGACAGTTTACTATGTCTGTAGTAGATAGTTTAACATGTCTGTTGTAGACAGTTTACTATGTCTGTAGTAGATAGTTTAACATGACTGTAGTAGACAGTTTACTATGTCTGTAGTAGATAGTTTACCATGCCTGTAGTAGGTAGTTTACCATGTATGTAGTAGACAGTTTACTATGCCTGTAGTAGATAGTTTAACATGACTGTAGTAGACAGTTTACTATGTCTGTAGTAGGTAGTTTACCATGTCTGTTGTAGACAGTTTACTATGACTGTAGTAGACAGTTTACCATGTCTGTTGTAGACAGTTTACTATGACTGTAGTAGACAGTTTACCATGTCTGTTGTAGACAGTTTACTATGACTGTAGTAGACAGTTTACCATGTCTGTTGTAGACAGTTTACTATGACTGTAGTAGACAGTTTACCATGTCTGTTGTAGACAGTTTACTATGACTGTAGTAGACAGTTTACCATGTCTGTTGTAGACAGTTTACTATGACTGTAGTAGACAGTTTACCATGTCTGTTGTAGACAGTTTACTATGACTGTAGTAGACAGTTTACCATGTCTGTTGTAGACAGTTTACTATGTCTGTATTAGATAGTTTACCATGCCTGTAGTAGGTAGTTTACCATGTATGTAGTAGACAGTTTACTATGCCTGTAGTAGATAGTTTACCATGTCTGTTGTAGACAGTTTACTATGACTGTAGTAGACAGTTTACCATGTCTGTTGTAGACAGTTTACTATGACTGTAGTAGACAGTTTACCATGTCTGTTGTAGACAGTTTACTATGTCTGTATTAGATAGACTATGCCTGTAGTAGGCAGTTTACCATGCCTGTAGTAGATAGTTTACCATGCCTGTAGTAGGTAGTTTACCATGTATGTAGTAGACAGTTTACTATGCCTGTAGTAGATAGTTTAACATGACTGTAGTAGACAGTTTACTATGTCTGTAGTAGACAGTTTACCATGTCTGTTGTAGACAGTTTACTATGACTGTAGTAGACAATTTACCATATCTGTAGTAGATAGTTTACCATGTCTATTGTAGACAGTTTACAATGACTTCAGCAGATAGTTTACCATGACTGTAGCAGACAGTGTCTATTGTAGACAGTTTACCATACCTGTAGTAAATAGTTTACCATACCTGTAGTAAATAGTTTACCATGCCTGTAGTAGATAGTTTACCATGACTGTAGTAGATAGTTTATAATGTATGTAGTAGATAGTTTACCATGTCTGTAGTAGATAGTTTACCATGTCTGTAGTAGATAGTTTACCATGACTGTAGTAGACAGCTTGTCATGTCTGTAGTAGACAATTTACCATATCTGTAGTAGATAGTTTACCATGTCTATTGTAGACAGTTTACAATGACTTCAGCAGATAGTTTACCATGACTGTAGCAGACAGTGTCTATTGTAGACAGTTTACCATACCTGTAGTAAATAGTTTACCATGCCTGTAGTAGATAGTTTACAATGACTTTAAGGTTGCTGTCATCCACTTATTATTGTTTTTATCATCACATGAACATTTATTAATTTATGTCAGCTTATTATTTTAAACAACTGACTCCAAGAAATATGAATCAAGATATATCAAGTCTATAGTGTCTGTCCAAGATAAAAATACAGTGAGACTCATCTCCATGTTTGAATATTCACCAGAATCAATTAATATCCACAAGTTGATGACAGGTACCTGTATATCTGACAAAACTTGATTTAAGGATATACGCAAAAACTTCAAACTCAAAAACGAGAACCATGACCGCCATTTTTTTCACTTGAAATGTTTTTTTTTTATCATATGCTATGGTGCAAAGTTTTTAAACATTCTGTCCATCAGTTTTCAGTCTGCCTATATGTCTATGTGAAAACTGTAGGAAATGTCCTGAATTAACTTAGATAAATAACAACAAATTTATTTCTAACATTAAATTTTACTAATAAAATATCAATTTTATTTTTACTGAATAAACTAAACGGTATGTACAACAACACTATTGTATGATATATTAAAAACATTTAAATACTGGACAGTAAGTGATGGTTATATATTAACAAAGCTTCACCAGTAGTTTATTCTTATAACATTATAATTTCTCTGTGATAAAAATTTGCAATAATATATATTATATTATAAACAATTCCAAACTTCATTTAAGACATAAAAGCACCAGAGTAGCCCTGTCATATTTAAGTAATATAATGCAAGGCATAAAAAATCAGAGACTTTATGTATTAATTCATTCCAGACCAATATTATTCTACGTATCTTTCTATTTCATATTTCTCTGATACTTTTTTTACAAAAATACCCAATCTGAAAACATAACATTCTACTAAACTTTTAATTCATATTTAACATCTTGTAACAACCATGTAATGCAGTTAGAATTAAAACTGCATTTATAAACAGTTTTTATACAACCAGAACATAACCTGTCTCATTGTTAAAGATACACACAGTACATATATATAACACACATGTTTCACCATTTTTTTATTTTTTTAAAAAGTAAAGGACAAAAAGGTAATCTAAAAACAGATTTGATAGACTTTGAGAGACATTTATAATTTTTCTGAACAATATAATATTTTTTGATGAATGCTTTCTTTCAAAATTCAATGAATAAGCCTAACTTAACAATTGATAGGGCAAGTTTAAGCACATCATTAAACATTAGTCAGATATATATTGACTGTTAATTTGATTTACTGCATCACTAGCAAATAAAACTAGAGCTGTCACAGAGGTGACTAATACCCCCTCCCACATTTACACTAAGAATGTCATAGTACACTATATGGCTAAGTTGAAAGGGACATAACTCTGCAATGAGTGGATCACTGGGCATGAAAATGGTGTCTTGCACATGTACACATCATAGTAATAACATATTTCAAGTTTCAATACCATCCTTTGAAAAATGTCGAAGTAGTTCGCTTCACAAACTAAGACTGCCATTGTACACTATATGACTAAGTTCAAGGGCACATGACTCTGAAATGAGTGAATCGCTGGGAATGAAAATTATGTCTTGCACATATACACTTCATGGTGATAACATATTTCAAGTTTCATTGCAATTGCTTAAAGAATGTGAAAGTAGTTTGCTCCACAAACTTTTGATATTTCATGCCGACGGACCAACCGACCGACCAACGATCAACCGACCAACCGACAGAGTGACTCCAATATACCCTCTCTCAAACTTTGCTTGCGGGGGGATAATAAATGTGTAAGTAAACACCAATGACAGAATCTAAACCAGTCTCTGATTTATAATGTAAACACTTATGATGGATTCTAATGCAATGTTTTATTTACAATAAATGTAAACACTTATAATAGAATATAATACAATATTTTAGTTATAATGCAAACACTTATGAGGGAATCTAATTCAATGTTTTAGTTATATTGTAAACACTTATAACAGAATCTGAAACAATGTTTTATTTATAATATAAACACTTATGATGGAATCTGAAACAATGCTTTATTTATAATGTAAACACTTATGATTGAATCTAAAACAATGTTTTATTCATAATGTAAACACTGAAGATGGAATCTAATGCAATGCCTGATTTTTACAATGAATTACTTGGATGCTATAGATTTGATTACAAAAATTGCCTTTATCAGTTTGATTTGTAGCCAAATAGTCTCAACCTTTGCTAAATAAATAGCTGCACTCAAGCATTACTTTACATAAACTACACATAAACTTAACTTTATATCAACCATATTTGATATCTGAAATAAACAAATTGTGGTTTACACCCAAATAGTCTGCAAATTTCATAAATCAATCAAAATCAGAAAATAAATCTTTGTGATTTCAAAAAGCAGTCTGACTCATTCAGAAATATCAAAAGATGAAAAATGATGCCTAATTTCAGGTTAAGTGTTTATACCATTGTACTATATATCACATCATGTTTTGAATGCAATAAGAAAGTAATACCTCGTCATTTAATACATAATGCATGTTACAAGATACAACATGCTTACAATTTCTTCCTATAACAAAGGATGGTTTATAGAACAAGATTTTCTAATCTTAAATCATTTCACAACATTCATTTCTTCAAGTTCTATTCATTTGTCAAAAATAAAAGAAAAAATCCCAAAATTGAAAAGTTTAAATATGAATATGTCAGAATCTAGGACCCTGGAAAAACACATAAGGTTACAATATACCAAATATTCCATGTTAAGGACCCCCCCCCCCCCCATCCCCCCCCTCCATTCAGAGAATACTTGGTAAAAGTATTTTTGAAGTTATATCCAATAAGTAACAAATTATTCAAATAATTACTCAATATATTGAAACAAATCTTTAAATGGTGTGCCCCAAAAGTCATTAATCTACAGGGAATATTCAGTAATATGACTTTAGTTTAGAACTTACGGCTCAAACAGTCAATTTAAAACTTCAAACACAATAATGAACATTGATATGATATAGAATTGCACTGATTGAACTATGGAACCTTTGATAAAATAAATATTAAAATATATGGTTGTTTAACAACAAGTTCTACATCTTGTTATATCAAATATCACATGACCAGGGATGTGACCAGGGATGTGACCAGGGACGTCAAACAGGACAATACTTTCATAATGGATCAACCAATGTTTTCCACTTTGTTTTGTTGTGAGGACAAAAAGTTCAGTAACTTTATCCAACATGGCTTATTCAGGTATCAAATTTGATGACACATCCCAATGTTTAGATTCAGACATTGTATGACTAGGGATAGGTTCTTCCTAGGGGTAGGATCTGAACTAATTCTAGTAAAGCATTGGAAACTGCATAAAATCTAAAACACCATAATGGCAAGTTTATAATTATATAACTATAATATACAATGCTTACATGACAAAAAATGTTACCAAAGTGTAACATGTCAAAATAACACCAGGAGTGTAAAACCATAATCATCTAAAACGTATACTTACAGTAATAGCTTTCAATACTGATAGGACAAAATCATCATAAAGTATACAACATATCAGCATAAAACAAGAAAACAAAACATACACATAAACAAATTTTCAGTAACAAGAGGGCAACGTGGCCCTTGGATGCTCATCTGAGAAATGAGTTATGGTAATATCACTTACAAATTTGATTCAAATTTTGTGCTGCAGTAAAACATATTAGAAAATAGACCTAAGGGATATTAATTTAGCAACTTTGTTAGAGGGTCTCTAGATGTTGCCAAAAATCTGCTCAGGTGAGCTAACAACAGATAACATAGGCATATAGAAACATTAAGAGCTTGAATACCAGCAATAAACACTAAATATATAAGTTGGTTCAATCACAGACTTAACTAACAATGGGAGATAATAAACTGTCACATATTTATTAGTATCAATTCATTTAGAATTATCAAGTACATTATACAGAAAATACAGAATATTGTACATCCATATGATTCCATATCCATCAATGATTGTTCCTGTAAGTAAGAATTGGCAATATGCTGGCACAATATAGGAAAGGAGGGGGATAATTTCACCTGGCATAATGATATAACTTCTTGGAATTCCTATATTTACTTGCATGTGTTCTCCATGTATTTATGATCTAAAACATTTTAATTCATCCAACAATGAAATTGTTAAAACTCTCTGCATGACTTACCATCATTATACTAAACTATCATCTACAATGATTTCATGAATACTGGATTCCTGCACCATTTATAAACTGACACAGTGTAGAACAATATGACAATATTTGCTGCAATTAATCAATTCACAACATGAACAAATACTCGTGTGTCTGTCCAGTTGTCTGTCCAGTTCAGCTTAAATAACCACCAGTAATTGATGTCTAATGTCAGCTATAAATACACCCTAAAGTTACAGTTTATAAGACATTTCACTTGTTAGGTTTCAGACTTCTAGTTCTAGCGATTGATGTTGGAACATCAGCAACAAAAGCTCTAAATCTATATTCCATTTCTTTACGTCTCACCATGAGTTCTCTGTGAAGTGCCTCAGCCTGAAAACACAAAAAATTATATATTTCATGTCCAAACAATTGTATAGTTTTTCAATCTGAAATCCTGATATAATGTTTGAAATATGAAACTTAATTAAAACATAATTATGATTAATTATACTTCAAATTAATATCAATATGGCATAATTGAATTTGTAGCTTTATAAAAATACTGAAATGTATTAGATAAGAAAAGATACTATCTGTTATACCACATTAATAGAAAAATGACTGACAATGTCAGGAAATCATACAATATATCTAAAAGAAGAAACATGACAGAACATCAGTGAATGTATAACAGTGTTATAATATGACATAACATTTGGAGTTAACTTAGTTCATTAACATTAAACACATACCGAGGGCTCAGCGCAACACTGTCATAACTTGTTCTTATTTCAATATGAGTTACGACACCGTTGCGTTGAACCCTCGAATTACATAAGACGAATACAAACATCTACATGTATAGACAATTAAGTACAGGGTTGAAATCATCAACTGCACATGTTTATCATTTCAAAATGAATTAAAACAAAACTAGAAATGTTTCCGGAGGACACAAATGCCCCAACTGAGAGCAAAGAGCTAAGTAAAAAAGGGACCATAACTCCTGTGAAAATGTTTGGATTTTTAACTGAAATCGAACCTTATCTGTATTTTATTATTATACAACTTCATACAAAATATGAAACCAATCCATGAAATATTTCTTGAGTAACCAAAATTTGAATGGACGGACAGCAGCACGGACGGAAGGACAGACAGTTGTAACACTTTCCTCTATTTTGAATGGTGGGGACATAAAAAGGACAGCAATAAAAACATTAAGTAGTAAAACAAAGACACAATCAGCTACAACATGTATGTAGACAAAATTATAGAAGGTTCACAAATATTTTGCAGGAATATGTAATTAATTACAGTAACTAATTAATGAAGTCAATGAGGGGTTAAGTAACCCAGTTTATTCAGTATATAAAATAGTGAAGAAATAGTTCAAGTGAAATGTTTGATATATAACTTGATAAATCACTGAAGTAAGAAATAAGAAAGTTGTTTAATGCCTAGATAGATAAAACATTTGGAATGAAATCTGAATAATGATTATCAACAGAAACACAAAATAGCATCTAGGAATAAAAATCAAGATGGAGGTCAATATTAAACTTTAGACTTGTGAAGTATAAGGCAAACATTTTAACAACTAAATAAGAAGGAAATATCTAAACTAGTATATTTTATTTAAATAATAAGTCATGATATGGCAAATACCAGGTAATAAATTATAGAACAATCAGTGACAGCATTTTGAAGAAGATATCTGAAGAAAATATCATAATTCAAAAGAATTACATGTAATGATAAGAATTAACGAACTATATAAATTGTTACAAAATGTTATAATTATTAGAAAGCCAGAACCTGAAGCCAACATACCAGGCAAGTTGAGACTTTATACAGATTGTTATGGTGAGGTTTAATGAGATCTCTATGGTAACAAGCACTTTTTGTTATTTACTGTATAATTCTAACCATATTTAGGTCTATATAAGCTTTCACTTACATTCATGATAGGAAAGGCAAAAATAATCATGGTAATTAGTGTACTGAACCTGTGTTTCGTATACAGCCACAAAATGTTGGATCAGATTCATTCAATCTCATATGAACAAGAACTAGAGCTTCGTCACAAGATGAGTAATACCCCCGCCACTGCTTTGACACTAAGAATGCGATGGTACACTATATGGCTAAGTTCTAGGGCACATAACTCTGGCATGTGTGGATCACTGGGCATGAATTGTGTCTTGCACATCTACACTTCATGGTGATGACATATTTCAAGTTTCATTGCAATCGCTTAATGAATGGGGAAGTAGTTCACTCCACAAACTTGTGATATTGTATATGGATGGACCGACTGACCTGAACTATCGACTGACAGAGTGACTCCAATATACCTACTCTCACATATGAAGACTACAAACAGAAAATCTGAGCTTAATATCATCATTTCATCAAGCTGTTACTTTTCCTGCACAAGTGAATGGTTTACAAAACTATCAGTTTTATTGATCAAAGAGCCATTTAAAGAACTCCACTTACTGTAAACAGTTTTAACATTATTAATTAAGTACCTACATTATGTGTCACATGACTTGATGTCTATACAACATTTGATGTCTATACAACATTCAATCAAGTTTTGGTACAAATGTTTGTTGTTGTTCAAAAGTTGCCAGGAATATATTGAGACAGAGCAATTATTAACAGACAGATATATGGAATGAAGTAAATGGCATCAAATTTGGTGAACATAAAATCACTGCAATGCTTAAAAGGGGAAAATTCTTGAAAAATCTTTAATCAAGTCTGTAAATCAAAAACAAAACATACAGTGGCATCACTGTCAGCTAACTAAATAACATAAAATAAAATATAGCCAACAATGAGAACATAGCGCTCACTAATTATCTATGTGCATGAATTCTACCATCTACAAGGTTACCTGGTTGGACTATATACTGTATGAGTGTGTCTCTTACTTACATTAATATTCATTAAGTCAATTAACACACTAACGAGGTCCTGTCAACACCGTACTCTCCTGTTTCGTGCCTGAGATCCCAGAACGCAGAGAACGGCCTGTATTAGTGCACAGTATGCATAGTTAGTAAACTTCGAATACTCACTCATTGTAAACATGTAGACAATCATAAAACAACATCAGTATTAATAAACAACAAATCTAACCAAACAAATATTTAAATCTGATACTGTTGTACACACATAGTCATGCAGTATGTAAGTTCATCTATCTGGTATCTTATACATATAAAACACTTCACTGACAAATATAAACAGCGACTACAAGCACATGTAGAAAACAAAGAACTAAGTTCATACATCTACAGTCGACAGACATGCAAGTCTTCAGCAATGATTCTGTATTTTACAAAATTATAATATCTGGACACACTTCATTTAGTTCTTGATATTTGTTTTAAAAACTCTCAATTTTATGGGGGGGGGGGGTATATACACTTTTATTAAAATTTACTCCAAAATCGTGCAATTATGATTCATTTTACATTGTGAACTGGAGCTTTATCCTGCAGTAACCAAAAATGATAAGGAGAGTTAATAAAATATTTAAAGTTTCAGTGGGAGCACTCAACTTTATGTGATGTCAATACACTCATTCATGTGATGTCAATACACTAATGTTGACCATTTACATCCCTGGATGTTTATAAATGTATTTCTAAGACAATTTATTCACTTCAAACTTCCATCTTAGAAGGGTTTGTAAATTATGGAACAGCAATCACAAAATATCAAACAGAAGTCTGGAGTGTATAAAAAATACATGAGAACATTGTAAAAATTTAATCACAATATAAACATCCATAAATACACTAATATAGTTTATTCGGTTATGAAACATTTATTGCTGGGTTGGAATTTTAAGTAACAAGTGTTAAATTTCTACTGCATGTTTGCAGCTGAATTATTGCTCCATAAAATTTATATTGATACAATACCATTATTTTATAGATGCAATCAATTAGTAGTGAGATTACTTAACTGAGCATCAATTTAGCAACATATGATAAGTCTGATATATATAATAGAATGACATCCTTTAAGAATTAAGTTTTATGGCCATTTAATACGATTAAGAGTCAAATAACATGCATTTCATGCATAGAATACAAATTCATCAATTTTATAGAAAATTGAATAACATAAAAACTGCCATGAATACATAATGTTGGTAATAGGAGTCCATGTTTGTAAATGGTTTAGTAATTTATACCAGATTATCTGGTATCATAAAACAGATTTAGGTTTTAAATAAAATCATAATAAAAATAATCCAACATTTACATAAATCATTCAATTTAACCAGACACTGACAACCAAACTAATAAAAATCTTACGTTTTAAGAAGCACTTTCAAACATTTTTTTTTTAAAATGAAGTACCGGTATAATTACTTATTGTTGAAAAAAGTTCTGATGAAATTGTAGAATCTTTTAATGATAAACATAATTAGACATTATCCAAAATTACTCGATCAGACTGTATACCATAATAATCTCATCAGACTGTGTACCACTAATTATTGATCAGACTGTGTAACATGAATGATCTCATCAGACTGTGAACCATAAATGATCTCACCAGTCTGTGTATCATTAATGATCTCATCAGTCTGTGTATCTTTAATAATCTAACCAGTCTATGTACAACTAATGATATCACCAGACTGTGTACTATTAATGATCTCATCAGATCATGACTACCTTAAATGATCTCACTAGACTTTTTTCCACATATTACTCGATTGACAGTGTATCTAACTAATGCTGATCATACAAGGACATTTATATATGGAATTCTATGCAAAATTGTACATTTTGTTATTGTTTACAATCAATTTTAATGACATGCAAATTATTGATAACATAAACCATGTAATTAAGAAAACTTCACGCATTACCACAAATATTAAAATATACCTTTACAATATCCATTTACTGTTTTACACTATTAAGTAAGTAAAAACATAAAAAACATGAATTAACTGAGTATTTCCCACTTAGTACCAGTGACTATACCAGCTTTTTTACAGGCCAACAAACAAATTCACCATACAAATATACATATATCTTACTGTATGACAAATTCTCCAACATCTACTCAATGAGTAGAGGCACCCCCTTCTGTGTTTAATAATAAATATTTGTATTAATATTTTATATCTTAATCAAGATATTTACATTAAAAATGAAAACTGGGCATTTACTTGAGGAATTAAGTGTGAGCCTATGCTAATTCTTCCAAAATATAAGCTAACTGTATGGTAATGGTCTAATGGAATTGGATTTAATTGAATTAAAAACACAGCATAATAAATGCAACTAGAGCTGTCACAAGGTGACAAATACCTCCAGGGACATGCTGCATAGACCTTGGAGCTACAGCCATGGGAATTGTTAGCGATACATCATCAAGTGGTGGTAAACATGTGTGGTAATTTATTTCAAAATCCTCCAATGAATGACAAAGTTACAAAGCGGACACGACAAAAAGATTAAAATTATGACCTTTCAACTATAAGTGTGACCTTAACCTTGGAGCTACAGCCATGGGAGTTGTGCGCGACCGACGGCTAGTGGTGGTGAACATTTGTGGAATGTTATTTCAAAGTCCTCCAATGAATGACAAAGTTACAGAGCGGACACGATTCAGGACAGACAGACCAACCGACAGGCAGATGTCGACAGACTGACAGACAGACAGACAAAGTGACTCTAGTATAGCCCCACTTTCAGAAAATAAAACGTATTGTATGGGTACTTGTTCAAATTTAACACTGAAAAACTATATAATATTCTAACATCACAAATCATTGGTACATAGCAAATATAGAAAGTAGTATACATAATACTGTATAAGATTGTATAAAAATGGTTAACACAGACTTCAGGTAAAAAAGAAAGATCAAAATTTAATGTAAGACCTTGTTGGGGGATATTTATTATAATGAGAAAAATAATTCAAATATTTACAAAATAGAATACCAAGAATAAAACAAATATATAAAGAACTGTACTTTGAATAAAGAGAATCTATGTACAACCAACAAGATTATTCATAATATGAATACATGTACGGTATATTGAACCACTAAACTATAGAGTTGAATTAAACAGGCAAAGAAAAAAATAGATGTCACTTGATCCTAACACAAAAAGATTTTAAATCAATATGATCCTAATGACTTGCACTGTGAGACTATGTCATCATCATATCAAGTTATAAAGATGTATGCTATCAAATAAATGATTGACACTGCCTAAACCAAGATCACATTTCTGTCAATAATAATAGGTGTATAATATAGGTCTTTGATTCAGGACAGATCAGGGCACTGCTTAAACTGGGACATGACTCAAGACTGACACATGGTTAAATCAAGAGAACTGTTAGATACAGATATAATATATCTCAGTCTAGAGGTCATCTAGGACACACTTCAGACGAGGACACACATCAGACTAGGACACAGCTCTGACTTGGACATATATCTGCTCAGTCTAGGCCACACCTCAGACAAGGACACAGCTCAGATTAGGACACACCTCAGTCTGGGCCATTTCAGACTAGGAAACACTTCAGTCTAGGACATCTCAGACTAGGACATATCTCAAACTAGGATATACCTCAGTCTAGGAAGCACCTCACCTCAAACTAGGAGATACTTCAAACTAGGACATATCTCAGTCTAGGACATTGCCTCAGTCTATGACACATCAGTCTAGGATATATCTCAGACTAGGACACACTTCAGACAAGGACACACCTCAGACTAAGACACACTTCGGACAAGGACACATCTTAAACTAAGGCACACCTCAGAAAAGGACACATCTCAGACTAGGACACATCTCAGTCTAGGACATACCACAGACTAGGACACACCTCAGTCTATGACATACCTCAGACTATGACACAACTCAGTCTATGACATACCTCAGTCTAAGACACACCCAAGTCTAAGACACACCTCAGACTTGTACACACCTCAGACTAGGACACACCTCAGACTTGTACACACCTCAGACTAGGACACACCTCAGACTAGGACACACCTCAGACTAAGACACACATCAGACTAAGACACACCTCAGACTAGGACACACCTCAGACTAGGACATCCTTCAGACTAGGACACACCTCAGACTAGGACACACCTCAGACTAAGACACACCTCAGACTAGGACATACCTCAAACTATGACACACCTCAGACTATGGCATACCTCAGACTAGGACACACCTCAGACTATGGCATACCTCAGACTAGGACACACCTCAGACTATGACACACCTCAGACTAGGACACACCTCAGACTAAGACACACCTCAGACTAGGACATACCTCAAACTATGACACACCTCAGACTATGGCATACCTCAGACTAGGACACACCTCAGACTTGGACACACCTCAGACTAAGACACACCTCAGACTAGGACACACCTCAGACTAGGACATACCTCAGACTAGGACACACCTCAGACTAGGACACACCTCAGACTAAGACACACCTCAGACTAGGACATACCTCAAACTATGACACACCTCAGACTATGGCATACCTCAGACTAGGACACACCTCAGACTATGGCATACCTCAGACTAGGACACACCTCAGACTATGACACACCTCAGACTAGGACACACCTCAGACTAAGACACACCTCAGACTAGGACATACCTCAAACTATGACACACCTCAGACTATGGCATACCTCAGACTAGGACACACCTCAGACTATGACACACCTCAGACTTGGACACACATCAGACTAAGACACACCTCAGTCTAGGACATACCACAGACTATGACACACCTCAGTCTAAGACACACCCAAGTCTAAGACACACCTCAGACTAGGACACACCTCAGACTAGGACACACCTCAGCCTATGACATACCTCAGACTAGGACATACCTCAGACTAGGACACACCTCAGACTAGGACACACCTCAGCCTATGACATACCTCAGACTAGGACATACCTCAGACTAGGACATACCTCAGCCTATGACATACCTCAGACTAGGACATACCTCAGACTAGGACATACCTCAGACTAGGACACACCTCAGCCTATGACATACCTCAGACTAGGACATACCTCAGACTAGGACATACCTCAGACTATGACATACCTCAGACTAGGACACACCTCAGCCTATGACATACCTCAGACTAGGACATACCTCAGACTAGGACATACCTCAGACTAGGACATACCTCAGCCTATGACATACCTCAGACTAGGACATACCTCAGACTAGGACACACCTCAGACTAGGACACACCTCAGCCTATGACATACCTCAGACTAGGACATACCTCAGACTAGGACATACCTCAGACTAGGACATACCTCAGCCTAGGACATACCTCAGACTAGGACATACCTCAGCCTATGACATACCTCAGACTAGGACATACCTCAGACTAGGACATACCTCAGACTAGGACATACCTCAGACTAGGACATACCTCAGACTAGGACATACCTCAGACTAGGACATACCTCAGCCTATGACATACCTCAGACTAGGACATACCTCAGACTAGGACATACCTCAGCCTATGACATACCTCAGACTAGGACATACCTCAGACTAGGACATACCTCAGACTAGGACATACCTCAGCCTATGACACACCTCAGACTAGGACATACCTCAGACTAGGACATACCTCAGACTAGGACATACCTCAGACTAGGACATACCTCAGACTAGGACATACCTCAGACTAGGACATACCTCAGCCTATGACATACCTCAGGCTAGGACATACCTCAGACTAGGACATACCTCAGACTAGGACATACCTCAGACTAGGACATACCTCAGACTAGGACATACCTCAGACTAGGACATACCTCAGACTAGGACATACCTCAGACTAGGACACACCTCAGACTAGGACATACCTCAGACTAGGACATACCTCAGACTATGACATACCTCAGACTAGGACATACCTCAGACTAGGACACACCTCAGCCTATGACATACCTCAGACTTGGACATACCTCAGACTTGGACACACCTCAGTCTAGGACATACCACAGACTATGACACACCTCAGTCTAAGACACACCCAAGTCTAAGACACACCTCAGACTTGGACACACCTCAGACTAGGACAATTCAGCCTATGGCATACCTAAGACTAGGACACACCTCAGTCTAAGACACACATCAGCCTATGACATACCTCAGACTAGGACACACATCAGTCTAAGACACACATCAGCCTAAGACACACCTCAGACTAGGACATACCTCAGACTTGGACATACCTCAGACTTGGACACACCTCAGTTTAAGACATAAATCAGACTAGGACATACCTCAGTCTAAGACACACTTGAGACTAGGACACACTTCAGACTACATACCTCAGACATGGACATACTTCAGACAAGGTCACACTTCAGACTAGGACATAACTCAGACTAGGACACACCTCAGTTAAAGGTCATTCCTCAGACTCGGACACGGCTCAGTTTAGGACACACCTTAGACTAGGAAGCAGCTCAGTCTAGGACACATCCCAGACCAGGACAAACCTCAGGAAAGGACATACCTCAGACTAGGATACAATGCAGACTAGGACACATCTCAGACTACGAAACACCTCAGACTAGGACACATCACAGACCAGGACAAACCTCAGGAAAGGACATACCTCAGACTAGGATACAAAGCAGACTAGGACACACCTCAGACTACGAAACACCTCAGACTAGGACACACCCCAGACCAGGACAAACCTCAGGAAAGGACACATCTCTCTAAGACACACCTCAGACTTGGACACATCTAAGACTTGAACACACCTCAGACTTGGACACACCTCAGACTATGACACACCTCAGACTAAGATACACATCTGACTAGGACACACCTCAGTCTAAGACACACCTCAGACTAGGACATACATCAGCCTAGGACTAAGAATACAGCTCTAACTCACATCTGAAACAGCTTTTATGAGTTTACCAATTTACAGGTTTAAGGTAAAAAACATTTCTACAACCATGCATTCTGTTATATTCTTGGCATGCAAGAGATGTGAAAATAACTGAATTACTGAATCCTAAGCATATGAACCTTTTTATTTATAAATTATAAATGTAATCAATTCATGCTTTCAGCAATGAAGGAAATCATGCAAAATAAATAAAACCAAAATTATAAATAAGCAACAAAAAAACAATATGAGCATGCATTATGCATTGAACATTATCTAGAATAGCTGTGAAATAATTTGGAGGTAAGGTTATATAATATATCTCTATACAAATATAGTACCACCATACCAAGATAAGGATATTTTTTCAAACTTGCTGAAATAAGATTAAAGAAATGCTGACCATAAAATGATTACACTTCTGTGTTGAAAGAACCATGAAAAAGTGCAAATATAACACAATGAAGACGGTCCAAGATTTCATACATTTTTCAACAATTCAAATAATCAAATGAATCAATAAAATGACTTTATTTAACTGATACATAAACATGAAACAAGATAAGAAATCCAGACATAATTGACAGAATGCTGGATCACTGGATACATTAGCAGTATTGTAAATAAATTGCAACAACACACCTCTATGTACAAAGATTATATAATGTATACATGTATGGCAAAGCTGATAATATTATACATGTTTACCATATAAACCTGTACCTACATGATATAATAGAAAATTCAATGAATATCAAATTGTTCATAATAAAATCAAAGCATTATAACAATATAATATTATGATAAAATTGTTTTTATAAGTTTTATTTACAAAGAATACACACAAGCAAAATTAAGTTTTAGATAAATGTCCAATAAAATATAACTTTGTAATCTTTAACATTTCTGCTTGTATAAAAAGATTACATTTTCATTATCTATAACTCACATTTAGAAATTCGGTGTTAGAATTATCTCCCTTTAGCTATGAAATTAAAATATTTCCACTTGTTTGCATCAAAGATGTTTCACTTGACAGAATTACTGGGAAATTGACATTTTTCCATTTCTTACATTAAGTGACTTTGTTGGCCTGGTAACCATAATACTAGGATTTTCTACACTGAATGGCATAAAATGTCAGTCATTAATTTCTTAGTTCTGACAATAACAGAAAAATACTTCTTCAATGTTTGAAGATAATAAACCATTTCAAGGAATGAAGACAAAACAAATCTATACATATAAATATAAGAATTTAGATAGATTTGTTTTATTTTCATTCTTCAATCTAGAAGTTTTGTATTAGTTTGTATAGAGAAATATCTAGAGTTAAAACTACAGCAGACTAGATAGAAACTCTAAGTTCACCTGTTGTCCATTGTTTGAGTTCTGTATAACGACGTAACAAATCTTTCTGCAGCATTTTAACCTAGTTATCAGATAGATGATGAAAGATAAACACCATACATGGATAGGATCAAACAATCTTATGAAAACTGTTTTATTCTTGTTAAATATTTACTTGTATTATCTATAAATGTCAGTAAATTAAAGTGATATTTAGCTGCATTCTAAACACATTCATCATTAAACAAGAGGGCCAAGATGGCCCTATATTGCTCACATGACAATCACTGTTCACTCATTAAAACATTGTTTTGAACTGGTGACCTAGTTTTTGACCCCAGATGACCCATGGTAGAACTTGTCCTACATATAAATAAGACAAACATTCTGACAAGGTTTGGTGAAGATCAAATCAAAACCATGAAAACTACAGCATAGACAAGGTTTTGACCTCGTGACCTAGTTTTTGACCCCAGATGACCCTTGTTCGAATTTGTCTTACATGTCATCAAGACAAACATTCTGACAAGGTTTGGTGAAGATACAATCAAAATTTGACATCTACAGTGTTAATATGGTTTTCCTAAGATTTGACCTTGTGACCTAGTTTTTTACCTTAAGATTCAATTAAAACCATGACATTTAGAGCTTTTACAAGGTTTTTACCTATAATTTGACCTGGTGACTTAGTTTTTTACCCCGGCTGACCCATGTTCAACCTTGACCCACATATCATTGAGGCAAACATTCTGACAAGGTTTGGTGAAGATCCAATGAAAGCTGTGACATCTACATTGTTAACAAAGTTTTCCTAAGATTTGACCTGGTGACCTAGTTATTGACCCCAGATGACCCATATTTGTCCTTGACCGTTATATCATTAAAACAAACAATTTGACAAAGTTTGGTGAAGATCCAATTATAACTGAAATCTACAGTGTTAACATGTTTTTTCATAAGATTTGACCTAGCGACCTAGTTTGACCCCAGATGACCCATGTTCAAACTCGTCTAAGATGTTATAAAGACAAACATTCAGACAAGGTTTCATGATGATCCAATCAAAATAGTGACTTCTAGAGGGTTCACAAGGTTTTCGAGCAATTTGCCCTAGTGACCTAGTTTTAGACCGGAAATGACCTATTATCAAACTTGGCCTACATATCATTGAAATATACATTCTGAAAAAGTTTCATGAAGATACAATCAAAACAGTGATTTCTAAAGTGTTCACAAGGTTTTCCCTTATTTGGCCCTGGTGATCTAGTTTTTTAGCCCAAATGGCCCAATATTGAACTCGCCCGAGATTTTGTCAATATTAACATTCTGACCCAGTTTTGCGAAAATTGAGCAAAAAATGTGGCCCCTAGTGTGTTCACAAGGTAAAGTTTGATGACGCATGACGCCAGACAAAGACTGATCTCAAAAGCTCACCCTGTCACTTTGTGACATGTGAGCTAAAAATGCAGCTGGTGAATTTCATAGACCGAGCTGACAGACTTTATGGTAAATGGTAAACATTGTTGATGCTTGATAAGAAATATAGATGATTGAAGATTAAAACAGATAAAATTACTCTGGTACAAAATATTAATGCATATATCATAGTTTTCATCTAACAGACCCAGTCTAATAAATTGTTGAAATAATAAGAATAAATCAGTTTTCATGTAACAAAGAAGAGGACACCATTGTTTATGATGATAATGTCTAATAATGTAACACATACAAGACTCTAAAATGAATTATAAACATAATTATATACTGCAAGCTTTATATGATATATTCTTATATGTTTATATCATGACTTCACTCAACATAGTTTAATTATGTAGTAATTGTATCTATAACTGGTTAATCATATATTGTATTTATGCTTAGGTGCATATTGATTTTATAAAATGTTACAAGGTTAGGATATTTATATATACATGTATTAGGATTGTATACAGGGGAAAAAACATCCAAAATGATAAACACAATTACATTAGATTGGAGGCATTTTAAGCAAATGATTAATTTGTTACATGATAATTGCAATTTGAAGCAATCACAGAATTTTGGAGTCTATGAATGTACTTAGGAGAGTAAAAATCAAATAAGAAGGGGAAAAAACAGAAATGAACAACACCACATGGACAGAAACAACAATATTGATAATTTGGTGCTTGAAAACAACTTTGTATAAACAAACAATGCACAGAAGCAAGACAATAAAAACATTGAACAAATTTCTAACCATGTTTAGAAATCTGGGATATTTTAAACCATCCATGTTTTACATACAGTAGAAAAGAATAAGCTATGTGTAATTCCTCTGTATCTATAATTAGCCAGAAATAACAAATAGGGAAGAGATTTATATTCTAAAACAATCTACCATGAGCAGTTTTTTAGTGATATCCAACAGTCAACTATTGAAGTGAACACCAATTATATTAACCAAAAGATGGAATTAATTCTGGAGAGTTCTAGAGTAATTTCTAAACCTGGTTGGAAGTATTACCCAGCAACCAGTGTGATGGATGATTTAACCTAACCCTGGATAATTATACGTACCACTTCAAGTTCACGTCTAGCAGCATCCATCTCTTCCTGTGGGGAACCTTTGGGTTGTTTTCTTCTTTCATGCATCTGTGATGTGTGAGCTTTAATTCTTTTCTCCAGCTGCAAAATTCTTTGAGCTCTACCAACAAAAAATTCATTATTTTAAATCTGTTCTCTAACAAGATAGACAGACAGACGGACAGACCAACAGACAAGAAATACTATAAAAACAGCAATTTACTTATAGCGGTCTTTAAACTCATTCAATCAAGCAAAACTAACATACCCAGATCACAGATAATAGACACAAAATTCACATTGATAAATAAAAGTTTGATATGAAATACTAAAAATAAAAACTGAGAATCCAAACTTTGGTCAGAAGGGAGAGAACTGTAAGCTGAATTAGTAGCATACCAAATCAGGAATTACAGTGTAGATTTTCATTAGAGGCAAAGGTGCAAAATTCTTTAGCTAGTTGACAATTTTATTGGTTTGACGTAGATGGTCACTTTACAGTTGCAAGTCTTAATTTAGGACCGAATGACTACTTCAACACCTAAACATATTGAGAACAATGAAATCGGAATATGTGCGTCCTTGTCATAAGTGAGAAGAAGAATAGAATTCTGGACTTTATCTTTATTGAGATACAAGCTGTAATACTATGAACACATACTTTTCTTCTTCAATTCTCTGTCTAGATGCTGGGGACACTGCTCTACGTATTTTCTCATGAGCTGATTTTACATCTTGCTATAAAAAAAAATAGCAGTAATTATATTCAAACCATGAATAACATACTTATAACTTGTTCCTTTTTCATTTGAATCTTAATCCATCAAAAGTGGGAGTTACTACTTTGAACATTTTTTATCATTAAAGGAGGTAAAAGTATTTTCAATAATCCAGTACACATGTCTAGATGTACAGAACATATTGCTCAAATAAATTAATTAAATCTTTGTTATAATAAACTTATGAAGAAAGAATTATCAATACAAGCCATGTACAACATTGACACAATCTTACTAACATCTACCATGACTCTATGCAAACAAGTATGTATCTATATAACATTACAATCTAGTATCTTCTCAAACTTTTCTTCTTATGACAGAAAACTTAGTGATTCCTACAAATTGTCATTTCAATAACTAGAAATCCTATAACTGTAACCTTTATTCTCTCTTCGTTTGTTGGTATGTGTATGTAATCTTGATCTATATCAAAAGGTGCTTGCTGTACAGGATCTAAAAAGTCTGAAAAGGTAAAAAGAAATGTAAAAAAATATGAAGAACAGGGCTAGTAATGTCACACTAACATAACAGGATTGGCTAAAATCGCTAAAAAACTTAATATAATATTTTAAGTTATTTACAAAGATTAAATATCATACTTTAATACCAAGCAACAAAAAATTCTAACCGAATGCACAAAAATGGTGTTTTATTGCGATAAATACTGCACCCCTTTATCGAATTTTCCTTATCAGCGTTAACCATCTTTAACGTAATGTGCATTGTATTGGTACGATATGATACTATTAATTGGTTAATGACAATAATTTTTTATAAAATCTCTTACTAGACATCAAACCTGGGCGTGGTTTCAATTACTGAACCGTAAACATTTGCGATTTTGATTGGCTATCAAAATTAAATGGGGCACATCAAATTCGTTGATTTCATGAGACGATAATGATCCGACACTTTAATTGTTAATTGCTCAGCTTAAAAAAACACAGTAGGTGTCATTTTTCGAATTAATATTGCCGTCTTATTTGATGACGGATTTTAAAGCGGTTTTTGATATTTTGTAGCGGAAATGTTAATCTAGGGAACCGTGCCTCAGAATTTTGGTACTTGTTTTAATTTTTTTATCTATGGCATATTACGTAATAAACAGCGGGTTTTGGGTACAGAATTTCTATAAAGTCAAGTATTTAATGAACGGAGGACGTTATAAAAAATCTATGGCACGTTTCCCTACATTATACATTTATAGTCATTTTAAGGCTATTTGTCGTAATATATTCGAATATACAGAGTATTTATCGTTGTTCAAAAATGTGTAAATTACATGCGATATTGGTTTATAGAAGACCAACCAAATGTAAATTTGTTTCGAATCACTTGCAATGGACTTCATACAGTGGGTTTATTTCAGTGTATGATTAATTTATGGTTTAGTTTTTATATCTATAAATTGGTGAAACTTGATATCACCAGACATCCATGCAGTCCCATTTCCTTAACATGAATCTTAATTAATAAACATCAGAGATATACAACTACAGCCAGGAAAATCAATCACAACACACAGATCTAAACAAATATTAAGTAATAAACAGGATGTCTTTAATTAACGCATATTCCTCCCCTCCTGTTGGCAAGCTAAACAATACATTTTGAGCCTAAATGAGGTCAATGGGTCAATGTGTAAAAGAAGCAAAGCTTCAAATATATAAATACAATATTGCGCTATATTTTTCGCATAAGAAAAGTGACCAAGTCCCATAACTGCGCAGAATATATACAATAACATCCAAAGTAAGCAGTGTTCAGTTGGTGCAAGGTATAAAGTTCTGCAAACAGAAGTAAACCAAGAAGTAGCCATTGATATGATAGTTGCAAGTAAATAGAGAAATAACCCATGCAAGACTTCATACACCAGAATAAAGCCTACTTGAAGGTAATTTGAGGTTGGGTGATATGGTTGGACTGGCAATGGTCCAATGCAATGGCTGAATAAGTATCAAAGCATTTAGGTAGAGGTGTTGGTGTTAATCAAGTCACCCAAGAAATAGTCCATTTAAAAAGCATATGTCGCGGTGTTGAAATCCTAGTCTTTGTGTGTTTGTTTTATATTTGTTCATGTATTGTATCTTAACTGTCTCTACATGTGCTCATATCATTATTATTATTATGTCCCATGTTTTTCAACATCAGTCAATATCATTCAGAGATCATCCTTTCATCTATCATCACATTAACATCATAACATCTCATACCTGGCCTAACGATATGCACCAGTAGTTTCTGCCGCTCATGCGCGCAGCGACTGACCCGTCTCGACTGTCCGTTCGCTGTACGTATTGGAAGGAGAAACACTCATTTTATTTGCACCCTGTACAGATACAGTTGTTATTTTATTTTTCATATTGCCTCATTGTGCATTTTTCTCATTATTTTTGATAATGTCCGTTTGTTTATTGTAAACTTCTTGCATATATGTATATTTGGAAAATGTCATTTATTTATTAAATACGGTCAGTTTGCTGTACGTATTGAGAGGAGAAACACATTCATTTTATTTGCACCCTTTACAGGGCTTATAAAAACTCACCACAGAAAAGACCTATGACACATACATCCTAATTTGTACAAGGTCAGATATGAGTGGATTGAGAACAACTGTAGACATATCAAAGCAATAGACTAAACAAGTAAAACCTATTTAACCTTTTATGTATGAATGAACAGGTTAATCACCCACAAATCACTAGATATAAGGGACATAAGAAACAAAATCAGGAGCCTTCCATGTGATCAATGAAATCCAGAACAACCTTTTTTGTAAAATATAACTAAATATAAAAATGTTACAAGATATAAAAACCTTTAGTTCCTTTCCGGAGACTTTCAAAATATTTCTTTTGCTGTAGTCTTTTACTTTCTGACCTCCAATCTTTTAACACATCTTCATCTCTACAATAAATAAGGTACAATGCTGGTATGTTAAAGTCCCATAAGCATATACATTTATCGGTCCTAATAGTCTCTGTTTGTTCTGTAATAGAGGAATCCAGTGTGTTTTCCTCCCGTGCATATTTTATAGCAAGAAAAAATGTATCCAAAACCAATATCGTGAAAAAAATACTATTTATAGAACAGCTGTGTTTTCCCGCAGTCATATTATGCACACGGCATAAGTGACGTCACGCGCTCTATATATTTCAAGTCTACAAAAGCAAAATTCACGGCGAAATGAGTGTTTTTAAAGAAGAAAAATGGCTTGATTCGTCGGTAATAATTATCTTGGGATAATATCAGCAGATGTTTGTTTTTTTTGCATATATTTTTATATCAAAAAGCTCATGGGACTTTTACTAATGAGCATTCCAAACTTTGTAGCACTCTTTTTTATACAGGTATACCAGGTAGAGTATAACAGTTAAATTATCATACTACTTGATATAATGTAAGAAAACATTTATATTCATCAATTGAATGGGTTATATTAATACTCAGTAGCAGGAGATTGGACTAACATAACTAAAATCTTGTACAATTCTTACTTTCTTCTTTGTAATATGGCATCTGTTTTCTCTTTAAATTCTCTCTCCTTGGCTTGAAGTCTTTCTTCTCGTGATTTTAGACTGACATAATCAGGGGCTGGAGGTTCTGGGTAGGGATTTACCTTCCAATCGAGAACACTTGTGGCAGACTGGGGTTTCCTAAAACATCATAAATCATGTCAAACTGTTACAAAGTATGCTTATGGTAAAATATTAAGGTTACAAACATTGTGAAAAAGTTTACTAAAGATCTGCAAAATCATCCAAAAAGGCAGCGGGCAACATCCGAAAAGGGGACGGGCAACTTTTGTAGACTAGATTGAGGGCCAGATCTGTGAACATGCAACACAAAACAGCTTGTTATCAAATAGTACCTCGCTTCAACAGTGATACATGTATGATGGTATAAGCTTTATTATGGTGGAATGAAATAAACTGTAGTTATTGCAAGAAGAATTTTAATTAAAACAATGTTAACCAAAGTAGAGAATTTAACTCTGGACGTATCAGTCACAAACAGTCAGTTTTCTTAGATATATCTGACTGCGTTGCTATGTGCCCTATGTTTATTTGATAATACAACAGTCATTAAGAGGATGGAAATTTCTTCAGGTAATTTTGAAAAAAACTCAAGATTACATATACAACCCAACAAGTCTTTATCAGCTGATTTTCAAAAATGTCTAAGCCAAATTCAAGGGAAACAACTGTGGATATACTATGGTAGTTCAAATCAGTCAGGTACAGCTATTACATTAGAACTAGTTATAATACTGATACACACTCTACACATATCAATTGAAATTCTGTCGAACTATGATAAAGTAAATAGAGAAGAATTTTGTGGACACTGCCAACCTACAACCTGCCAAGACAGATCACATGTATCCCCTCATGACGAAGAAGTACAAACAGCAGTGACACAATAAAACATAAAACAATACATGCAGATTCTAAAGACATATCACAAATTTACTTGCATTCAACAAATTACTGTAAGTTTTCAACATTTCTAATTTTCAACTCACAAATGCCCCAACTTTTTCTGGCCCCGAGGTAATAAAGTTTGAGATCAGCCTCCGAGCTCAAATCTCAAAATCTATCTTTTAATATTTCTAAGTTAATTATGATCAGAAATTAATGATATTATTGATACATAAGTCTTACAGCATGGTTGATCTGGACATGTATTTAAACATTAATCAGCTCTATCTTTTCAACCAGAATACTTTGAGAATAGAATTGAGATTTGAGCTCAGAGACTTATCTCAAGTTTTATAATCTCAGGCCCTGGTCATGGTAAACTATGTAAGGCACAAGATATTCATATACAGATAATTCCAGAGTCTTCAGCCTTTGACATGAGTTATAACCCTTAATGCACAACATTAAACACTGATAAAAATGTCTGTATAATTTCCTAACTCTGATCACTGATAAAAATGTCTGTATAATTTCCTAACTCTGATCACTGATAAAAATGTCTGTATAATTTCCTAACTCTGATCACTGATAAAAATTTCTGTATAATTTCCTAACTCTGATCACTGATAAATGTCTGTATAATTTCCTAACTCTGATCACTGATAAAAATGTCTGTATAATTTCCTAACTCTGATCACTGATAAAAATTTCTGTATAATTTCCTAACTCTGATCACTGATAAAAATGTCTGTATAATTTCCTAACTCTGATCACTGATAAAAATGTCTGTATAATTTCCTAACTCTGATCACTGATAAAAATGTCTGTATAATTTCCTAACTCTGATGTCCCTGATTCATTTTGAGTTATGCACGACACAAGAATTTAGGATGGAGGGACGGACAAGGGTAAATTATTCATATCCCTCCCATCTTTCAGAAGGAGGCACAAAAATATTAACTACATGTGGAAAGATTATTGACTACAAGAAAAGTAGACAGGGTAAATTATTTATACCCCCCCCCCTCCATCTTTCAGAAGGAGGCACAAAAATATTAACTACCTGTGGAAAGATTATTGACTACAAGAAAAGTAGAGATATGTCACCTTTGAATTATCCTCTCAAATCTTACTATTTGCAAACTGCTAAAATATGGCAAAATTAAGGAATTACATTTTTCTTCAAATAAAGCATTTTGGGAATGTATAGTTGTGAATGTTTTATTATAACACACAAAATGAAGAAAAGATCAACCAACAATCATATCTGGTCAATAAACAGAATCATGACAAATACAAATAGATCTGTCCAAAATTATGGTACTTCAAGCACATGCATGAATTAAATTGATCATACAATAATAAGACAAACAGAATAATTAAAAAAAAGAAAATGTTCAAGGCAAAAAACATGCAGAAAAATATTTCAAATCTGTGGTAAATGTCCAATTAAGTTTGACCATATTTACATAAGATAATTATTTATCATAATTTTGTCAACATTATGACCAATTAGAAACAGAAATATCATGGGCAAGAAATGTAAATATTTCACTAAATGAAAGATCAAAATGATTTGCAATTCTATAGACCAATACTGATCACCTTTCATTGGTCAATGTATTTGATGCCTTTTAATGAACTTTGATAGAGTTACTGTACACAGAAATCCATTGAAAAAATTCTGCAAGCTTTTATAAAATGACATTAAGTTGATAAACTTCCCATTTATTTCAAGAATTTAGAAAACTGTTCACCCACTAATCAAACCATGCAATAAAAGAATAAAATACAAACAGAAACAGTAAACACAGCATGTTGCTAAATAAACCATTTACCCCAAAGTTTGTACCACAGTGTTTGATGATTTACTCAAAACATTGCGAGATTTTTTCTTCTGTCTGTAATTAGTGATATGGTAATAAATTTGACCCTAATCTGGTTAATAATGCTTGAGTTGTAATGGAAAGGGAAAGAATAAAGCCAACAAAGAGGCTATTTGGACAGTTCATATATTTTCTGAAATCAAGAAGACAGTATAATAGCATGTATCAAAAACAAGGAAGTTGATAATAGCAGAGGTTATCAGTTTGACACCTGAGTAATGTATAACATGTATGTGTAAAATGCATTATTTCAGCAATTTTTGACAATACACCTGGTATTATATGATCTAACATAAACTACATTATATAACCACAGGGACACTTTGTATTATATGATCTAACATAAACTACATTATAACCACAGTGAAACTTTGTATTATATGATCTAACATAAACTACACTATATAACCACAGTGACACTTTGTATTATATGATCTAAAATAAACTACACTATATAACCACAGTGACACTTTGTATTATATGATCTAACATAAACTACACTATATAACCACAGGGACACTTTGTATTACATGATCTAACATAAACTACATTATAACTACAGTGAAACTTTGTATTATATGATCTAACATAAACTACACTATATAACCACAGTGAAACTTTGTATTATATGATCTAACATAAACTACACTATATAACTACAGTGAAACTTTGTATTATATGATCTAACATAAACTACACTATATAACCACAGGGACACTTTGTATTATATGATCTAACATAAACTACACTATATAACCACAGGGACACTTTGTATTATATGATCTAACATAAACTACACTATATAACCACAGTGAAACTTTGTATTATATGATCTAACATAAACTACACTATATAACCACAGTGAAACTTTGTATTATATGATCTAACATAAACTACACTACCGGTATATAACCAGAGTTAAACTTACTTGACTAATGTCCCCATAGCACCAGCTTTCTGTATTTTCTCAGTTTTGGTTTGTTTCAGTGATGTGTAACTTACAGGACGATGTAACTGTACAGTTTTATTGATTGGCACGATCTGGTCAGAGTCTGGATGTTTGGCTGCTTCTGTTGACATTATACGCTCCTGTACTCTATGATACGCATAACGCTTCAAGTCACCGTCTTCATCCCAATCATCATCACTAGAACTGGAGTCACCTGAAAATTACTGAACAAGTTAGCAAAACAAAAGTGTCATAGTTATGTAACCAATCTTAGAATCTTGCTGAGCAGACTGACATAAAATTAGTAAAACATGAAAATAATGAACAAAGACTTCCACAAAGTATTGTCTTTCACTGATATACTTGATTGAATGAATAAATCACTTGTCTTAAAACAAATTACAAAATCATACCATGAGAGCAAAGCTATTTACTGCATGAAGATTAATATAATACATTGTATATGCATGACATAAAATTCTATCTTACTTAGTAACAAATATCTAATAATCTACATCTATACAAATGAACTTTGACCAAAAAGTGTTATATGCTACAAAGAAAATAATGAAACAAATTCAAACAATCTACAACTAAAATCAACTTTTAAAGAAGTCCAGCACCAAACTTCGATTGTTCAGTGTCAACCTAGAGCGTCCTCCTTTACTGACATTAAAGGAAAATAGTTAAATACAAAAAATTACTTCTTCACATCTGTAGAACAAACCTAAAATAAAATCTACTTTCAAATAAGAAAAACATATAAACAGCAATAAATAAATCTAAGTCACATCTAGAAAATCCACCAAAACTGCATATATATATATATATATATACAATTATACATGTATATGTTAGCACGTGGAACACTACAGAGTGATCAATTCACACTCACAGAAGTGTAGGAATATTGGTAGAAGTATAATGGATTTTACGAATATTAATACTGTATTCCTAGTGCCTGTTAAATTCTTTGTATCAAAAATGAATAAAGATTTAAAACAGTGTGACTGAGGTTAGGAATCTCTATGGTTATAGACAGAAATAAAAACTGGTGAAAAGTAAAGGAGAGGTGCTTGAAGATTTCAAAGTGAGACCAAATCGCTACACTCGGTACCTAAACTATCACCATCATTGTTTTCTTCTACATTTTCTAAGGGTACAGGAGTAATTTCCTCCTGTAATTCTTCATCTATAGGAAATTGTTTTGATGCCAATCTGGCAGAGTGTACTTTTATACTGGCATGTTCAGCTCGACGTAAACCAGTACGTATCCTACTAGGCATACCCGCTGAAATAAATAGCTCACATTATTTTAACAAGGGGACATCATGCATCTTGTATCGTCATAAATATGATTCAATCTTATATCATCATAAATATGATTCAATACAAGTCATTATATATAATATTATAACATGTACAGATCCTGTTCATTTATCCAATGATATGACCTAAATGACAAAAATAAAACATTATAATGATAAAACTTGTAAAATAATTAGAAAAAAAACATTTCAACATAAATGACTGATTTGTGGTTTAATTTACACAAATAAACAGCAGTAGTTATAATCAATATGTATCATCTACCAAGAAAGAATGTTATTTACATATAAAGAGACAATTATGAAGACTCAAGAGTTTAGATTCACATCAAAGTTGTTTAAATGGATTTTAAATTTTGTCAGAAAGTGTGAAGGTTCAATGATTCAAATCAACAAAAGATATAAGGTATCATTGTTAGTCAAATTTAAAGAGCGAAAGAATATTTAAACATAAGAATTGCTGATTTCAAAGCAAAAAGTCATGTATGTACAACTTTTTTAATTACACGTACAAAGCAAATTTCAATCCTTGATAGACTAAGTAAGACTAAGATTATAAACAGATTTTTATAGACAATTAAGGAGTTCAGGAAAGTTAAGAAATAATTTGAGCTTATTTAAGATATATATATTTCCAATGATTAATTGTAAGAAAGTAATTAATATTAGATAATGAAAATAAGATTCATAACTATATCTAAAAAAATCTATTTTCCCAGCAAAATTACATAAACTTGCTAAGTCTACAAAGTATCCACACATTAAGGTATATTTGGATATAAAACACAGCATAACAGTGTATATACATAACAATATACCAGATCTACTGTATGGTTGTGTATTACGTAACTCTGGTAAAGTAGGTAACTCTCCAACAGGTTCACTATGTTGTCTAATCACACTTCTAGGTTTTCTCTCTACATGTGATAGTTAGATAGGAGGTGAATAAAATAATGTTAATCAAACATGTAACATGCCACCATAATTAACATTTGTTTGTTTGTAGTTCTAAGCATCTCATAAAATAAGAGACTGGTCAGTAAATGCTCATTATAATAATTCTACATTGATTATCAATAAAATCATTTATGCAAGAGCTAAAAAAACTAAATAAATTATTTGGAGCCATTGGCTCTTGTAGATTTGGTACATAAACAAACAAACACTGTTAAAGATAGTTTTAACTAAGATATTCAACTTTACACAAACAACACCTAAAATATGTATCTCTTTTATACACATTTAATGGACACAGCTATGTACAGACAGGGTGGATATAAATCTGTTTATGACCACAGTAAGAATATCATACATTCAGTATTATAGAAAGTTGTGCTTTATCTGAATTTTGATGAGGGTCAATAAAAATGCCTTTTCTGTTGTTATAAATGTTTTATGATAAGAAAATCAAACAAATACTGATTGAATTCATGCATGTTTCAGAATGTAGACTGATGTCCTCTTATCATAATTCACTTTTTTTACTTATGAGGCATAAATCTGTTACTGGTAATTGTATACATTTTGTACTACAATTTGTTACACAAATTTTCAAAATCATATTGGACAATAAATAACAAAAGATCATTGTTGGAAACAGCATATACAGAAAAACACTTAACTAAATTTTAACTTTATCATACGGTGGAATATTGTGTATACAACTGATCGGTAAATAAAACTTATGTTAAAACTACCCAGTTACTGAAATAATGAAATTACAAATGATAATTACTGGTTTCAAAATGAATGGGTAAAACATTGTGATTTCGTTCAAGATAAAGAAAAATTAAGATTCACAATAATTGTAATTAATTGAATGTTTGCTATATTTTTCAAATGAATGTTAAAGCTCAACAACTAAAAATTGATATAAATAGTGTGACAACATCAACTTTCATCAATGAACTTGTGACTGATAGTAAAAGATTTACTTACTTCCATTTACCAACTTTCCTGAAGATTTAGCTTCAAGCATCTCTCGTAAAAATTTCAATATTTCATTAGTTCCCTTTTCAATAATACTTTGTGGTGGAAAGTCTAGTGGATTGTTAGTGATGTTTAAACCATGCAGTGACTTAATCAATCCTAAAAAAAGAAATAAAACAACTTGTTAAGAGACTGTTCTCTTTTTTTGCATATTTATTGTGACACACATGAGAATATCGTACAATAAATGGGTGCATTAATTTCTTCCTATGTGCTAAACAAACATTTGTACAATATGCTTTTGTGACCATCTTAATTTATCATTCACAGTACAGACTTAAACCATCAACCCTGAGATTTATAATAAATGGATAAATAGATGAAGAAAAGCAAAAGCTCAAACCTAATTCTAATGGTAATGTACGTAAATTGTTGCCTTCAACAAGAAGATTACGTAAATTTTGATGACGTCCTGTATAAACGCTTGGAAGTCGGACCAAATAGTTACGCCGGAGATCGAGCCATTTTAGATTTGGTAATTTATCAAACAATTCATCAGGGATGGATGATAACTCATTTCCTTCCAAGTACAAGTACTAAAAATAAAAAAAGATTTTGTCAACACAAAATGTACAATATCATGAAACACATGCAACAATAAAACAGAGTAGTCAAAACAACAAGCTATATGTCAGCAGCGAACAACTCAAAAATATGATAAATGTATCCCTCATTACCATTGTGGACTTTGTGGTCTTAGTAAAAAAAACATGGAATGACATTCAAAGACATATCACACTGACATGAAGGACCTTTGGTTACAATCATACAAATAAAGTTTATACTTATCATAAATATAATATCAGGAATGCTAGTCTTCAAATTAGACTAAATGGTCAGTCAAAGAATTTTATCCAAGTGAATTAAGTACAATGAGTAAGACTGATCAGGTTTTTTAGGAAAAGGGGAACAAAGACTGGTAAAAGGGGGTGGGAAGAGTAACAGTAAAGATAACATCCTCAGTATTTATCACTCTTATCTTAAAAACAGACTCTTTACCAATCTTTAAACTTTGTGGCAAGCTATTCCAAAAGTACACCTGCATATGGTATATGAAAAAGTATCTACACCTGGTACATGAAAAAGTATCTTTCTTATCAATATCAGACATCTATAATTTTGGAAGTGAAAAAATGCTCACTATCAACAGCTATTAAAAAATGGATATTCCCCATCAATGGCACCAGATGGTTTTTTTATTCAGAAAAGGGTGCCGTCCCCTATGAAACATTCTTTGAAATCATGCAATTTTCCCCAAATTTTCAACTTACTGCTTTAAATTTCATTCCCAAAATTGGTTTCACACAAAATATTTTTCCCTATACGGCTAAATTTAGAGGTTTAATTCAACCTGCTATTTCATCCACATATTTAGGATTAGGGCGCCTTCTAGTCCAAATAATTGTACACTACAGATGAATATCTGGACACTTTTGACTTGGCAATATATGAAGTAGCAAAATCATGAACTGATTGCCTGTTAGTCTCATAAATTAGACTAGGGCGCCTTCCCCAAAACATATTTATAAAGAAACCCTCGAGAACTGTTCAACTTGGCATTTAACACTGAATCTTTTATAATGAACATTTTCATGCTTTTGTACCAGTATTTCATTAGTTATACAATATGGACATAATTAAGTAAGATAACATCTGTGGCAGTACCTCAAGATGTGGCATCTCTAAAATTTCTGAAGGAAACTGGCGCATTTTCTTGTCACTCAAATCAAGGGTGTTTGAACCGAGAGCAGATGCTTGTCCAATTACTTTGAGAATCAATTCTTCTTGTTTCTTTGTTTTAGCCAAACCTCTTTCCGTGGGAGAATCAGAACCAGATGGACATGGCGAGGCATTGTTAAGTCTTTCAAGTTCACTAGATGTTGAGTCCCCATTTTCTGAACGAGTTATTTCTAAAGAATCATCAGCGTCTTGCATATTGGTCATGACTCGCAAGAATAATTCTAAAATTATAAACAAACTTGATACAATACTATGGAGTTTTCAGAATGACATGCAGTAAGTAAGCTGCAAAGATTAAAACATTCTGTTGTTGTCCTTCCGGTGCATGTACGCAGCCATCTTTGAATATGGCGGATAAACAACCATATTGCCAAGGTGATCTAGGTCATGTTGATTTTCTAAACCAATAAAAATCCCGTGATAAATTATGACGTAAAAGTACCTGCCACGCTATACTGGTTTCTGTTCCGTATTTCAGCGCAAAAAGTATAGGACGCACGACGGGACCAGTATATTCGCTTATATCATAACAAACATTAAATTATACAACATTTAATGGCAAACAAATATTAAGTGATTTTTTTACAAATTTGGAAATTGAATATATATCTAGATATTGATTTATTTACAACCAAATAAAAAATGTATTTGACAATAATATTTTCTTCAATGATATAAGCACTCGACAAAATGGTTTCCAAACAAACACTTCCTGAATTTGTTTCTACGATGCACATTATTTTAGCGATTTTATCTTCATGGTAATGTACATATTCAGCAGTTCTTTGTCAGATTTTCAGTTCTCTTCAAAAAGTTGACCTGATAATTTTTTTGTAACCATACCATGGTCCATGCTGAATTACCTCTAATTATTCTAAGAATAAGGTATTTCTGTTGGTAGTGTAATAGGAGGAGGAAAATAATCATTAATGTACCCGATGCGGGGCTCGAACCCGTGACCTCCTTTTTGCAAGTCAGATACTCTACCAACTGAGCTAATCCGGCTGGTGTATATCCCAGCCAATTTATTATACAATATACCACACTGCTACATTCCTACATTCAAAATCAACATAATCCTGCAATATATCCAACTTGTATCAAAACTGCATTCGGTAGAGTTATACAATAAGTGGTACTATTTTTCAACACAAATGTATGGATTATCCAATAAAAGGCATCACGTTTTTGTAAGTAGACAACTGGGTGTATCACTCTTGAAGCGAGACTCTTGAAGCTCTCGCTTCGCTTCCACTTCTAAAAAGTTACCGGCTCTCGCAGAAGGATTTATAAATTAGTACTGGTTTGATACATTGCTGGAAAAGTGGTGTGGTGAATCTATCACTGTATGGTGAATCTATCACTGTATGGTGAATCTATCACTGTATGGTGAATCTATCACTGTATACATGTATCAGTTATTTTTATTTACTGTAATATTATTGAAAAAGGCACTGAACCCACTGAAAAAAGAATACACTTAAAACTTTTCAGGCAGCTGATCAATAGAGGAAATGTTTACCCTTTTCATGGTTAAAATTGATCAACAGTTGGTACAGAAGCCATAATGTGTTTAACACGGGTCCTATCATGCTTTTGTGATTTGTGAGGGATAACAAAAGAAAACTCTGGATAGAGATTAATTGGCATACTAGGTCATTTATATGTTCTTAGAAATAACGACAATAAATAATCATGTCTTGTGTTTGTCTTGTTTCAGTTTACAATCAGTATTGTCATCAAATGTTCAGTATTGTTGGAAAGGGACCGAAGATGACCTCACTGGTTGGCGTAATATTTCGTGCGCTACTAGACAGACTTATATCCCAAATACCATGTCTCTGAAACATTATGGACCAAGTACACCCACAAGCACTGATCAGTTTGAGAAATTCTACTGTATGGTATTTACATTTTATGAAGAGAACAAATCAAACAATATAACTACGCAAACATTGAATGCTGTATATGATTGTGATAAATCTTTCTGCGAAGTTAACCAGGATGAAAACTCTAAGGTAAATGTTAGCACATTATTACTTTTTTACTTTATTCAATTATATGAGAAAGGGATAATAATCAATAATGGTAATACAATGTTTATTTCTCAAGTCAGTACATTATGTGACAATATGAGCATACATCAGTGAATAATACGAAAAAGAATGTACTTGTATTAATTAAATAGCAGATGTATTTAATATCTGTTCCCCTTTAAAAGCTAAACTTGTTTTTTTAGCTATAGTAAGCACATTCCAGTAATGTATTAAAGGTATCTTATTCAGTTATGAAATATCTTGTATTCAAGTTTGTTATTGACAAATTCAGGTAACCTACAATGGTAAAGAAGGGTTCTTAAATTGTTGTGATTCTGGTGATAATTGTAACACACATCAGTTGATACATCAAAGACAAGTACAGCATTCTTGTTACAGAGGAGAGTTATCCACTAAAACATGTATGTATCATGTTAACATCTTATATCTGTTGATAACTTTAGTTAAATTAATGTATTTGTCAAGTAACTAAAGCTGAAATTAGCAAGACAAAAATTGTTATGGTTAATTTTTAGCTCACCTGATTCATCAGGTGAGCTTTTAGGATCGTTGAATGTCCGGCGTCCATCGTCTGGCCACAATTAGTTTGTTTACACTCTAGCAACCGCAGCTCTTAACGAATCGTGATTAAACTCACAATGTATATGGCCACAATGTGTCGGCTAAGTTTGATTATGGGCAAAATCGGACAATAACTTCTAGAGTTATGGGCCCTTGAATTACAAAATTTGCTATATTTAGCTTGTTTACACTCTAGCGCCTTCATTTATTCACCAATCCTAATCATATTTTCAGTAGATGTGTATAACCAAAATATCTTGGACAAGAACGATTATGGGCAAAATCGGACCAGAACTTCAAGAGTTATGTGCCCTTGACTTAGAAAATTTGCTATATTTGAGTTTGTTTACACTCTAGCGTATTCATTTATTCACCGATCCTAATAATAATTTCAGTAAATGTGTATGGGTGGAATCAGACCAGAACATCAAGAGTTATAGGCCCTTGACTTTGAAAATTTGCTATATTTTAGCTTGTTTACACTCTAGCGCCTTCATTTATTCACCGATCCTAATAATAATTTCAGTAAATGAGTATAACCAAAATATCTTGGACAAGTTCGATTATGGGTGGAATCAGACCACATCTTCAAGAGTTATTGGCCCTTGACTTAGAAAATTTGCTATATTTTAGCTTGTTTACACTCTAGCGCCTTCATTTATTCACCGATCCTAATCATATTTACAATGAATGTGTATGACCTGATGGTTTTGGACAAGTTCAGTTATGGGTGGAATCGGACCACAACTTAAAGAGTTATGGGCCCTTGGATTAGAAAATTTGCTACGTTTTAGCTTACAAGTTTAACAGTATTATACCTTCATTGTTGGTTTTGATCTCAAAATCTACGTAAAAATGAGTTTTACGAGATGGAAACTATATTACCTGGTCATTAATTATTGGCCTTTGTTCTCAGGTGAGCGATAAAGGGCCAATGTGGCCCTCTTGTTTTTATTAGCAAAGTAGTAAATATGTGATTACTTTCTCTTCTATTTCAACTTCCAGTACATATTGAAACATGTCCTCAACAAAAATCTCACTGTGTTCGTGTCAGAGATAAACAAGTATCACCTGAAAAAGCAGCGATAGAGATTGTGAATGAAAGATTCTTCTGTGATACAAATAATGACGTTTGTGGATCATATAACATGGATGAAGTACAGGGACAGAGTTGTAAGGAGTACAATGTAAGTAATGTAGACGTCTTTACAGTAATTGTCTGTAGCTGCTTTGAAAGGGTTTACATTTTGTTACCTCAAAACTGAGCCAATCTTTATACAGGAAAGGCCTATAACGTTATGAAACAGGTGTTTTTTTGCATGTTTAAAACATGGAACGGGTTTTGGTGTAAAACGAGAACCAAATACATTTCAATATGTTAATATGAACATAAATACATTTCTGTCAGTTGCAGTTGCTTTTCAGCACTAAGTTAAATATTTTGTAAACCATTTTTTTACAGTTACAGGTTGTTCAGAATTATAATGATTCTCCTGTCATATTTGTATATTTTAGTTAACATGTATGTAAGCTGGTAGATGATTTAGTATAGATCTTTTAAGAGATCACAAATTACTGTGAAGAACCAACATTGTGAGATAAAGGGTGTACATTATATTGATCATATATCTTCGTTGGGTAACCTCATAGTGTGAATATTTAAATTTTACTCTTTACCAACTTGATTCATGTAATTGAATTACCCAAAATGAAAACTAATAACAACAATAAAGGAGTGTAATAGAACACATGACAAAGACAACAGGTGTTTTTCTCAATTTATTATTTCCAACTTGTTTCAACTAAAACATTAAGTCTTCATCAGGGCTAAAAATAATGAAAACTAGTTCCTCTGTTTCATTAAGAACAACATATTCAGTAACAAGTCTGATATCATGGAATACTTATACAAATAGAAAATTACAAACTTATCAGATCTTGAAAGCATCAATTTATTGACATTTCAGAATTTTGGGGGGGATTTGAGTTTTAGTTCACATTCATTTCAACAATCTGAGATACGGGTTTTCAATAGTTCATTTTGGAACGTTGAATAAAAAACAATGGCAGCCATTAATTTTTTCTTATGCCTTCACTTGTATTGTGGCAAGTTTCAACAACTAATGAAAAACCTGTTTTTCACAATTACATACTGTGCCAAGTTTTTTAACCAATGGGAATGCATAAATCCCGTAATGTCGAGTTTTGTCTGTATTGGCTGACTTTTTACTCATATTGTCGACAGCTCTTTTGTATTGAGTGTCTTTTTCTTCTAATTTCCCCTCTAATATTAGATAGATAATTAATAATTGTTTGTATTTTAGTTTGATGATAGTTCTGGTAAATCTATGGAACGAGAAACATGTTGTTGTAAGGATGATTTATGTTATAAACCTACATGGCTTGAAGAAGCTAACATTGATCAAGTGATGACAAGAACAAATACACAAAGTACATGGCAACAAACATTACTTATCATCATTGGTGTTGCTCTTGGTATTCTTGGTGTTAGTAAGTATATGCAACTTTCTTGCTATTTTATCTTTTAATTAGATTTATTTAAGGCTGAATTTTTTGTTACATTAACTTTGCTTGTTCTCTTGAACTTTTGTACTTTTTGTTGCTTAAAGGAGCAACATCCGGTCAGAATATCGGATGCAAATTAACTCTCTCTCTACATTATTTTATCAACTCTACATTGTTTTATCAGTGATAGACATACAGTAAATGCTGACTAACAGACTAACTGTACTGTATTTATGAATAGCTGAAGCAGACGATGGGTTTAAACCACATAAACTCCTCCCTCTAATTCAAATTTGAATTTCTGTCATAAATTGTTTTGAAAATATAAGAACCTAAATCTTCATACATTTTGAAATTTCTTGTCTAGACTGATAAAAGAATCATTTTGCTTCATTCAGAATATTTTTCAGTGATTAAAAACACCATTTAATATCAGTTTTTTTAAAAAATGTCTCCCTGAGCTGAAAACAGTTTAAAAATCAAGGGAAACCACCCACCAGCCATTACCTGCCTTTTATATCCCTGTTGGGGATTTAAGATGTTTTTGGTTATATCCACCACGTTCAACATAGGAATATGTTTAATCATTTCATAATCAAATCCCATTGATATGATATATGATAAGTTGATAAAAGTATACTCCATCCTGTTTTAACTTTTATGTTTGCTCACAAAAGATTAAGTTATGTCCATTCCTGGTGTAAGAAATGGAACACATCATCTTACTTTAGTTTTAGAAAGCAAGTTCATGTTTCACATCAAAGAAACTAAATATTGAAAAATGTATTATATTGACTATTTGTTGTACAAACATCATGTTATACTGTAATATATTATTTCAGGTGTTGCTGTATTTATTGTCATCAGATTTGTTAGAAATAAAGAGAAATCAGAGAATTTTCCAAGAAGCCAATATGTTACAACAGCTTACAAGTCCGTACAATCATCTCACAGTACAGAGGAAGATACTGTACAAATACTACCAGACCCTGGTGTATAATATCAGACCCTGGTGTATAATATCAGACCCTCATGTACAATCTTCTCACAGTACAAAGGTCATTGGACACATACTACCTGACCCTGGTGTGTAATACTAGACATACAACATAGATCTGTGATTTTTTATTTTGGGGCCATATAGGATAACCCCAATTTTTGTCCCCGTTTGTATAGGTCAGGGATCCATCCCTCACAAGATAATCCCATACATATATCTGTGTCTTAATCCTAGACTGTAAACATACTTAATGTTTTTTGGATTTATATTTTGACCAATCGCATCACAGTATTTTTAAATTTATTTAACCATATGGTTTATTGAACAAATGGTTAAACAATCACGTGATAGGATCTTACTCCATCTGTATTAAACCTTGATGCCAAAGTGTTAACATTAGACATTAGAGGTGTGGTCAGCATTTTCGTATTCAATCCTTTTGTCCTTGTGGCATACAGAAAGTGTAAAAAGACCTGTTCTGATTTTCAAATTTTTGATGACCCTTTTTTGTTTATATTGAATTTTATGCCCCTTTTCAACAGTCAGTCATATGAGGCGGACAGTTCACCAAACCATCGCTGCTGGGAAGAACCAGTACAAGACTCCCATCCTCTATAAGCAACTGTTAACTTTCACACATAAAGAGACATGGTTGGTAGCATTGCTCGAATCCACGACACTCTATCAATGAGAGGTTACAGTGATTTGAAGTCGGCGACCTTAACCACCCGACCACAGAGGCGGGTGTATGACTCGTAAATCGATAATTTTAAAGAAAAGATAACAAACAATAGATATAAAATGAAAAGTATATATATATATTTATATAACTAAAAGGTTTTATGAAAAGAAAAACACAACTAGTGTTAAGAATAACTGAAATCAACATTGAACGAGATCAAACATTAAAAAAACAAATGTAAGGCACTGTTCTTCTACAGCATACAGGTACTCACAAATCGTTTTTCAGTCTGTCCTTTAGCTGCCATGACTGCACTAAGACTGATTTTGTGTGCATTTATTAGCACGTTTGCAAGAACATTGATTACATCATGCCTATCTTTTAATTTAACCAGATGGAATGATATATGATTTGCATAATATATCATACTGCAAAATTTGATTGGCTACTTTCCTATTATTTGCAATGATTGTAGGCGGGGACACAAAACATAAATCCGAACATTAAATATATTAATGATTGTATCGCTGGTTGAGCGGTTGAGTTTGTTAAACCAGCGATTACAAACATTAACATATACATCTCTAACATTAATCAAGTGCCTGTCATAAACTACATTAGTTATGTTGTGAACATTGATACTATTTTAAGTATCATAAAACTGGTTGTTAATGTTAATATCATACAAGATGATATTAGATCAAGTTGTTGTGTTTAATGTGGTTGCATGTTGTGATATCAAATCTTTGAAATGCTTAAATACTCAATGGCATTGTGTAAGGTACTGACTGTTGTTAAAATCAAAGTTGTGATAAATGAATAGGCCTAAAAGTTTCTATTATTTTCAGTTAATTTATCCATTACTTACTCATTTGACAGATTACTGATGTGCTGTGTATTTATATTACTATTATTTGTATTTCAAATTTTGTACTTCAAAGAACATTTATAGCATAATTCTTCAGTGAAGGTATTAAATATGTTGTGTAACAACTGTTAATATTACACAAAACGCTCTAGATGTAGAATATGTTGATGTCTGTGAAAAATACTGAAATAGTCTGAATGACTCTAACAAGTTGACAATCAATAAAACTAATTAGTACGTGTCCTTGTAAATATTAGATAGACTTATATGTAGGGACTCATCTTATGTTTGTGATGTATACGTCTATATTGATTCTTCTAGAACTTTTTGTTATAACATTTGTTGTGCTTTTATTGTTAAGATTATGTTAATTCTGTGTATTATTTTATTTATTATTCCATTATTACCATGATGTTTATGAATTGTCTGCTGAAATAGATTGTTAAATTGATTGTTAACAATTCTACCCCATCACAGCTAAAATAATATCTTTGTGAATTCTTTTCTGACCAGTGGGCTTAATATGTTGCCCTTGGTTTTCCTGTTATATTTTCATGTTAAGTGTGTGCATGTACATGTATTACTTTAAGGACTTTGATATGAATTTATTCTCTTAAATAATTCACCTTTTTTCTGTAATACTTTAAGAATCTCCAGCAAACATGTCCACTAATTATACCCCCACAAATGAAATTTTGGGGAGGTATACTGGAGTCACCTTGTCCGTCTGTGCGTCTGTCCATACAGAAACGTTCATCATATGTTGTATTGTGTCATAGGCCCGGGTCTGTACCTCCAAGGTCAAGGTCACACTTAGAGGTTAAAAAAATTCATGAATTTTACAGACAATTGACATATTCCTGAAGGTTATGGGTTCAAACCCCACTGGGACCATATTTTTTTTTTTTAGTTTTAGGTTATGTTTTGTATTTAAAACTTGATTTTATACAGTAATATAGAGTAGAATATTTATTCTAAAATATTTTGTAAGTATATGGAATTTATACATGGTTAATTAACAAAAATCAAGTATCAAATTTGCATCTTTAAAGGGGCATGCCCTGGAACTGATGTGTCTTGGTTTGCATACACCAAAAATGCATTTATTTCTTGTAAAACCAATTATTACCGAAAAGTCAAAGAAGAATGTGCGTTCAAAAATGACTATAACACGCTCTTCGGTATTTGTATGTTTATTTGAACAAAGATATTTCGGATACATCTGAGAATTAAACTGCCATTCAAAGCAGCATAGCATTGATATTTACCTATAATTGAATGAAAGCATAAACTTGATGTCACAAAAATGAACATAGCATGATCAATAGTTATATTTCACTATTTGTTGACATTTTTCAGATTTGACATATCCTGATAGGGTCGAGTTGTGAAAATGACAAACACTTTCTGAGGCTGAAATGGGCAGGTTTGGTAAATCTTGAAGTGTGTTTTTAGCTCACCTGGCACAGAGTGCCAAGGTGAGTTTGAGTTTTTAGGATCGAGCTATGTCCATCGTCGTCCCTCCGTCTGTCATCAACAATTTCTTTAAACAACATCTCCTCCTTAACCACTTGGTCAATTTCAACCAAACTTAACAGGTGTGTTCCTTGCGTGAAGCTCTACCAAAGTTGTTCAAGAATTCCATTCCATGCAGAACTCTGGTTGCAACCAGAAGGATTATTTTTGAAAATCTTCAAAAATCTAGAGCTTAGATATTTAGTGTGTAGCATTGTCTAGTGGACCTCTACCAAGTTCAAATTATTGCCCTAGGGTCAATATAGGCCCCGCCCCTGGGGTCATTTGATTTATAGGCTTATATTGGAAAATTAAAAAAATCTTCTTGTCCAAAACCACAAGGCCTAGAGCTTAGATATTTTGTATGTAGCATTGTCTTGTAGACTTCTACCAAGTTTGTGCAAATCATGGCCCCAGGGTCAATATTGGCCCTGCCCGGGGGTCAGTTGATTTCAACAACTACTTGATAGTTGAGGTAGATAACTTTTTACCATGACAAATAACTTCCCTTGATTAAATTATCCCGTAGTCAGGTGAGCGATACAGGGCCATCATGGCCCTCTTGTTTTAGTAAACTAACGGGACATTTCATAACTATTTTACAGGGCTTTCATTACTTGATTTTGGCATTAAAATGATACTATTTTATTGCTATTGGAGGCGCTTCAGTTCCAAGGCATGCCCTTTTAAGTATTAGCAAATAACATTACTGAAAAGTCTTTGTACGTTAGATTTTAAACAATCTGTGTCAAAGCGGTGTGTGGGGGTATTCATCACTCCTGTGACAAGCTCTAGTTTTATGTGCAATAGATAATGATTTTTATGTCACTGTAAAGTACAAAACCCTAAATAAAAATTATTTTGCTAAAATTTTCAAGTTCTGCTTACAAGTAATTATCTTACTAATTCTTTATTTTTCTTGCCTGAAGTAATTTACGTTTTGATATAGCATGTGTTATGTATGTATAAAAGTGTTTGTAGTTGTAAGCTTTATTCATACAATATTACACCACAGTGTTTATAGCTTACCTGAGCACTAAGTGTTTATGGTGGGCTATATTGATTGCCCTGTCTGTCATCGTATGATGTGTGAACTCACCAAAAAGATCTTTCGGTGATTCCCTTCATATTGGTGTCACATTGTCAAGTGGGCCTCTGCTGAAAAAGTTCAAATCTTTTTCTCTGTGGTAAAAATTCCCCCAGAATCTTGTTGTACATAGACTTATTTACAGAAAACTCCTTTCTTCTTGGCCAGATGTGCAAGACCTAGAGCTTAAATATTAATAGCATGATATTGTCAAGAGGTCTTCTATTAATGTTGATTGAATTATGCCTCTTTGTCAGAAATTTGCTTCTGTCCATAGAGTCATTTGTTTGTCAAGTTACCAATTCTTCAGATGAGCGAAGTATAGGGTCATCCTGGCCTACTTATTTATTTTTTGTTGATATCATTCTGTACTGAGTTAGAATCTTACCAGGTACTTGTAGAATTAACATATTAAACAATTTGAACAAGTTTAGTTTCATAGTTTCCCTGTTTAATTAATTACTTATAATGTTTATGATATAGGAACTGATGCTGTTGAAATGACACTGTCAGGAGTACATGTACACTTGTATATTGTCATGTAGATTTTAGTGTTCTTAAATTGATATAATACCAATATATAAATAAATTGTATTATGTTTTAAGTTGTAATATGTTAATATTCTTTAAACCTTAATTTCACACGAATTACTGTTAATGTAGAAAGATAACAATGAAATTTGTGATTTGTTTAATTAAAACCAAGCATAGTCTTAAAGTATCTTCATGTAAACTTCGTAAAAGTCTGTAGATACTTATTGCAAGTAAATTTGTATGTTTAAGGTGTATGCTACGATCTTACAGTTACTGCATTATATGATAATCATTCCATGTTTCCACTTGAATATAGTTGAGGCTCACAGGGAAGTTTTGGCCTATGTTCAACCTTAGTGCCTCTATAAATAAAGCCTTTATTATTATTACTATCATAGATTCTTGCCATACAGTTGTTTTAATGTTGATACAAATATTGTTTTGTAATAATAAAAGTTTGTTAAAACTAAATATGAGAGTAATGAATTATCTATTTCTTATTATTATATAAGTTCAAGATTGAAAATTGTGCCCAGGAGATAACATGTTTATGTTGTAAAAGTTGAAAATTGTGCCCAGGAGATAACATGTTTATGTTGTAAAAGTTGAAAATTGTGCCCAGGAGATAACATGTTTATGTTGTAAAAGTTGAAAATTGTGCTTTGTTCATTCATTCAATGTTAATTTACAAACTTACCAGGACCTTCTAGTTGTTATATGTTCTTGTAATATTGCTTTAACTTTGTATAGCTTTAATGTGTGCCTTGATTGATCAGGTAATATATTCTTTAGTAACATGACAAATTAGTAATATAAATTTGTTGTTTGAAAATTTTGTATCTTTTTCTCTTAATAAATTACAACATTTGATAGTACAAATTGTGATTTGGGCATAATTTCGTACATATTTTGTGATAATTCAAAATTTCTTATGTAACAAATTTCAACCTGATTGAATGGTGTCTGATAATCAATACAAACTGTGTGTTTTTATGTAACTTAATAGAAATGATTAGTTTATATTCATAACAAATTTAGCAGTTGTTAAGAATTTACATTTAATAAAAAAATCTTTGCTTCAAATTTTACTTCATTTTTGCCTATTAGAAAATGATTACTGGGTTATTGATTGAAAATCGAGCTGACCTTAGTTTTAGATTATTCTTGTGCTTAACTTACAAACTGACGCTTTAATGTGATAAGTGTCATTTCATATCTTATGTAAACATGATCAGGGTAAAAAATCAAGGTTGTTTAAAGATAGTTACAGTATTTTCCTACTTGTAATTGGATATCTAATCCACTACATGATCAGATTTCATGTCTGTTCTATTAAATTGCTGTACAAAAACATGCATCTAAATAGTAAGAATTCATTTTATTCAAAATAACCTTTTCAGTCAAGAATTAAATGTTCTACTATTGGGAAAAATGGACTTCAGTATGGATGGAAGTTATGGCTATAGACATTGTAAACATTTAACTTTTCTACAGTAGTAATAATAGACTATATGTATAAATCATGTTCAATTTATTGTGTCTGTTATTCATTAATAATTAAGGGATATGTGTGATACATGTATACATGTACTATATGTGTGATACATGTATATATGTTCTATATGTGTGATACATGTATATATGTACTATATGTGTGATACATGTATATATGTTCTATATGTGTGATACATGTATATATGTACTATATGTGTGATACATGTATATATGTACTATATGTGTGATACATGTATATATGTACTATATGTGTGATACATGTATATATGAACTATATATGTGTAATACATGTATATATGTTCTATATGTGTGATACATGTACTATTTGTGTGATACATATGTACTACATGTGTGATACACATATACATGTACTATATGTGTGATACATGTATATATGTACTATATGTGTGATACATGTACTATATGTGTGATACATGTATACATGTACTATATGTATGATACACGTATACATGTACTATATGTGTGATACATGTATACATGTACTATATGTGTGATACATGTATACTTGTACTATATGTGTGATACACGTATACATGTACTATATGTGTGATACATGTACATAATTAAGTATTATAGCATATGCATGTATTATTTAAGCCTGCCCGGGTAGCTCAGTGGTTAGAGCGTTGGTCTACTGATCAAGAAGTTGTGAGTTCGAACCCTGGGAGAGGTTAACACTGTCTGCGACAAATTTGACTGAATATTTTGAATCCTATGTTAAATTATCCCCAACCTCTGAATTATGTGGGATGGCTTGGCAGTAGCCTGCAGATAGAATGTGGCTAGTACTGGTTAAGGCCTAAATGAGGTCCATGGAAGCTGGTTAGGATAACTGCCCGCCACAATATAACTGAAATAATGTTGAAAATGGCCTTAAATCCAATTAAATACGAGGGGTGTCCCAGAATTACGTGGACTTTTGCTGTAAATTGAAAACGGCCAAAGATAATGACATGAAACTTTCCTGGCATCTGGACACAAGTTTACATGTTTACCTAAAACGTACACACAATTTCAGTTGTTTACACAAATTGGTGTAGATATAACAGTCTTCCGACGTTCTCAAGTGCACTGTAGGCAGGGCAGGGCAGGTCATCGTGACGTAATGACGTCTGTAGTGAATAGCTTACCATTATTGATTTACGTCACTGTTCATATTTCTCAATGTAGTCACCATGTTAAACATTTCTCATGTATGGCTATCTACTAATTAAATGTCTCTCTATACCAGATCTTGTCAGTGTGAGCGACAACTGTCCATGAGGCCACAGAAAATCACTGTGAATCTGCGATCTTGATCAACAGTGTCCTTGATTTTTTGCACTGACGTCATAGCTAATGATGCCTTCTGTGTGCACACGACCATTTTCATCCTTGTCGCCATGCCTTCTGTCTTTAAATCATTTATGCCATTTGAAAGTCAGTGATCTGCCCGGGACTGATTTTACTTCTACTTCTTGTAACATATATCTGATCTGCGTGGATGTTTTACCAAGATAAACACAATATTTTATAAATGTGTGATGTTCCAAATAATAAAATGACGTCACGACCACTTGGATGGTTTGTATCGCCAAACAGGGATTTTGAAGGATATGACATCAATATTTGATCTGTTGGCAGTCATGACGTCCATTGTTGCATGCACAATGTCGCGACTAAATCAGTTGGTTTTGTTTGAAGATAATGGACATTGAATACGATACTTAAAAAATGTTTGACCTGCCACGCCTGAGGAATGATTGGTTATTATAGTGACCCGATATATATGTTTAAATATTTCATTTATCGTAAATTATTTCTAACAAACAAAAGATATTAGATATGACGTTGTGTCTGCCAATTTCCATCAATTTCTGTTAAAAGATTAATGAAATGGAGCAAAAATCAACATAATTCTGGGCCATTCCTCATAAATGAATAAGTATTATGATATCACTTATAAAATAAAAATCAGCATATATTGTACTCAATATTTACTGGTAAAAAGCATGATCAATTGTTTAACATTAAGATTTTATTTTATTTGTGTACATGTATGCTGACAACTTCGTTTCGTTGATTTTTTTCTTTGCTATAAGAAGATGATTGCTCATGAGTGTGATCTACCTTGTAAAGTATGGTGTTTTATCATTTGCACAATATAAATATTCATATTTCAAATAATCTCATAGGTTACAAACATATGTACATGACTGATCTTTATGGTATAAAATTTTGTTAACACAGGAAATATCCAGATAATGCAGTTATGCTTTTCCACACAATGTAAATATAATAACTGTATGCTAGACACATAAAACTTCAATGTTTTCTATTTGTTTGAGAGGAAAGTAGTCTTACATGATAGACATTGATGTTCTGGTTAACCAGTTTTACATACGTAATGTACAGGTAATATACCCACCAAAAAAAACATAAAACCTTTATCAACATTATCACGTTGTTTTATTTTTTTGATCTGTCATTTAATAATGACTATAATGACCAATCTCCATATTATATGTAGCATATCAACAAGTATATGTTTTAACTCTATCATGTAATATTAATAATTATACTGTATGCCTTATCTTGTATTGATGACATCAAAGAACAAGTAACTCTGTTTTTATGTGTTTTAAATATGTCAGATTGTATCTGAAATTTTACATTAAATTATATTTACTATTTATTGTGTTTTACTTTCCTTTAGTAACAAATTGACAAAGTGATCCACTATTATATGGAAGTGAACAATAAGAAAGTATTTCTGGGATTTCCATATGCCATATATTCTATTATATGATGAATTACTATAAGATATTTCAAAGTGCTTCAAAGTAGAATTTCAGTCCTTAACTTTTAGCAGACAGTTGAAGTATATAACAGAAGTGACACATTTAAGTAATAATAAGTTTTGAAAACATATCCTTAAAATTAATATGTCTAAATGATAACAAAATTAGTCTGAACAGAATATACATAGATATGAAGTTTATTTACTTTACATAAGGATCAATATACACAAAGATTAAATGGAGTAATTAATGGTATGGCATTCTGTGCAATTATATACACTATGATGTATAGGTTTGAACACACGGATATTTAACAACAGATGTATGAATTCTAAACACCTGATGAGTGCTCCTACAGTTGGAACATTCTTCATTCTGTCAAAGTTTTAACTCTCATCTGAATAGATCCAGTTTAAGTTATCAATATTCTCCGTTCTGTAGGCGTGTCCTTGTAGTGACTTCTGTGAACTTTGTGATGTACGTAACCATTGCTCTGTTTTCAGTTTGGTGGGAAGTTTAAGTCTGTTCAGCGAGTCTAGTAAGCCTGGTGTCACAGGTCTGTGTTTAGCTTTCATTGGATTTAAATGATTATACCTAACTTGTTTAAGATAGTCCTCATATGGAGCTCCTAACGCACGTTCATCCTCGTACAGTTCTGGAGTTGACATCATACGTATACTTACATCACGAGATGCTAGATTAGTCTCAGCGTTAAATTCTAATATAATTCCAGGTAAATTTAAATTAGTGCCAACTTGATTCCGGAAATACACACTGCTTCCGTTTCTAGTCGAGTACACTGTCCGACTTCGTTCATCCATAACATCCTGTAATGAGTTTGGACTGGTTGTATTTTGTGATGTTTTTCCTGTACTAACACTGCGTCCATGAATATGACTTGTATGGTGTAGCGACCTTTCTGGTGAACAGACACGTGGTAATTTAAGGTCAGTCTTACCACGTTCAGACACCATACAACTTGGTGCACTGTGTCTGATGTCGCTATGACGTGTATAAATAGAGTCTAATAAGTTACGCCGAGCTGTCTCCTTCCGCTTCAAGGATCGATGTCGCTTTATGCTCGGCTGTTTTTCTCTGGACACAACCTTAAGCCCGCTTGTGTGACTCTCAATATCTGACATCGTCTTTGTGTATTCTGATAAACCTTGAGTTCTGGAAGTTACTATTTAAGTCCAAATACATCAAATAAATATCTACACAATCCACATTATACAGTTTTCTACTTGTTTCCCGTCTAACTAAAGATCAGCACTGACTGTTTATCATACGAGCTGTAGATAACTGTCCAATATCCAACAAATGTCTTTCTTGTTCTACTTTAGTATTTATTACACCTTTTATCATGTTTACATGTTGACAAACTACAATGGATTGAAAGAGTTTAATAACTCGATGTTTCCTTTCTTAATAGAAAATTCCTTCGTCTCGCGGTGTCTTTTCTCTTTCAAGACACACGCAGATCAGACTTTAGTTAAATGATCACAAACACAGCTTCATCTTACACACAAATAACAAGGATTGTCTTAATTCACTATTTCAAAATAGAAAAAAAAACACTTAATCTTGAGTAAATAGCAAAGTTTCTAAATACTGTATTCAATATTTAATTCACGTCCATTTACAGGACCAAACATCAGTTGGTACCACTTTTATCCTTTTCAAACAATCTGGATTTTCGATTGAAAAAGTTTTATTTCATTAAATTGAGAAACGGTTTATCTGACATTACGATCAGCATTCCATCTAAGCTAACAACTGATTTCAAACACGAATCACGTGACATGTTTCAGATTATTCTAATCTTCCTGCCTATGTGATGTCACACTGTAATACAGCACGAACTTATTTATAACTGATATCAATGTAATATAAAAACGAAACCAAATATCCAAGTTTTTACATATCCTGAGTACATTTTTTAATTTATTTCTCTTCCACTAACTGTTTCGATTGAAGTCGACATTTAAAGTACAGATATAACAGTGTGCTGTTGAATGCGTAACATTTTTATTTAATCCACGACAAGAATAAATATTTGTATCTTCGATTAATACATTCAATTAGATGTAAGATAACTTCAAGTAGAAAGTATTTAACTGTTCCAACATACAGATAACTTCAATCTATATTTACAAGGAGCTCTTCATACCAACTGGGTCTAAAATAAACATAAAATGTCACATCTTGAAATAAATTTTGATATGGTTTATAATACACAGGTAATAAAAGCAACAAAAATCTATCAAGAAACATTAAACTACATGTATAGAGTAAACTTTGTAAATTTAAATAAATCTGTGCGAACATCAATACATTCCTTACACACAGAATTAGCACGGACATTAATTGATCTTTAATCCAGAATTTTATTCAAAAGTAATAAAATAAACTCGCCTTTAAAATGTTTATCCTTTAGAATTGTCCACCGTAAGTAAATGTCATGTAAAATAACTGAATTCACTGTAACAAGATCAAAAGCAAACATGATTTTCACATCAATTTTAGATCAAATTTCGTCACGTACATATTGAACAAATTCTTTCCGTATTCTGTAATGTAGAACGTGAGTAATTTTATTTTCACACACAATAACTGAATAAATCCGTATTAGTTAACATGAAATTAGAATTTTATGCAATGTTTGAAATTGAATTATAAAAATTCAAGTTCAGAGCTAAGCACATATTCATACAATGTATTATAAGATACCATATATAGTTTATTGACGTTCTATACTGGTTTGATCTTATCTGTGTAGATATTGGACTATTTTTAATGTTGATCATTATCAGTGTATTTAATATATTATAATTATTTTGATAAAATGATTGATCAACATTTACTGAACGTTATTATCATGGTCGTTTACAACAAGTAACAGTTAACCGTGTAATATGATAGTTAAAATGTTTAACTTGAAATCACACGATATTTTATTTAAAAACTTGAATATTTTATCGAAAACAGAGTAATAAGGTACACAGGATTCTAATTGGCGAAGGTTGAATTTGATCATGTAAGAGTTTAGTATTAAATACCGTATGGTTTAATAAAGCAATGCAGTAAAAAACATTACATGTACCAGTAAATCAAAGCAGTCACTCTGTAATATACTCAAAGTCATACAATATGAGGATTAAGTACATGTATAATGCAATAAAATAATTAAAGTAAAACTTCGCAAACGTCATTATTAATTTGTATATTTGGAGAAGAAGGAAGGGGTTATTTGGATTTCCATACGATTAGAAACATTTTTTCAACGTATGCTTTGATTCGATAACGGCTTGATTAATTGGTAGATAATTCTAGTCACACAACTGTATTGGTCATGTTATATACAGTATACTACTGTTATGCTCTGTTATATACAGTATACTACTGCTATGCTCTGTTATATACAGTATACTACTGCTATGCTCTGTTATATACAGTATACTACTGCTATGCTCTGTTATATACAGTATACTACTGCTATGCTCTGTTATATACAGTATACTACTGCTATGCTCTGTTATATACAGTATACTACTGCTATGCTCTGTTATATACAGTATACTACTGCTATGCTCTGTTATATACAGTATACTACTGCTATGCTCTGTTATATACAGTATACTACTGCTATGCTCTGTTATGTATAGTATATTACTGTTATGGTTCTATCATGTACAGTATATTACTGTTATGTCCTTATTATGTACAGTATATTGTGTACAGTATATTGTGTACAGTGTATTATGTACAGTATATTATGTACAGTATAGTATGTACAGTATATTATGTACAGTATAGTATGTACTGTATATAATACTATTATGTCAAATTATGTACAGTATATTGTCTTCGTATTGAACATGTAATTTTATGTGCCTCTTGTACCACTCATAATAATGTTGTACAATAATGTTGTAGAACATTGAACAGAAATATGGAAATAGATATGCTACATACCTACTGGTAAATAACGATTGAACCGCCTTTGTGAAATCAAGTTTGTTTCGTGTTTGTTTATATTGTAGACATGAAGAATATTTCTATATAACAAAATCACGTACTGTTTTTCTGTTTCAGTCATTAATCTACTTACCTCAGAAATCTGTACATATCAAGTCATATATTTTAACAATTAACGACCGTATTTCACAATTGACAAGTTGAAAAATGAGAACCTTATATTCATGTATTAAATTTTGTTTAATGATTGAAGGATAAATCTATACATGTATGATCGTATTGGTGTATGTTTACGTACTAGAGGGTGAAGTTAGTTCTGATTTATAGAATAAATTGACGTCTTAATAATAAATTATATCAAAGCGATTGAAAGACAGTTGTCATGATTGAACGTGAAATCGATTTCTATTCGTGCACTACGTACAGTGGCCTCTCCTTCATTCAGAGTACCACCACTCACTGGCTGATGTGTTCAAAGATCAGTACTTGAATACATCGCATAGTAATTTAACTGTCTTGTGATTTATGTCAACGTTTTTATCTCGTGGTTAACTGAGACATAATCAATGTGTCCAAACATATCCAGCACTTCTAACACTGTACAAATAATGTAGAGTAAATAATGACGACCTTAAAGTGTTGTTTGAATTCATCAGATACTGGAGATTTCTTCACTGTATAAACACACATACGTACCGTTTATAAAGTTAGCGGACGAAGAGTACAAGAGATTGTATTCTATAATATTCCTATGAGAAAAACATTTTTGTATATCATAAATAATGATATGACGATTTTTGCTTGGTGTATCTTATAAATTCATAGGTAAAAATATTGCTTCAATCTTAGAATCTGTTGTAAGTTCAGAAAATTAGGAAGCAGAAATATAATAATATATATACATTGTATTTGTCCTGATATTGTTTATATTCTTTAATTGTCATCATCTAACTATAAGAAATTCAAATGCGCTCATTTCTAGGTATTTTGAGAATGGTATTGCTAAATTATTATTACATTTTATATATCTTTAATACTTAAAGTTATTTACAATTTGATAAGAGGTGTTGAAAATGGAAAAAAGTCCTGAAAATAGTTCACACTTAATATTTTTCTTTATTAAATTAAGTTGATATTCTCCTGTTACGTCATTATGTTAGTTTTCACTTAAATGGATCATTATTTATTTTATCTTTGAATACTTGTCAACTTCCATAGACTTCGACTCAAATTTAATGGAACATTACTTCAAAGGATTGTCATTGGTTGTGAAAAAAGCGCGGTAAATCATTTTCTGTCATAGAAAACCATGACAACTAAATTAGCTCCTAAAATCTGTTCGCTCCGTGCTGAGATAATGATTTTGGGCAATAAAAGAAAGTAAACTTTGAACGAATTAAGTGTTTTAGCATATGTACAATTCTGTTTCTGTATGAATAATACAGAGGTGTTTATATAATGTATTAACTGTTTAATTTAGCAATCATATGATATTTCATGAAAGATACGTCACAAGTTTGTTAACTGAATGTTGTAATAGATTTTAATGGTGTGGTGTCGATTTTTTAGTAATAAAATTACCACGCTTGCATGATAATGTACTGAACTGTACAATAACAAATGTTGTAATCTCTTAGACAAACTCTCCCACATGGAAACACGGAGTAATGTATTTATAAGTTAAGACTCGACTGATTATATTGTCTTCATTTAACACCGATACAGTTACTTCAATGTCTGATCAAATGTCAAAGAGGATCATACATGTCTCTTCTGTCATTAACTAGATTTGAAAACATTTTGTTGAATCTTCTCACAGAAAACTTCACACACTACACGTGGATATTAAAGCTGTAATGTTTAATTGGGTGAGTATAAAAGGCGATAACAGTAAAAAATTAACAAAGATTTTAATTGATATTGTTTCGTCGACATTCATTTACATGTACTTACTAATATGTCTGTTATATGTATACATGAATTAGCAAGTCACTGGTGTTGCTCGCAACATATCAAGTCCCCTATAAGTTGGGCACTGAAAATGGTTGGTTGGAGCAATCCTAATCAGGTGACCAGACCTAAAACAACTGTTATAATCATGAATAAATGTTAGGGAGAACAAGTCACAGTACTATTAATCGTACCAAAAAATTGGAATTTCCGACACAACATCAGTGATATTTCCTAGAATTTGGAACTGTCTGCAATGAATATCCACATGGTTAGGTATAAACATACACTTTCTCAATATTGCTGTCTATTTTCGTACCTACTCATTTACAAAAAAATACGTCAATCTAGCATTGGGGAGTTGAATAAGCATGGAAAGTGTTTAAATAATCACAAGATCAATATTTTGAAATTTCCGTTACCATAGCAACCGCCAATTCACATACCAAGTTCCATTTACCATGCTTGAATACCATAAATTATGACATCGCGGGGTCCAGTTTTAAGGCGGACAGATAAACGGACGGTCGTTCTCATGAGACGTATGTTGTGGGGTGATCCCTTTGATCTTTTCGGTGTTTTAACCCCACAAGTCGCACCCTACAAGTCGAAATTTTCCCCACAAGTCCAGTTTGTACGTATCTGAAACCCCACAAGACCTAAATGTACTAACCCTAACCCCACAACCACCCTCGCATGCGTGCGGACGGACGCACACACGGACAGACATGGCGACTCCAGTACACCCAATTACAAATAATCAAATAAACCTACCCGTTCGCGAAAAATCTGATGCATGCCAGCCAGCAGCGATTTAGTTGTAATTTATACGTATTATTATTGATAATATATCTTATATTAAAATCTCGATGTGTCTCTTCTACTAGACCCATGTAAGGACATTCAATTTTTCGCTCAGCTGAATATTAATTAATGGAAAATGCACTGTTTATTTATCTCGCATTCATATACACGACCGCGATTTTAACAAACTTAAGAACTGAAATATAATAAACAATGATGAGTCTACATTTCGATTCTGTTTGTTTGCAATAAACCTTAATAAATATATTTGATGGAATAGTGCCATTAATTAACAAGCAAGATAAACGTGTATTTGTTTGTTTATTTCTCGATCAGTGTCGTGAAATAAAGCATTTTTAATGCAACAAACTTCTGAATTAATTTCCTGTGATATAGTCCGACAACGACCTGTGAATGATCAAAGATCAGCTAAGTCCATTCTGTAGGGTGAGTGGCATTTCGGTGGTTTCTGTAATGCATAAATATCAGTTATTTGACCCTCCCTGATGAGATTAAGTGCGTAGCTTAATTGGTAGAGGCGCTAACCTTTGTACTTCTGCAGCTTGTTAGTCAAGATGTTACGGGTTCGAAGCCCATGTGAACGTTTTTTCCTTCCATTTTTATTTGCTTTTTGACATTTTATATTTGCAAAATTTTATTTCAATATTTGGAATGAATTTCATACATATTTAATTTAATTTCAATTTCAATTACTCCTTCGTTAGCAGTATCTGCACTAGAGCCGCTGTCAGAATCTAATAATTTGCTTCGTTTCTAGCATAGCATCGCCTGCATACTTAGGAATGTCATTTGAACATAATTTGATTTTGATTGCATGAAAAAATATGCATGTGTATACTCTTCTTAACATAAATGCACCGAAAACACGAGCAATGCATGATTTGAAAAAAAATAGTGGCAAAATTAAGGATACGAACCAACACAATTCATTTTAATAATGTTACTAGTGCGGCGCACTGATTTCAGGACCACGTAGGCCTCTTACAACAGTGGCCTACAAATGTAAGGTCATGTTTAGTAATGTACTTGGTCATTGTATTACGTATCCCTATTTTAAAGAATGGAACAATCCTCGACCTTTCGTCACGACTCACTACTCGATTTCTATCTATACCAAACTGGCACAGAAAAAATGTAAACAAAATACAAATAACCAAAACTTTGAGTTATAGAGAAGAGAAGTAAGTCGTGATTGTCTCCCTTAGAGATAAAAATTCGCAACAAAGTCTTACACACGTACACATACCATATATTATACGAGTATAATATATATACAATGTAGTCAGACAAGAATCTTTGGAAGTCATTTGTTACAAATCGAACTAACAAACAAATCTATATACTCCATCTAACGTCATTCCTCTGTAATACCCTGGACACGACACTGAAGAAGAATACACGAAATACTCATTTAATTAAAACAAGATAAATAATACATTTACTATGATCAACCGTTGTATGAACGTTAAATTGAAGTTATCATTCAAATAACATAATTATATGCATGACATTATAACAATGAAAATAGAAAATTTGAAAAGTACATGTAGATTATGTATTATACAATCAATCAACCCAATCATATCAACCGTTGATTGATTGATTGACATAAACTGTAAAACATATTACCTTGTCCATTTCATCGCCCAACGGAATTAGAGGTTTTGATTGTCGTTTGTCACATGCATTTATTTCTGAAATAAATAAATGATTGAATTCGACGTGTTTGATATGTCCTTCTAATTTGTGTAACAGAACGATATCATTTACTACATGTATATTATGCAATATATAATATCAGGTGAAGGTGGGGAACAATATGTAACCTGGTCATGCCATCAGTAACTTGTAACATTTTGATTTATTAAACAGTATTAATAAATATGTTGGTACCACAGGCAATACGGCCAAAATAATTAACTTGCTGTCATAATTTACTGAGCAAAAACTGGTAATAAATTGTACTTCATATGTTATTTAGTACAACGAATTAATACACAAATTATATACACACATGTACAAACATGTGTTCACGCTGTCTACATTTGATAAATCAGAGTCATAAAGATTTACAAGATTAACGACAATTGTAGCCTTAGTTTAATTAATATATGCTATCTTGTAGTAAGATTGACATTTTAATATCATTCTGCTTGACATATAAAAAACAAAACACAACACAACAAGAAAAATGCAAGAAAAGAATGTAAAAAATCATATGGACTGAAACATACGTATCAACATTAAAATACATTTGTACATGTACTAAGTTTCCACAACGACTGAGTGTTTACGTAAAGAAAATGCTTGATATTTGAATTTTTCTAGTTTAGTTACTTCTTATCAGAAGAATCTACAAGATTGCATGAGTTGGGTGAATTTGAAGACACTTGGGCGAACATAATGATATGGTATATTAAATTGTTTACAAATGTAAGTATAAAGACGACAAATAATAACAAAGTGGTAATCATCTTCGATGTCCATTGAATTACATAACTGACACGTATGAAGGTTACACTCTATTCTTCGATTACCAGTTTCTATTCTTAGTTGGTGTGATGACAATCTTATCTTAGTTATCTCTGTCAATGTTTTTCTGTAAAATATGCATGATTATTGTCGACCATCATTTTTATTAGTGCCAAATATTCATCACTAGTGCCACATACACAGCATTATTGTCAACCATGCATTACTGGTATTAGTTTTAACTGAATATAATTCCAGTCAACCATACATCATTTTTGCCAACCAATGTATTTATTGTCAACCACAGAATATTACTATCTGTTTATCATTACTGTCGACCATGCATCTTTACTATAAACAACATATTATTAGTTCAGTCAACTATAGCCAAACATCATTGGTGTCCACCATACAACGTAACTTTCAATCGTACTACATTACTGTTTGTCAAACATTAATTATGTACGTCCACAAGACATTATTTCAGTCAAACATACATCTTTACGGGAATATACTTCATTTATGATTTTAAGATGTATTCAATAAGTGTTAAGTGTCTGACAATAAATGTTTGGATAATCTTTCGATTAGAGTTCATAAAGTTGAAATGGTTTACTTAACAAATAAATTAATCTAAAATACGGTAGATAAATGACACCAATAAATGTTGACAATGAGAGAGAGGGGGGGGGGGGGTTAAAGTGAGGGTTCATTAAGTACAGAAGCTCCCATATTATCATAACAATCATTTTTATATATTTAAATATCGACATGATGATACACACAATATACTAGTATATGTTCAAATGTCATCAGAATACATTTGATCAATGCAGTGATCTTTCTAAACAAGATCTTGAGTTCTGTGTAATGGAATATAATAAGTGAACTGGGTCCATCATCCTCTACCATCATATGACTGGGTCCTTTATCCTGTACCATCATCTGCCTGGGTCCGTCATCCTGTACCATCATCTGCCTTGGTCCGTCATCATGTACCTTCATCAGCCTGGGTCTGTCATCATGTACCATCATCTGCCTGGGTCCGTCATCCTGTACCATCATCTGCCTTGGTCCGTCATCATGTACCATCATCTGCCTGGGTCTGTCATCATGTACCATCATCTGCCTTGGTCCGTCATCCTGTACCATCACCTGCCTTGGTCCGTCATCCTGTACCATCATCTGCCTTGGTCCGTCATCATGTACCATCATCTGCCTTGGTCCGTCATCATGTACCTTCATCTGCCTGGGTCTGTCATCCTGTACCATCATCTGCCTGGGTCTGTCATCATGTACCTTCATCTGCCTGGGTCTGTCATCCTGTACCTTCATCTGCCTGGGTCTGTCATCCTGTACCATCATCTGCCTGGGTCTGTCATCCTGTACCTTCATCTGCCTGGGTCTGTCGTCATGTACCTTCATCTGGCTGGGTCCGTCATTATGTACCATCATCTGCCTTGGTCCGTCATCATGTACCATCATCTGCCTGGGTCTGTCATCCTGTACCATCATCTGCCTTGGTCCGTCATCATGTACCATCATCTGCCTTGGTCCGTCATCATGTACCTTCATCTGCCTTGGTCCGTCATCATGTACCATCATCTGCCTTGGTCCGTCATCATGTACCATCATCTGCCTGGGTCTGTCATCCTGTACCATCATCTGCCTTGGTCCGTCATCATGTACCATCATCTGCCTGGGTCTGTCATCATGTACCATCATCTGCCTTGGTCCGTCATCATGTACCATCATCTGCCTGGGTCTGTCATCCTGTACCATCATCTGCCTTGGTCCGTCATCGTGTACCATCATCTGCCTGGGTCTGTCATCCTGTACCATCATCTGCCTTGGTCCGTCATCATGTACCATCATCTGCCTTGGTCCGTCATCATGTACCATCATCTGCCTGGGTCTGTCATCCTGTACCATCATATGCCTTGGTCCGTCATCCTGTACTATCATCTGCCTTGGTCCGTCATCCTGTACCATCATCTGCCTGGGTCTGTCATCATGTACCATCATCTGCCTTGGTCCGTCATCCTGTACCCTCATCTGCCTGGGTCCGTCATCATGTACCATCATCTGCCTTGGTCCGTCATCATGTACCTTCATCAGCCTGGGTCCGTCATCCTGTACCACCATATACCTGGGTCCTTCATCATGTACCATCATCTGCCTGGCTCCGTCATCCTGTATCCTCATCTGCCTGGGTCCGTCATCCTGTACCATCATCTGCCTGGGTCCGTCATCATGTACCATCATCTGCCTTGGTCCGTCATCCTGTACCATCATATGCCTTGGTCCGTCATCCTGTACCATCATCTGCCTTGGTCCGTCATCATGTACCATCATCTGCCTGGGTCTGTCATCATGTACGATCATCTGCCTTGGTCCGTCATCATGTACCATCATCTGCCTTGGTCCGTCATCATGTACCTTCATCTGCCTTGGTCCGTCATCATGTACCATCATCTGCCTTGGTCCGTCATCATGTACCATCATCTGCCTTGGTCCGTCATCATGTACCATCATCTGCCTGGGTCTGTCATCCTGTACCATCATCTGCCTTGGTCCGTCATCATGTACCATCATCTGCCTTGGTCCGTCATCATGTACCATCATCTGCCTGGGTCTGTCATCCTGTACCATCATCTGCCTTGGTCCGTCATCCTGTACCATCATCTGCCTTGGTCCGTCATCCTGTACCATCATCTGCCTTGGTCCGTCATCATGTACCATCATCTGCCTGGTTCTGTCATCATGTACCATCATCTGCCTTGGTCCGTCATCCTGTACCCTCATCTGCCTGGGTCCGTCATCATGTACCATCATCTGCCTTGGTCTGTCATCATGTACCTTCATCAGCCTGGGTCCGTCATCCTGTACCACCATATACCTGGGTCCGTCATCATGTACCATCATCTGCCTGGCTCCGTCATCCTGTACCCTCATCTGCCTGGGTCCGTCATCCTGTACCATCATCTGCCTTGGTCCGTCATCATGTACCTTCATCTGCCTTGGTCCGTCATCCTGTACCATCATATGCCCAGGTCTGTTATCATGTACCATCATCTGCCTTGGTCCGTCATCATGTACCATCATCTGCCTTGGTCCGTCATCATGTACCTTCATCTGCCTTGGTCCGTCATCATGTACCATCATCTGCCTTGGTCCGTCATCATGTACCTTCATCTGCCTGGGTCCGTCATCCTGTACCATCATCTGCCTGGGTCTGTCATCATGTACCTTCATCTGCCTGGGTCCGTCATCATGTACCTTCATCTGCCTTGGTCCGTCATCATGTACCATCATCTGCCTGGGTCTGTCATCATGTACCTTCATCTGCCTGGGTCTGTCATCATGTACCTTCATCTGCCTGGGTCTGTCATCATGTACCATCATCTGCCTGGGTCTGTCATCATGTACCTTCATCTGCCTGGGTATGTCATCATGTACCATCATCTGCCTGGGTCTGTCATCATGTACCTTCATCTGCCTGGGTCCGTCATCATGTACCATCGTCTGCCTTGGTCCGTCATCATGTACCATCATCTGCCTGGGTCCGTCATCATGTACCATCGTCTGCCTTGGTCCGTCATCATGTACCATCATCTGCCTGGGTCCGTCATCATGTACCATCATCTGCCTTGGTCCGTCATCCTGTACCATCATCTGCCTTGGTCCGTCATCATGTACCATCATCTGCCTGGGTCTGTCATCATGTACCTTCATCTGCCTGGGTCTGTCATCATGTACCATCATCTGCCTGGGTCCGTCATCCTGTACCATCATCTGCCTTGGTCCGTCATCATGTACCATCATCTGCCTGGGTCCGTCATCATGTACCATCATCTGCCTGGGTCCGTCATTATGTACCTTCATCTGCCTGGGTCCGTCATTATGTACCATCGTCTGCCTTCGTCCGTCATCATGTACCATCATCTGGCTGGGTCTGTCATCATGTACCTTCATCTGCCTGGGTCCGTCATCATGTACCATCATCTGCCTGGGTCCGTCATCATGTACCATCATCTGCCTGGGTCCGTCATCCTGTACCATCATCTGCCTGGGACCGTCATCCTGTACCACCATCTTGCTCTTTGTGTTTTCATTCAGCCAGCACTCTCTGTATGATCATCTGGCTGGGTTTAGATACTAGTAGTAATTATCTATGTTTATCTGTTGTTAAAGATACAGCAGCTTTCTCAAATATTTCCGATAAACACCACGTTCCATTCCTGTGATTTGACTCGTTAACTAGTATGGATGGGGACACTGAAATAGCGTCCCTAAAATATTGAAAGGCGGAGCCGAGATTCGAACCCATAACATTTCGTTTTGAAGTCTAACGCAATACCACAAGAACACCAGGATGTATTTTAAAAGACCTTACTGTTGCTTTATTGACCAGTAGAAGTAAATATTTTATTAAATCAATATATTTGTTCGGTAATATTAGCCATATGGTTAACACATTGTCTCTAGTGTTTCACATTGATGTTTTATATTTAAATTAAAGAATTTTATACACTTATTTAACCTGATTACGTGTACACAAAACTCGTGTTTAAAACAGTTCATCCAATTAACAGGCTACACGAGATTTATGAATAAATTGTTTACCAGGAGATGAAGTTCGTCTAATTTTGTTTTATTACATGTTTTATAAATGTTTTACTAATAGGACTTACGTAAATAACTAATTAGTATTCATAGCATTAAATTACAACAATTTACCACTCCTGTAAAATGAATGACGTACTTATATAGTCATACCATGTACTGAGGACATACTTCATGGATACTTGACTCTGACTGATACCAATAGAAACTTTATCTTAAACAACACTTATGTCTGTAATTCTTTACACCTAATGGTTGTTTAACTACATGTAAGTTATTTCAAGAAAGTCACTGGCCTTTAGAAAATCATGTACATGTATTTTGATAACAATATATGAAATTCTGTTAAATTATGATAAACATGCGATATTATGTGTATCTATACAGATGTAAGATGTTATTTTAAGTTATTAAATCACATGTAAGAACAACTCATATACATGTTCATCCAAACATATAAATATATAAAATAAATACAGTACCTATCATTAAATGTCGCCGTCTACGTTGTAGTTCAACAATTTCTTCATGTAATTTTAACATCGTCTTCAAAACATCTCGTTTGATCTACAAATATTACAACATTTCAACACGTGGAAGACAGTATATAAGTATTACCTAAACGTGTATTTGTTTATGTCAAATTTCGAATAAGGTCAATTAATTTGTACGGCGATTACATTATAGTACATGTGTATAAATCATAAAACCGATGTGAGTTACAATATAACGTATACATATGTATGACTGTGTACTTACATAATCAGACGATTGTTTGGTGCAATCTCTCTTTGTTAATTTATTGGTTGAAGTTTTATGTGGACTAAGTACCTTAACTTGTTGTTTCATCCGTTGTTTATCTCGCGGTTTTAGTGTGGTTGTCACAGTGCGACCACTACGCTTCTTTCTGTTACTTGGTACGATATTACTGTGTGTTACTTTGATTTTCTTCATTTGCTTTCTTACTGTCTTTCTGTTTGGTAGCAATAAATCAACAACTTCGTGTGGTTTGTCTTCAGTATTTGGTTTGATACTTTTAGGATTCTCGTCAGTGGATTCTTGTCTTACAATATCTGCTGTCTTATTAATGGTATGATTTATTTGTGTAGTGTTTCTTTGTACTCTGGTCTCGCATTTCTTTCTTTTGGTACCATTCAAAGATTCATCAGAAATATCAACATGGAGATCAGTAGAATAATTGTATGATATGAAAGACTCCAGACAAGCGTCAGTAACTTCACCAGTTTCCTTCTGTTCTACTTTATTTTCAGGTAAGAAACTAGTAATGTTATCACCTTTACTGCTGATGTGGTTTAATTCTTGATGTATGTTAAAATTATTCTTGTCTGTGATATCCTTAGAAGGCTCGTCATCATCGTATTCTATTTCTAATCCAAATACTTCATCTCTATTTTCAGTTGCTGAATGTTTTTCATAATTCTGCTCTTCATTAATGAATTTATCAAACTCAGCTACATCACCACAAACAACTGGTTCATTATCTGTGATATCAGACACACAACTGATCTGGCTAAATTCAACAGGCACTACAATACCGGGTGATACGTCACGTTCGGGCTGACGTGTATACTGGTAGGCAAGTCCATGAGCCAGTCTGAAAACGTTCAAAGAATAGTTTGATGAAAATAAGGTTTGAACGCAAAATCTACCATTAAGGTCGAGTATAGAAAAAATAGCTACACAATCATTTACTAGTTTATTTAGCGACAACCATATGATTTTGAAAGTACATTTATGATATGTAAAGTTCTCTTAAAAATACTACAAAAGTAAATACATAACATCAGAATTTCTTTTCCATTAACAACATACCAAGTCCAGTGACAAACTAGAGCTTTGTCACAGAAGTGATCCCCGCCGCCACTTTGGCACTAAGTATGCATAGTACACTATTATGACTGAGGTTGAGGGCACATATAAATCTGGAACGTGTGGCTTACATTGAGATGACATATTTCAAGTTTCGAAAGTTTCATCGCAATCGCTTAAGGAATATGGAAGTAGTTCGCTCCACACGCTTGTGATATTGTATGCGGACGGACCGACCGACTATAACGACCGGCGGAACAACAGAGTGACTCCAATACACCCCTTCTAGAACTTCATTAGCGGGGTATAATAATACTTTTATACCTACGTCAATCAAATAGATTGTACAGTGCATACAAACATACCTCTGTTTTATTTTCTTCTTGGTAGAAGGTGTAACCGACTGTGCATCACGTCCAATATGAACAGGGGACCATTCACCATGTCTGGATGAATGAGTCTGTGTACCACTGACTATAGGTGGTTGAATAGTTCTATCCAGTTGTGTAAATGGTACAATAAATTCTTTCCTCCGTGCACATCTTGGCATGTTTTGTTAAATTCCTGAAAATACAAGACAAAATAACAAGTATTACCTGGTGATATGATTTATGTATACATATACAATATGTTATTGAAATTAATGTTCAAATTATTACACGCGCACTTTGTAACTTACTAGCAGATGAATACAATTTTCGGAAACCCTTTTTAAGAGTTTTTTTTGTTTATGACAATATATATATTTAATAATATTAAGATTGATAAATATAAAGATAAATTTAAAAGTCTTTGATAAACCAAGGAATGTGAAACTGTAAGTCACAATCTGTGTGAGGTAAATCAAATTATAGTAGAATTAAATCGACAATTAGTCATAATGCATTTTTCAATACATGACGCGAACGTCTTGCAATGTTTGAGCCACAACAATTCTGGGAATTTCAATCTGAAAAACAGCATAGCATTACAACATTCTATTTTAAAAGCAATTTCATCAATGACTGCATGAGAACGGTGGTATATACTGCCTTTCACCCGCAATATTTATTGAATGTAAAGATTACAATGTAACTTTTTAACTTCAATATGTCTGCGGCATGTACATATCAGGATAATTGGACTTAAGGTGTAATTACTCGTAGTTTCAATACTTATAGAACGTTTAATAATTACAAGTCTACTACCTGTGCAAGATATCTTGTTATCAGTGATTTACATTGTTTTAAGTAACCTATATTGTCGTTATATTATTTTTTTAAAAGTTTGGAACAAAGATATTATTTTCGATCGGGAATATGACAGGGTATTGGCTATAAAATGGACCAAAAGCCCTGAAAGTCACAGCATACATATACTCACGATGTAAATAACACATTACAAACACAGAATGTGCAGTCATATACACACTATGTAAATACATTTTGTAACACATTACAAATCCGAATGTGCAGACATATACACATTATTTAAATAACACATTAAAAAAAGATTTACAAATACCTCAACAGCAGGGCCTCTTTTACATATTTTGGTAAAATAAATGAATTGGTATATTATCAGAATTTAAATATTTTAAAAGTTAGATAAATTTATACATGGAATGATCAACATAGAGATAGTTTTTAGTATTTTTTTTAAACTGATGATAGATATTTTGGACAAGTGCAGATAGCATGAAACTCATCTTCTAAATCCCTGAGCATATGGTACAATTTTGGTCAATTTCCGTAAGTAGTCTCCCTTTCGAGATCGAGCTGATTAAGCTGATACCAACTATTGGATTGTTTCCCTTTAGGTCATCTGATAGAACACATGATACTGGTCAAAATTTACCGTGTCACCAATATAGCCCCAGGAAATCGATAGGCAATAAAACCGCGGGAGGTATTATACAAGCTTGTAATATACGTAATTATCTGTGTATGAACATCGATAGTATAATTTGTACAACAGAGAAAATTCTAGGGTAGTTGGCAAGTAAAAGATGTTAATTTAAAATGCAGTTATAGAAAAAAATATTATTATTTTTTTATTGAATTTTTTAAAATCCGAATATCCATGATAATATTATTTTATTAATTTGGTTGTTGATAGCGTTATACATCACGAGAACCAATTTTCTTATTCACTAATATTACAAGTATTCGAAAACGAAAGTTTGTATGCATGTAAAATTTAATATAATTATTTGTTGCTTATTGTGTCTTAACCATAAAATGAGTAAAACATTGACATATTAATATGTCATGTATGACTTTGAAATAGAAAGACAATTCGGATTTTGATCCATTAACCATTAACACCCAGAACTAGCATTAATTTACACTGGCTGTGTGTAATAAGAATATTTAAATATAATATAAATAGTCTAGAACAAAGATCGAGAACTTATATATGTATATATAATTGTAATTGTTTCTTGAACAATTTCCTCAAAGTCAAAATCCATCTCACTTCACGCGTACGTGAAAATATGAGGAACATAATGTACACACAATGGTATAAAACTAGCTCTTAACAAAATCAAAATACTGACTATCAATATTTACATGATGCTCAATATAAAAAATATCTAAATAAAAAAATATCGCTTTTTAATGGAGTATTTCGCACCTTTTCTCGAAACAACAATCAAAAGACCTGCTCAATTCTAATTGCATTAAAACTGTTAATCGACAGATAAACGATATTATGTATATAAACTATAGTATTATTATTTTCATGTGTATGTCAGTTCGAACTATAATAAAGCGCAGAAACAATCATGATGAATAGTAAAGATTTTAGTACATTTATTAAAATTAAATATGAGAACTGTACGTATCATAAACACTCGTTTAATCATTTAAAAAATAGAATGCTTTAAGTTTTTACCAAAAAAACCCAGAACATTTCTGTTTAGAATGATATAGCAAATAAATACGGTATTATCAGAATTTTTATTGATATATTGTTTCATGCATCTTTTCCAATTCACAAGAACTTAAATTTACGTCTACAAGGGATTTTCTACCATAAAGCTGTTTAAGGATATATAGATATTCCAATGTGTATAAACCACCCGCTGTGCTAAATTTGTACACGCATCGGTAAACATCGGCCAAACGGAAATTACCGAAGATCGAGCTCAAACGAAAGCAATATTTGTCAAAACATGGTGTTACAAATCGTTAAAAATACTGTACAAGATGTATATTTATTTTATTTTGGTTTATATCATTTTACGGGAAAAGAATTTCTCTAAAATGTCATATGTGGTAATTTATTGGCAACTTATGAATTGTTTGTCAATTTTTAGTCTGAAATTTGGCAAAAAATCATTTTCTTCAATATTTACATAGAACATAGAGTAAATTTTGAACCGTTTTACCTGTTTCATACAAGTGCAAAAATACTGCCCAAGATAGATAGTTATTTTAAATTAAATTACACCATTTGAAAGATAATGATTTTATCTACAATGTCATATGTAGTAATTTATTGGCATTTACCGAATAAAGATTTTATAGCAAGTTTTAAATTATTTCCCTATATAATCTATATAGAGTTAAACTGGGCAGTTGTTATCTGATCGTGGTTTATCGAGTCATTTCAAGGGAGATAACAACATCGATTAAGACGATTATTGGTTCAGTATTGTTCCATATGGGTATGTCGTAAGTACTATGGCCCGAAACAAATTAACATTTTCAAGCCCCAACAATGCATTCTATAAATTCACACGTTATATAAATACTGATTAGAAAAATCCTTTCATTTGTAGATGTCCCGTCGTCGGCTGTCGCCTAAACCACGTGACTGTCGTGGCGTAAACATCTAGTCGCAATATCTTGCAATTTTCCTATTACAATCTAAATATTTACACTAAGATTTCTTTTCCAGACCGTCGTAATTATAATGTAAATACAACAAATTTATACATGCTTATAATGCAGCTGCCAATATTTTGCCCGACCAAGGGAATTTGACGTTTCTAAAATTTTGATGTCTTGTCGATCCCACCCTATGAACAAACGGATTCGTCTAAATCCCCACCTTAGAGCCTACTTGGTTTATCAAATTCGACATGGATGTAAAACCCGGCCAAAGTCTATTTCCCGGGACACGGAGTCATTAAGTTTATCAAATTCCCGCCTGTCGGAAATGGTCATCAGTCTAAAGTCCCGTGCATGCCCGCTGCCCCACTGGGCGGGCGAAATATTGACAGGTGCATAATTAGTGGTTTCACACTGTATATGAGCCTATGCATACAAAATAAGAGTTCATGAAACGGAAATGTCTATTAAAACTGGTCAAAATATATTTATAAATTCATACGCTCAGAAGTTGGGTGGATACAAGATCATGTTCAGCATTACCAATTTGCAATTTATCATAATTTGTCTTTTTACTGAACTTTAGGCCTACTAATATTGAAATTTGGTTTTTGGTTTGAAGTTTAATATATGACTGCGTGAACCATTTTGTAATTTTGAAAGAAAAAAGTTTTTAGAAAGCTGTTAACATGTTAAGTTAATTTCAGTTTGGAAACTGCATGGTTTCAAACGATAGTTCAGCTTTCCATAGCTGTCACTTGCTCGATGTGTATGAATTTTTGCGGACATATATTAAGTACTACGTTTATCTACATCCGCCATTCAACTGTTAAAAGTTAGTTCCCGTTGCAAGGATTTTTATATGTTCAGTTTCCATGAGTACTTTGATTGTAGTTCAGTTTGTATCAGAATAAAGGTATAGGCCTACATAGCTAGTTTGAAATGCTTGATCTCAATAAAAAATAGATCTAGATCTACTGAAATATTTCTGAAAAGGAATTATATTATGTTTGTAACTTTGTATTATAATATCTCTAATATAAAATCAGAGACATACATGTTATATATAGATGTCTCTGAATTGATATTGTCAGGTAGTTGTATTTAGATCCACCACTCGGCTGTGAATAGACAATTTGACTGGACCGAAACTGGAAAAAATATAGAGAGAGAGCATCCGACAAATTTAAATGTAAGTAGCGCTGTATATAATATATATCAACAGTTGTGACAGTTGTGTGCATCCCCTCATCCGCATAGAAAAACTTAACTACGCCCATGTGTTACCTCACTGAACCATGCAAGAGTCTTAGATGTGGGTCACTATAACAGCAGTAACAACCCGGAAGTGTTTATCACAGCAGACGATAAGTTAGCTTCGAATTTTCACATAAAGTCATAGAAAAAACTATTGAAATAAAACAATATATACATTATTGATTCAGAACTAGTCTTACCCCAAAATTTACTGTTAGAATATCTTGGGATGTTATTTGTTTTCCACCACTGAATTACTTTTGCCTTTGACCTGGCTTTTAACCACTCCTCCGTGATGACGTCAGCGATGTGTGAAACAGAATGAGGACAGAATGATCACTTCTCGTTACCGTGCATTTCCATTAAGCTAGATTCATTCGACAATATAAATACACTGTAAACGGATTTATTCCTGCTCATTGAAACACAGTTGTATATTTATTCTCTAGAACTATTATTTGTATTCGTGTATTAATTCATACGTTTGTAAGGTCAATTTGATCTTGAAAGTTCAACCCAAAAATGGCTACCGACGTTCATGAAGGAAAAAACAAAACGAAAGTTCTTATCATTGGAGCTGGCATCTCTGGTATTTCAACTGCAGAGTATCTTGTGAAAAACGGATTTACTGATTTTAAAATCCTTGAGGCTTCTGACAGAATAGGTGGACGAATATGGACCTATGATATCGGTAAGATTAATTGTCTATGGCGTCTACAAACACTGAATACTAATACACATAATTCAGTACTGAATACACAAATAACGTTTATCACTTCAGGCATAACTATATTCTTCTGTTAAGTTGTGAAGATTGTAAAAATTATGTGCTGTTTGATATATGATGTCATTCGTTGACAATACTGACTGAAAATTGAAATCATAGCTAACTATTGACTCTTTCACATTCATGTTTTCCTAGAAGAGCAATTTTGAATGGTAAACAAGACTGTTTGACAGCTGTGAACATACAATCGTGTAATTATCTTTGTTAAATCCTAATATTGTGTGCTGTGATCTTAATCATGTAACACTGTTTAAGTCTTGAGGTTTTAAACTTCGAACTCTCAATTAGGGTATCTGGACATTTATCCTTGCTTATTCGGTTTTCGATTGGCCGATTTTGTAAACAAATTCAGAAGGGCCATCCTCTCAGGCTTACAAAGAACTGCATATTTGTGTGGAAACACAAATTACGTCAAAATTCTTCGGTAACTGGTATAACTTACTTAGATACCGGTAGATAGAAATAACAATGATCTGCGTAAATTATACATGTATGTTAGTGATGTAAAATCGGACTTGAAAGAGAATCGATTATCGAATCGGAAAGAGTGTTTCGATTCACAATCAGAAAATTGACAAACTTTTGACAAACTTATTTGATTGTTACTTGTTTGTCATACAATATATAGTCATTGAAATCTAAAACCCAATTTACAAAAAAATGTACTTCCAGACTGATGACCTGAACTTCCCTAGACAAGGGAAAATTTCACTCAAATTTTCTCAAATAATAATGACCAATACAATGCCCGAAAGAAGTGGAAAGAAGGCAGTTACTCAGATAATGGCAGTGCTCAGTCTTCCTACTTGTAACAACATCGATTTAACACCACTAACATCGATAGTTGCAGACCTCAAGCTGTCAGCAACGATTATCGGATTATAAAATATGATTGATTATCATTACATCACTAATTAATAGTATTAGTACATGTAATACATGTGCCTTCTCAGGATTTATAATATTAAACTTATAAATTTACATCGCGATTACTAACAACTGGTGTCAACATACTTTTGCCACATCCATTACCAATTGATTCCACTCCTAACTACTGTCACAACTGTTTCATTTGAAATTGATCTTTATAATAATTAATATAATTTATTATAATGGGTACCATGGGTTAACGCAAGTTGATTTAAGTTTAACTAGCCATTTTTAAGTCTCGTCCACATGCCAGCTACTTGAACTTGTACTGAAATTAATCACAATAATAAAGGAGTGTAGTGGAATACATGACAAAGACAACCGGTGTTTTTCTCTGTATTATCATTTCCAACTGGTTTTGACTAATATTATTATTAGCAGGGATTTTTTTGGGATGATTTTATAGCCAAAATTCGGACATAATATTATATACAATTAATAAAAGGCTAATAACTTAATATCAACCAATTACCATTTAAGCAAAACAAATTTTTGAGGGGAATTTTTATCAAAAATAGGGAAAAAAGTACATTATTCTAGGAGGCAGGGGAAAAATCGGCCCAAAAAAATGTCAAATGAGGGCCCTGTAACTATATAAGTTCATTAAAATAACTATTGGGAGTAATCCGAGTAATATACAAATGTACCATATTCTACTAAGTACTGCATGTTCTATGGGAGAATAAGTTGAACATTCCAAAATTGTAGTTTACATTTTTTCCCAATTTTGATCAAAACACCGTGAAAAATTTGATCAAAACACCGTGAAAATTCCCAATTCCAAGGGTATGGGTCATATAATTATTCCTAAAATACCGGAAAAAAAACACTGAAATTAGTCTTCATCCGGGATGAAATCATTTGCACATTTAATTTTTGAGAATAGGTGATTTTTACCATGACATCAGCAGTTATTTGCCATTATGCCACTTTCTTTTTCCATTGAGAAATAGGTGGGGTTTAACAAAACATTAAATGCGTTTTGAAGTTTCAGAAAAAGTATGTTGAAATAATTTATGCTTAGGTATATGAGTCAGTGATTTTTCACCATCTAAAACAGAGGCCTGTTTTAAGCTTCTTCCCAATTGAAAATTTCTTTAAAATTGCAGTTTTTCCAAAATCCGAACTTACACCAGCTATTTTATTTCCCAAATCAGCAATTTTAGCAATAATTCTTCCCAGAATCAACAGGCTAAGGCCTCTTCCCAATGAAAAGAGAAAAAACACTGCGAGTATAGAAACAGGCTTTCTACCTACTGAATGGTTCACTTTGGTCATAATGTAGTGACATGCCCAATGCGTTTAATTTGGTATTTTCCACACATCTAATTAGTTGGACTACTGCACATCTCGGGCCCCAGACATTTTGGACCCCGAAAAGGCAAACTGTAAAGACATCACTGAACACAATAGTTACATCATGCATTAATTGTTTTCATTTTATTGACCTCATGTTTGAACTAATTACAATCAACTATCAACTTGGCTTAAGTTCCTCAAAATTAGTAGGTATATGCTATAAGTTTAATCATAAGTTTGCCATCATATGTAGATGACCCCTGTTAGTTCTAAGGAAAGTAACTACCGGTAAGTCTGAAAAATGTAAGTTATAACATTTGGAATTTGAATTGATCAGTAGAAAAAAATGTTGGTCGGGTTAGGTTAGAGGAAACTAGGATTTCTTTTACACCTTTGTCCTTATCAATGGTCCCGGTCCGGTCTGATTGGAAATTTTGGAGTCGTGACAACTGGGTTATTTGGAAATTTTACCAATAGACAATGCCCAAGAAATTGAGTTCTCGGGTTTCTTTGCACTAGCATTTGATTCTTCTTAATGTTCATTGGGAATTTCTCCATTTATAAATTTTGGAAAATTGCAGCCTAAATACTAATGGAAAGCATTTAAGGGTCCTTTTACGGTGGACTTAAACAAAGAATGAAAAAAATTGCAGGTCTGTTCAAATTATTTTTGAATTTTACAACCTGGTCAACATACAAATACACGGAGGAAACAAGTTTGAGAACAATGCTTTGAGCCTTTGATATATCAATTTGTGCCATATGAATTTAGAAGTAATAGAATCAGCTGAACTTCCTCCCTCAATAAAGAATGTGAATAATTAATGGTTACTGTAGTAATACAATTGTAAGCAAGCCTGATGGAATAAATGATTCACCTTGATCTGTGATATTTGTAGTACTGTACTTGTATGGAACAATGTATTTATAAGCATATATTTACAAATGTAGCATGTAGGTCTAGGAATGATTGTAGATTTTGTAGATTATCATTGAACAGATATTTGATGGTACTGGTAGATGCTCAGTGATTTTTTGAAAGGATTGACCAGTGCCTTCAAAATTTTGTAAAAAACTTTAAACAGTGTTGCTTTCTTCAAAATTATGAGAAAGTGTCCAGCATTGTGAAAAAATTATATCTTCGCCCCTTGTTTAACTTAAAGTTGGTTTCCAGTAATAAATTATTCAGATAGAAAGTTCACTGATTTACATATGAAAATGGGAAATTCCTGTTCAATTTTCAGGAGCAAACTTTAGAATTAATTAATAAATAAATAAAGAAGTTAAAGTGGTAATACTAATTGCAGTAGTCACATTCATGAGCAAGATACGTTTAATCAAGATTCTATTTGGCAAATTTAGATTTACTAAGGGCAACTCAAAAACTGTTTTATTAGTGCCAGAGCAATATTTAACTGATCAATGAAGTTTTTTTTCTTAAATTTATGTTGCATAGCTAAATTAGCTTGCAAACACACCTTACTATATAGTGAATAGTATAATTATGTTATTATGTTTGCATTTATTCTTTCTTTTAATAATTTCGTCATGTGGCTATCACTGATCAATGGAATGCAATCATTTTGTTTGCGTCAATATGATGAATTAAACATACTCATGCATTAAAGCCAGTTTTAAATATTGGATGAGTTCAGTTATAAACACTAATGTATACAGTCTACTATTTCTGTTCATTCACATGAATGTGATTTGTCATTTCTATGTTATGAAAACAATTTGCACTCAAAACATTGATAAATTCTCTTACAGCAAATTCTTGTTGATATACTTATTAAGTTTGTATGAAGTGTACTGATTGAAGTTGATGTCCTCATAATATGATAAGTTGAATGTCTAAATTCTAATCATGGTCACACAAGTGACCCAATTTCATCCAATTAAATAGTACCATATGTATTACTCCACTGTTTTAATATACTATTATATAGGACATACAGGTCTTTGTTGGTGACTTAACTTAGACAAGTAGAAACTGAGTAAAATTATTATTCATTCAGTTTTAATTTGTTGACTTCATTTTTCAATCTTTGATGATTATTTAAAGGGCATAATTTATAACATTCAGGTTTGTTTGTTTGATCGAGGTTTACACCCCTTTTCAACAGTCAGACTCAGAGTTATAGGAGGCAGACAGTTCACCTAACCATCGTTCCTTGGAATTTAAGAACCAGTACTAGACTCTTGTCCTCCTTAAGCAACTGTCTACTTTCTCACATAAAGAGACATGGTCGGTAGCTGGACTCGAATCCATGACCCTCTAACAGTGAGAGGTTACAGCGATTTGAAGTCAGTGACCTTAACCACTCGACCACAGTCAGATCCATAATATTCATGATATATGACATATATGATATAATCTGTGTATGGGATTCAGGTTGTTATCATGAATCAGATGTGAATTACCACCAAATTTAAGTTTGAACCAACATTCAAATATAATAAGTGACAGAACCATTTAAATTATGTTTTGAAACGCTTAATTTGAAGCCTTACAAACTGATACAACAGTTACTGGAAAATGCTGTTGAACAATCTTCTCAATCTGTATGGTGGTAAACCTGAATGAATGAATGCATGCACACAGACACATTTATATGAGTGTACCCAGATGTTGAGGTATATAAGAATCAAGATATGAGGCATATATTGAAAACACAGACTGATCTTAATAGACAATTGCTTCTCTCCAAACGTCTTTGGTACTAAAAATAGGACAGAAATCAAGAACATTTTCCAGTCAGATAACTCCCCCCTCCTGAACAGCCTTTCACCTTCATAATTACATGTTTGCATTAAATTATGAAATTCAAACAATTTTAGCAGAATTCTGAATAATAGGGTTTTCATGATAAATGGAATTGGTCTAGTATTTGCTTTCTTGTTACTAAACCATTTTTAGTTAATAACTTTGTGATTATCAGTGTTTTATGTATAGGCATACTTTAATAGTTTATTTCATGCAGACATTATGTGTTGAACCAATCACAATTCTATGCGTACATTTTGTTTTATTTTACTGTTAAATCATAAATGACTTGAAATACGCTTATATTTGTTTTAAAGTTACCCTTATGCGATTTTAATTCAAGCCTACAAATTAAAGTCATTTGTATGACCTTAAGTTCTTTAACCCCTGATTGACCTTAGTTTGACCCTTATAAGATTCAAACATTTCAAGCAAGAGCATTGACCATTTACAGCTCAATACACCTAAAAATGTTGACATCATTACTAGTGATATATTTGTGTATGAATCTGTACACTGATGTAGTACTGTAGAACTGCTTTGATTCACGTTAGTTTTATTTTCGCTAATATTCAAGAATCGAATACCTCACAAATTCATAAATGTGGCAAGTTTTATATATTCGAAAATTAGTATGTATCATCATAATTCTAATAGAAAGGATAAAAATGATTTCTGACTATATTTATTGTACATATTTTATTAAATTAAAGATATAATTATTAACAGAATAATAAGGTCATATATCTGGTCAAGTTTTCTGTTTCATAGAATTACTGATTTGATCTTATTTTCTATTGTACATATATATATAAAAATTATGTACCATAAATATGTTACTTTAATAGAAATACAGTACTTATTGAATATTTATTGAAACAAAAACTTAATGACTGTTTTTAGTCGTCGTACAAACTACAATACCACATTACAATAACTTATACTTGTATATTAAAAGTGAACAAAAGATGCTTCACATTTATCATATATACAAATTGGTCCTATTATTTTACCAAAGTTTTTAATGAAACATGTATACATTAACTGCTCACTGATCATGTAAGACTTTTCACACTGATGCCCTCCAACATTTTTCTCTATTGCTGTCAGACATTTCTCACTAATTAATTCTCTCAGACATTGTTCTCTGGGGTGACAACAGTCAGGAATTACGGATTTATCTGTCTTGACGGAGCTATGATTTTTTAGCAAAGTAAAAGTTCTTTGATGAAAATATCTAAACAAAATGGCAAAGTTATGGTTAATTTAATCCACTTCGATGGGTTTCCTTTAATACTAATTAATTTATTAATAGTTTTAATACTAAGTGAGTTAAATATGGAAACAATGTGGTTCAATTAAGGCCTCTTGTTTGGCAAAAAAGGTTGGCTGCATAAGATTTTCTGTTTTCTGTATTGCTCTCAGATATTACTCACAGACTGACATTAGCTCTCAGACAATTTACTCACAGACGATAACATTTATCACTGGATGCAATCTGTCTGCTATTTTCATACGCCTGTTTGAAAAACGGGTCATATTATGGGAACACCCAGCGCGGTTTGAGCGTCCACAACGGTGTCCGCTTTCTAATTCAAACAGTCTTATTTGGATCCTCACCAAGCTTGATGGAAATGTTTATGGCCATGAGATCTTGGTCAAGTTTGATAACCAATTTAAAAATGAATTTTGACTGGCATATTTTGTGACCTGGCACACTTGTTACTGTTTTAACCTATGTAATAATTTTACAATCAAAGAAAAAAGAATACGATTGCACACTTTAGATTTGCAATTTTTAAATTTGTAATCCTATATGTTGCCTATTTACTTCAGAGGGGAAAGACTTCAGAATTGAGTTGGGAGCAAACTGGATTCATGGAATTGAACGTAATCCAATATATACTATTGCTGATGAAAACGGTTTGCTTCAACTACGCTACAAAGATAAAGGGCTTCGCCATCGTAACGTTTTCCTTACTGAGAGTGGAGAAGAGGTCCCTGCAAAGACTGTGAAAGATTGTGACTTTACTTATGGGCTGTTGATACAACAGTGTGAAGATTTTTATCAAATGGATATGCCTACACCATATGATATAAACAGTGTTGGTGACTATATGAAATGTGAAATAGAAGAAAAACTAGAGAATTACCCTGATCAAGAGAAGAGACTTCGTTCTATGATATTCTCACAACATCTAAAACAAGAGACAGTAGTTTCTGGATGCAATGATTTAGGTGATGTTTCACTCAGTGAGTTTGGATGTTACGAGGAACTCCCTGGAGTTCATTATACAATCCCTCCTGGTTTTCAGAGTGTACTTGATATTCTACTAAGTAAAGTACCACAAGAAAATATTGAATTAGAACATGCTGTAAAACATATATGCTGGGGTAATCCTGAGAATGATTGCAGTGTGGTTGTTGAATGTACAAATGGAAGAAAACTGTATGCTGATCATGTGATTTTGACAGTGTCCTTAGGTGTGCTCAAAAATTGTCCCAATATGTTTAGTCCACCCCTTCCTATTGAAAAAGCAGAAGCCATTAAAAAACTAGGATTTGGGACAGTAGATAAAATTAATCTATTCTTTGATGAGCCTATAGTGGATCCTGATGTGTTTAGAGTAGAGCTATTGTGGGATGATGAAAAATACAAAGAAGAAGCAAGAAATCCAGACGACCTTGCAAATTCCTGGTTCAGAAAAATCTACTCTTTTGAAGTGACTCATGAAAATATTCTGACAGGTAATTAACTTTTATTTCTATCCATCATTTGTAGGCTTTCTTTCTGATAATATAGTTCATTATTTGACAACACTTTTTATGCCCCCGTATCGATAGATCGGGGGCATATTGTTTTTGGCCTCTCTGTTTGTTTGTACCAAACTTTAACCTTGCCTATAAAATCAAAACGCCTGCACCTACATCCATCAAACTTCATAAATTATGTAGGTTCCTCATGACAACCTCTACAAACCTGTGCATTTTCAGGTCAGTAGGTCAAAGGTCAAGATCACAGGGTCATTGTGTTTTAAAAAATTCCGACATTTATTTTAGGATACTACTCCTACATTTTTCATGGGATTTTGACAAAACTTTCACAGACTTGTTCATGTTGTTACCAAGAACCACCACACATATATTCCGGGTTTTGTGATTCGATCATTTTTTACGGAATTATGGCCCTTTGTTTATTTTGTGTGATTGTAACAGCGAAATACTCTTGTTTCCTTGTTTTCTCAAGGGATTTTGATAAAACTTTCATGGAACTATTGTTATTGAGATACCCAATGCATGTTTTAAAGGTTTTATGATTCGATAAATTTTGACGGAATTATGACCCTTTGTTTATTTTGTACATATGTAATATATAGAGAAATACTCTTTTGTTTGCAACTACTTAGAACTGTATTTCTCAAGGGATTTTTAACAAACTTTGATAGAACTATTGTCACCATGTTCACCAGCACATATTGTTAGGGTTTTGTGATTCGATCATTTTTAGCAGATTTACGGCCCTTTGTTTGCCTGTACCGAAATTTAACCTTGCCTATTAAATCAAAACGCTACCACCTGCAGTCATCAAACTTCATACCTTGGTTCATCATGACAATCTCTACAGGACCTGTGCATTTTCAAAAAGGGCAACCGGAGGGGGCATGGTGTTTATAAAACACATCTTGTATGTCTATAGCTTACATGTAGCTGTATATGTTTTATGTATCAGTACACGAAGTACACATTTCAGTCAACTGTGTCTTGTACAATCATGTAAGTGAAGGGATTTCATGTTTTATGCTTGATTTCATGTGTTTGTTATGTAGTCAAGTCAGTTCATAGAAATCTTGCAATGTCTTTATTGGAGTATTTACAAGATAAAGAAGTTAATTATAAATCTTGATGTTCATACCTGTCAAGATTAAAATACTCACATATAATACATGTATTACAATTTACAGACTTGGAGAGTATTTTTAGACTACCCGGTACTTGGGTGTTATGTGTTTCTATTTATATGAGATGTTCTTGGAAACCACAGCAAAAATCACACTTTTTGTTTTATATCTTCTCTGTGGTGTGTATTCTATATTCTTCTATTTTTAAATGCTAAGAATATTGTAAGATTGATAAAATGACTTAAAACTTAATATCTTGACTTGTCTTCCTGTTGTAAACTGTTCAGGTTTTTTGATTCAGTGTAAATAATTGGTTGTAAACAGATTGTGTTTAGTGTATAGTAAATTGATTAATGTTTCATTGCATCATGTCTTGATACAGCTAGTCTAGCAAATACAAATGTATATCTCAATTATATGTATGATGCATGTTTTCCATTAAGCCCTAAATTTTAAAATTATGCAAACAAAGCTGATTAATAAGATATGATTGAGTGTTATTTACTGTGAGGTATGTATGTATGAAACTATGATTTTCACATTCTCTTACTCTAGATAATGAATTGACAGTGTGTCATATGCCTCAGAAGACTTACAATCTTTGGCTTCATGGAATCTTAGAATATTAATATTTATAAACAAAGTTGAAAGATAAGTGACTTCAAAAAATGATAAATTTAAGGCCATGAACAATGGTCATTTCTCTGATCTTTTTAAAAACAACAAGTGTTTGGAGGGTCACCGGTGTATAAAATTTGTAAAATGTTTGGTCTCCTGGTGAAATGTCTGGCGATGCTATATATAAATCTACCAAGTAGAGTACATGATGTACAGTTTATTGTTAATTTCTTGTTGGTTGGAGGGTAATATTATTACAAACATTTATTAATATTATACTTATTATACAAATGTATATAATGTGTTGGTTTGATTTCATATACAAACTTTTTTTGTAAATTTTTGGGCGTTAGTGCATGTTTGTTATCAAGAATATATATCAGATAAAACTGGCAAACATTCAACCTTAGCAATTTTCTTGGATTCTGTACCAGCATAAACCTTATATTCTCTGCAAATAAATCACTTTAAATTTAATGTCAATGTCTGCATATGAATTGTTCTGGTCAGGAGTAAGGGGTTAAATGACCCTTAACCCTACATTTGTTAAAATTGTATGTCTGGCCTGAGGGCTCGACACTTCCAATTGTCCGGTAGCTGAGGCTACCTATTTTCTCCGAGGACTACCTAGGGTTCCAAGCTGGTAATCCCGTCAGGCTATCTGAAATAATCAAATTTGGGTGACCTGCATTCTATAAATCTGTGTAAATTAAATAATAAAGCTTACAAACTTTTGTTAGATCTGATGTGATCTAACCTGTATAACTTTGTTCAATACATTTGTGAAAATCTGACTTGTACTCTAATAAAGGCATCGAAATAAAATGACAAAGATTTTATGTATTTAAATGAGGACTACCTATATTTTGCAAGGACTACCTCATTTTCTATGCTGGTAGTCCTGCTGACTATACCTCTTGAAAAAGTTAAAGTTGAGGCCCCTTCCCCTACCTGTGAAAAAAGCCCTGATCACAATATTCACCTATATGTATACTTAACCATTGTCTAGTTTCAGTCAACCTAACTATGATGAATGCATTAGTTTGTATTCGTGCGCATGAAATTTTGTGGTTAAATGAAAACATGCATATTCATGTACGAAAAGTACCCCAAAAATAATGTATTTACAGTATCAAATATACCTTCAGGCATATATTGCTACATTAAGCAGTGCTTTGATCTGTCTAGTTTGATATATATTTATATGAACATAGATTTATATGTAGATACATCAAACATGTATGTAAAGTTGTTATGGTCAAAGTAAAATCATTATATAACTTATAAGTATCGAATTAAACATTGTAGTCATTACTTGCATTTGGTCAAAGTGGTCAATATAAGTTTCCAATAATAGATTGACCTGTATTTGACTTCACTCATTGTATACAATGTTGAAATACTGAACCAACAATATGACCTAGACATTTTGTTGCTCATAACTTTGTATTTATACAATACTATCTATGTATTTGGTCTATTTTAAGATCTGACCTTACACAGTTCTAATATCTTGTGTTAGTTTTCTACTTCAGTGAACATATTTATCTAGATACTCTCATCTTACTGCATACATTCATACGTCAAGGTCTTCATACACTAAGTTACACAACTATTTATCCCTGCCCCCTTCACTTTATTTGTACATTGTCACTAGTGTAAGGTTGATATGTTATATTGATTTTTATTAAGAATGAGATAATGGTAAGATCCACACATTACTGTTTACTGTGTCTGTGTAGGAGATGATACCTGATTGATACTCTTAATGTATCAATTTTATAATTATAATAATAAAGTACAGTATATTACATAAATTTATCTCCTCACATCACATAGGTCTGTGTGCATGATTATCATCAGGTCTGTGTCTTCTTCTTAAAGTTTTAGGAACAGTCAAACCTGTGAACAAAGGCTACCCTGGGGAAAGACATAACAATAATTAATATGGCCTTTATTTCCAGTTGGCCTTTATGCAGGGCATAATAAATGAATAATGAATGATAAATGACAGTTTTTAAAAGAATCAGGCTTTAATTTGTAGGGGGACTTTTATTTGGAGGTCACAGGTCGCTATAATTCGTAGGAGGACTTTCATTTGGAGGTCACAGGTCGCTAACACAGTTTTGACTGTATATTGATATACAGCCAAAGTTAAGAACTAGAAACAGAATAATAATACCTCAGTTATTGTTTTCTAACATTTCATAATCATATAATATTGTGTTCATTAAGTTGTACAGGTTTGGTATGGACTGATTACTTTCTGAATGTTAATCATGTTCTGTTTGATGTTCCTATGTTTTATTGGTTTTTGTTCATGAATAGATGGTCTGTACTGTTCAATATTAGCAGTGTTAACTACATTGTATCTCATGTAAACTCATTAAAAATAGAAATTGTTGACTTGAAAGTACATGTCTGTAACTTTGTTTGTTTCTGTTTGTTGCATATTAAGCCATGACACATTTGACAGCAGAGTACATCACTACATGTATGTTAGGGCTGCAACGATTCAGGTACCCTACGGTTTGGTTCGAATTTGGATATAACCTTCTCGATTATCGAATATTCGATTTGGATATCTACATCAATAGACTACATAAATTAATATAGGATTTTTTAAACCTGGCCCCAGTCTCACAAAAAAATAGTTTTTACTCAAACTCTTTTTACTCAACTTATTTATTAAATCATACATTTCTATTGATCTGTTGTATTATGTATTAGGGCTGTGACGAGTATCCGAGTACTCGGATATTCACGAATCAAATTGAAAGATCGAGTATGAATAATCGTCATTACTGAGATTCGTGGTTCGCTATCTTGTTTTTTAACAAATTAAAAGTGTATTGTTTGTTCTTAAAAGTCCCTTTTCTATGAATAAATATTGTCTCATGAAGGACTACTTTGCCAAGATGTCCAGTCGGTTCTTTAAATAATGACGCTGGTAAATCAATTAGCTGGAAGGGGGTATGTATAAATTTAAGCCGTAGACTAATTTATACTGATTTACTACATTATTCTAAAAAATAAAAAAATAATTAACTGTCTTCATGACTGCAATGTTTAAGTTTAAGATGGATTAATTGATAACACAAGATTCGTGATTCGATTTGTGGATCGTGAGTGTTGAATCGTGGATTGGATCGGATCGGCACTAACCCAACGATCCACAGCCCTATTATGTATGCAATTCAGAATGTCGTATAAGAAAAAGGTACAACAACAGTTTCCCACAATGGAAACAATTTACCTATTGTACACTTTCTGGTCGAAGACATAAGATTTCTAGGTAGAAAATACACCCGAGTTCATTCTTGATTTTCTATTCAATTTTGTACTGTGAAACTGAGGGCAGACTTTTGAAATTTTAATATGCCAAAAGATACGTACAAGTCATTCTGCTGTTACAAAAAATACTTGTATGCACAGTTTTGCAGTGCATTTATAACATATGACTAGTCTTCAACCCAAGAACTTTACTCAAACACAAAATCTTGCCACATTTTAGTGACACTGGTGGATCAACAAGCAGTTTTTCGTGGGCCATACTTGTTTTTGTTTCCATGTGATGCAGTAAATGAAATGACGCGCGCTGATTGGATAATGTTATTGCCGGTGTATGCTAAATGACAGTGCCAAACCGTACCGAACCGAAAATACGGATATATTCGAACTTCGGTTATTCATTGCAGTCCTAATGTATGTTACTATCTATATTATAACAAAGTTACTAGTACAAAAATGTACTTATACAGTTGATAGAAACTTAATTACTGGTAAGTGACCACTTCCTGATACAATGATAGTACGGTATATTTATAGATGAAAATGAACAAATGTCATTTAATTTAACAGTTTGAAAACTTGATTTGTTCTTCCTAGTTGTATACAATGTAATAAATTTTATGTATATATCTTCCGTGTGTGATATGAGATCTTTATGGCTTTTCTTGTTATTCATCCAGTTATATCCTTATTTATGGAATACATTGTTTGGACAATAAAAGATAATTGTTCTGCTGTCTGTATGCTATAAATGCCTTGTTTACTTCATGTGTGATATAAAGCGTAATACATCATCTTTCAGTGTTTTATATATCACCATGCTATAATCCATGAAGGTTCTGATTTTATTTTGTTGATAAGAATATTAAAATCATCAGTTGTTTGCAGCCTTCAAATTTGGGCCTCCGAAGACCGAGTCTGTCGTTATCACTGCTGGTCCGGTTAAAGCTGTTCATTAATGTTGTAGAAGCAAAATTTGATCAAGCAAAGACAGGTTAACATTCGGTCCAGTAAAAGCTGATTCAGCCTGATAAAATTTATGCCTTTATAAGATCGAAGGTGCGATGCTTGAAAAAGTTATTCTTGAAGACTCACAGTGTTTGAATTAAATAATACTTCTGTTTATTCTGTTTATAAAACTTGGAACTTTTTCTTCTGAAGATATTTAATTTTAGCTTTGTTAGTCAAGACAAGATGATAGTATGAAACAAGCCAAGCTACGTATTACTGATATATAGTGAGCTGTTATATAATGAATAAATTTGTTACAACTGTGTTACCAGATGTCATGTTTCCTTTCAGAGATAATGTAACAAAAATGTAGTTGTTGGCTTTAAGTAATGTTTGTATTCAACATGTTGGCTATAAGTAATGCTTGTATTCTACAGGTTGGCTATAAGTAATGCTTGTATTCTACAGGTTGGCTATAAGTAATGCTTGTATTCTACAGGTTGGCTATTAGTAATGCTTGTATTCTACAGGTTGGCTATAAGTAATGTTTGTATTCTACAAGTTGGCTATAAGTAATGCTTGTATTCTACAGGTTGGCTATAAGTAATGTTTGTATTCTACAGGTTGGCTATAAGTAATGCTTGTATTCTACAGGTTGGCTATAAGTAATATTTGTATTCTACAGGTTGGCTATAAGTAATGCTTGTATTCTACAAGTTGGCTATAAGTAATGCTTGTATTCTACAGGTTGGCTATAAGTAATGCTTGTATTCTACAGGTTGGCTATAAGTAATATTTGTATTCTACAGGTTGGCTATAAGTAATGCTTGTATTCTACAGGTTGGCTATAAGTAATATTTGTGTTCTACAGGTTGGCTATAAGTAATGCTTGTATTCTACAAGTTGGCTATAAGTAATGCTTGTATTCTACAGGTTGGCTATAAGTAATGTTTGTATTCTACAGGTTGGCTATAAGTAATGCTTGTATTCTACAGGTTGGCTGTTAGTAATGCTTGTATTCTACAGGTTGGCTGTTAGTAATATTTGTATTCTACAGGTTGGCTATAAGTAATGTTTGTATTCTACAGGTTGGCTATAAGGAATGCTTGTATTCTACAGGTTGGCTATAAGTAATGTTTGTATTCTACAAGTTGGCTATAAGTAATGCTTGTATTCTACAGGTTGGCTATAAGTAATGTTTGTATTCTACAGGTTGGCTATAAGTAATGTTTGTATTCTACAGGTTGGCTATAAGTAATATTTGTATTCAACAGGTTGGCTATAAGTAATGCTTGTATTCTACAGGTTGGCTATAAGTAATATTTGTATTCAACAGGTTGGCTATAAGTGATGTTTGTATTCTACAAGTTGGCTATAAGTAATGCTTGTATTCTACAGGTTGGCTGTTAGTAATATTTGTATTCTACAGGTTGGCTATAAGTGATGCTTGTATTCTACAGGTGGGCTATAAGTAATGCTTGTATTCTACAGGTTGGCTATAAGTAATGCTTTATTCTACAGGTTGGCTATAAGTAATATTTGTATTCAACATGTTGGCTATAAGTAATGCTTGTATTCTACAGGTTGGCTATAAGTGATGCTTGTATTCTACAGGTGGGCTATAAGTGATGCTTGTATTCTACAGGTGGGCTATAAGTGATGCTTGTATTCTACAGGTGGGCTATAAGTAATGCTTGTATTCTACAGGTTGGCTATAAGTAATGCTTGTATTCTACAGGTGGGCTATAAGTAATGCTTGTATTCTACAGGTTGGCTATAAGTAATGCTTGTATTCTACAGGTTGGCTATAAGTAATGCTTGTATTCTACAGGTTGGCTGTTAGTAATATTTGTATTCTACAGGTTGGCTATAAGTAATGCTTGTATTCTACAGGTTGGCTATAAGTAATATTTGTATTCAACATGTTGGCTATAAGTAATGCTTGTACTCTACAGGTTGGCTATAAGTAATGCTTGTATTCTACAGGTTGGCTATAAGTAATGCTTGTATTCTACAGGTTGGCTATAAGTAATATTTGTATTCAACATGTTGGCTATAAGTAATGCTTGTATTCTACAGGTTGGCTATAAGTAATGTTTGTATTCTACAGGTTGGCTGTTAGTAATATTTGTATTCTACAGGTTGGCTATAAGTGATGCTTGTATTCTACAGGTGGGCTATAAGTAATGCTTGTATTCTACAGGTTGGCTATAAGTAATGCTTGTATTCTACAGGTTGGCTATAAGTAATATTTGTATTCAACATGTTGGCTATAAGTAATGCTTGTATTCTACAGGTTGGCTGTTAGTAATATTTGTATTCTACAGGTTGGCTATAAGTAATGCTTGTATTCTACAGGTTGGCTGTGTGGTGCAGAAGCTATTTATATGGAGTCTTTATCTGAAGAACAGATTGGAGAACAATGTCGCAATCTATTGAAGAAGTTTTTGAAGAAAGACATTCCACTGCCTTCAAGAGTAATCAGGTAATGATAAATATCATCATTGTCACACTAAATTCTATGTACTGTGTAGATCATGAAGAGCTCTTGGTAAGTCATGATGATATATAGATTATCTATAGATTATATAGGAAAACCTTGACCTATATTTGAGGCCATAACTGCATGGCCTGTAATAGCTTAGATATTTAGTGTGTGGCATTGTCGTATGGTCTTCTGTCATGTCAAATTCAAATTATTACTAGTATATCATTTACGCTCATCATTTTTGTGCTTAACAATGCATACATTTTTGTATATCAATCATCCATGATTCCCTAATTTTCATCCAGCCATGTTCAAGCTATCTACATGTAAGCAGAAGTTTCTTATTATGTTGACCATATTTAGTTGGTTGTTATAAAATGTCAACCATGCTTCTCTGTGATAGTAGATCAATATATGATTATCACGACAATTAAATATGTATCTAATACTTAATGGTCAGTCTGATGTCAGTTATACATGTGATTGTGAATATAATAATTTCAGCATTTTGTCAATAATGTTTGACATTATAATTGCTGACTGCCATCTTTCCTTTCTACTGAAGTGAAAAGTTCAGAATGAGAAAACTGACAGGGAAATTAATTATTTAATGATGTCTGTGAAGTACATACCTTGTGTGCAGATCATGCAAAACTCTACCACATTTATGAACATGTTCTGTAAAAATGTGATGTTATAAAATTTAAGATCAGTTTCCTAGCTCAAATCTCATACTTATATTGTCTTTTGTTGTTTGAAAAACAAATAAAAAAATAGTGGTAGTGATACTAATCATACATTTTCTGTCTGAGTAATTTATCTGATATTGTACTTAACCGATGTACACTGTTATATTAGTTACATTTACATACAGAATTCATTGAGAATGAACTTGAGATTTGAGCTCTGAGAGTCTGAGACAGTCCTCAAGTTTTATAACCTCTGAGACAATCCTCAAGTTTTATAACCTCTGAGTCTGTCCTCAAGTTTTATAACCTCTGAGACAATCCTCAAGAATTATAATGTCTGAGACAATCCTCAAGTTTTATAACCTCTGAGACAATCCTCAAGTTTTATAACCTCTGAGACAGTCCTCAAGTTTTATAATGTCTGAGACAATCCTCAAGTTTTATAATGTCTGAGACAATCCTCAAGTTTTATAACCTCTGAGACAGTCCTCAAGTTTTATAACCTCTGAGTCTGTCCTCAAGTTTTATAACCTCTGAGACAATCCTCAAGTTTTATAATGTCTGAGACAATCCTCAAGTTTTATAACCTCTGAGACAGTCCTCAAGTTTTATAACCTCTGAGGCAGTCCTCAAGTTTTATAACCTCTGAGACAGTCCTCAAGTTTTATAACCTCTGAGACAGTCCTCAAGTTTTATAACCTCTGAGACAGTCCTCAAATTTTAGAGACAGTCCTCAAGTTTTAGAGACATTCCTCAAGTTTTAGAGACAATCCTCAAGTTTTATAACCTCTGAGGCAATCCTCAAGTTTTATAACCTCTGAGTCTGTCAAATTGTGTTATGTTTCTTGGAGCTATCTATGTTAGTCTTCCTGCAGATACTGTATAATTGAATTGATACATTGATGAATTAGAAGATAAGTAATATAATCTAGTTTCACTAAGTCTCGGTCTTGATTGGATTCATCTTATAATCTTTGTATGATTCATTTTCATTAAGGTGGATTTTTCAGTACAAACAGTTGGTCAAGTGTTGACATTTTACCAGAATGAAATTTGTAACAAGTTTTTACTTCATAAATTGTTAAAATTGATTGGTTTCCTTAAATTCTTGACTGTTTTCTAACAAAAAATACCTGTATTGTGCTATTATAACACTGCATAGTTATCAATCTTAGATTTTGTCTCCCATCATCTTTTAGGACCATTTGATAAGCAATTCCAAATAAAGTAGTTTGCTATTCATTATCAGCAACAGATGAAAACAATGCTACAGATAACTTTTGTGTACAATTTGTATGAACTTGCAGGTTTTACTTTTCAATACAAGTCAGTAGTCAATGCTAAATTTTTTTTATTCTCGCATACATATAACATAATTATATAGTTAATAAAACATGCGCAACTTTAAATTCCATAAGGTGGGTGAAGTATACCTTCAAGATGCGCCGTAAGTGGTGTTAGAGTAAATATTGCCTCATGCTGTAAAAGGTCTATAGGCAGCATAATTTACCTGCACAAAAGATTCAGGTCGATTAAGGATGGACTGGTTCTATGTACGAGGGACGGTCAGAAAATATCCAGACTTTTAATGCTCATGTCTTTCCACGGGCAGCTATATAAATACATTACACATTGATGAAAACTACAATCTTTCACTAATAACTTGGTCAGTTTATTTTCAATGACAATTGGGTATATACATTTTTTTGCCCATTGATATAATGATAGGTTTTTCGGCTATCATGAACTCTTTGTTAGAGGAACAGCACCCTGTAATAAAGTTCATGGTTATAGAAGGTGAATAGTCCTGCCACATTTTCAAAGGCTTAAAAGAAGATTTTCTGATGTGTATCATGTTCACCCTTCTATCACTGGGTTTCTCAGTTTCATGAAGGCAGAACAAGGGTGTGCGACAGATGTAGGACTGGGCAGCCAGCTTAGGCGAGGACCCCAACAATGGTAGCAAATGTTGAATCTTTTGTCAACAAAGATCGTCAAGTAACTTTGAAGGAGGTAGCCAACAAGTTCAGTATCAGTAAGACATCAGCACACAAGATTTGACACAAACACATAGGCATGAGCATGGTAAGTGCTAGGTATAGGTGCCTAAACAGCTGTCCGCAGATCAAAAGGCAACCAGAGTGACCAATACAAAAGAACATTTGAGTCATTTTAATTGTGAAGGAGATTTTTTGAAACTGCATTATTACAGGAGATTAAATGTTGATCCATTATGCCGAACCTGATCGGCTGGCAAAGTGATGATTGTTGTCTTTTGGGATTCACTAGGATATGCTTGCTGATTTCATGCCAAAAGGTCAAATTGTTACCGCCAAGTTCTATTCTGAAGTAATTCTGAAACATCTCAGACAAAAATCTGAAACAAATCTGTCCAATATTAGCACAGAAAATGTCCTCATTCTTCACGGTAACGCATCCTCCCATACTGCGGCAGCTACAGTGAAGGTTATCACCTTTTACAAATGGCAATAGTTGTCCCACCCTCCCTATAGCCCAGAGAACTGTAAAAATTGCTTGCAGGAAAGAAATATTAGACCAGGGAGCTTAGATATCTGCCGTTTCACGGTACCTAAAACATAGGTCTACGTCATGGTTCAAAGCAGGAATACAAAAGCTCCCATGAAAGTGCCCAGACGTAGGTGGAGTATATTTTTAAAAAGAATAGAAAGAATTTTTGAAAAATGTGGAATGGTTTTCGAGAAAGATCCAAAAGTCCGGATATTTTCGGACTGCCTCTTGTAAAATAAGCATTTTTTCTGCTCCGAAATTCTTTGTATGGAGACTTACAGAACCAGTTTTCGATTTTAAGGCATTCAATTCCAACTGCAACCCTTACAATTCATATTCCTGACATGTCAGCGACTGGGAAAATATAGTGCTAATAAGCAAACAGTTTAATACATTCAGGTTTTTAGCAATGCATTTTCTGTTATGATATTTGTCTAATTACATGAATACACATCTGATCTTGAGCGATGTAAAAACATTGACAGACACAGTTGGTGAAATTAGCAGTTGTCCTGTTGTCTGGGACAACCATTTTTTCATTCAGACAACCAAAATGTTGGTTCGGACAACCAAATTTTCATTAATAAATCAAAGCAAAAGCAGCTAAAATTTCTGTTTCGTGCAACCACATTTCAAACTTAATTTCACAGACTGCAAGACATGCTTGTTTTCTTCATTGAAGAAAATCTTTTCCTCTCCTTGTGTTTATGGACAATTTGTTTTGAGGAAGTCAACAAATTTATTCAGAAATTTAATCTTTTGCACTGAAAATAAAGATTATTAATTCAATAATTTTATTCTGTATTAACCTATTAGTTATTCCTCAATGGCTTACAGGGTTGTATTACTAAAATAACATTACTTTTTGAAAGTTGATATTTGAATTAGTTTTAGCTATGTTTAAATCACCCATCATTGTTATTTTATAAACATATGTAATTTGGTTATTTATTTTGTTTTCTTGCTTAAATTTTATTGTAATCTCTTTCAAGATGTCATCATCCATGGTTGTATAAACGTATTTTAAATATTCAGAGATTATCTTGCTTTCATTGATTTAAATTATTTTACAAACCCCAGGGTTAGGGTTATTTTTATGAGATGAATTTACTTGTAAATTCTTCTCATATAGCGATCACGCAGACTATGAATTTCAACACTGCACTGCTCTCAATAGTAATCTTAGGGAACGCTTCATACTACATTTTTTCGGTCTTTTTCGTTACTCGCTATGCTAACAGAGCGATACTGCACGCAGTTCAAACACTCATCCACACACAGTCACCAAGCAAATACCATAGAAGCTGTTACTACATCGATTTTCTATTTTTAGCGTTTAGGATACGCACTCTATCGGACACTTCATTGGTCATTGTTGCTTTACATACTAACTCGCTAACAGAGCGTTAAGTACTGCGCAATTATTGATTTTCTATTTTTAGCTTAGTATAATCTACTATAGGTCAAGTCAAAAGGTATCATTTTGACACGAGGTTTAATAAAAGTGTGCTTTTCAGCTGCTGAAAGTAAAAGCAAGGAAATTGCATATATTTCAACGAACAATGACAAAGTTAATTCAATTAACAAAAATATGTGCTAATTGATGCGGTCATCAATGGGATTAAGTTGGCTAACAGTATGGGTCCCTAATTATTATCAAAATTTAATGTCGACCGGAGTTTTATGGTGCCGCATTGTTTTTACAGCTGACACGTGTGACAAATTTCCACATCAGATTTAATCTTCTCGTGGGTGGGACTTATTTATTGAAGAACAATATATGACTCTATCAATCAAATCAATTTGTTGTTCAACCTAAACAGATACCTTTCCCTTCGAAATATCGCCGATTTTTTATTCCAAAAATTATAATTTCCAATATTCCATGAACAAAAATATTTCATCTATTATTCTGTAAATGTTGTAAATATCATGTAAACACAAAACGAGTCATGCGCCGATCACTCGACATATCATGAACACAGAAGTCTGCAAGCACACGGTTCATTTTGACATCAATTATGATAGCAGATTTGTCGAAACATAGGTAAATATTATCCTTTATCCGTAAACAAATTTGATGCATACCACCTCGCGAATGCGTGTGAAAAACAATTAAAAACATAACTCGGTGTTAATTGATGCAGACATCAATGGAATTAAGTCAGCAGAACACTTCCAGTATATAATTATCAAAATAATGCACCACCTTGTTGTTTTATGACCCCTTCCAATATTTTTTTATCTAGCATGTGCTAATTATTTGAATATAAATTTAATCTACATGGGTGGTCTTGCAATTGAAGATCAGTTAAAAACATAGTCCACCACATTTAACATGCCAAATTATTATCAACTAGGTCAAAGTTTTTTGTACTTTTTTACACTTCATCTGATTGTTTTAAAAACGTCCTTTGAACTTGCCACATTTATCAGACACTCCGTATTGATTTTTATAGCCCAAGGAGTTCGCAATAACAATTCTTGCTTTAAGATTTTTAGCTCACATGTCACAAAGTGACAAAGTGAGCTATAAGGATCACTCTCCGTCCGGCGTCCGGCATCGTGTGTCGTGCGGTGTGCGTCGTGCGTCGTCAAACTTTATGTTGTGACCACACTAGGGGCCACATTTTTAGCTCAATTTTAGCAAAACTGGGTCAGAACGTTAATATCAACAAAATCTCGGGCGAGTTCGATATTGGGCCATTTTGGGTCAAAAACTAGGTCACCAGGGCCAAATAAGGGAAAACCTTGTGAACACTTTAGAAATCACGGTTTTGACTGAATCTTCATGAAACTTTGTCAGAATGTTTATTTTAATAATATGTAGGTCAAGTTTGATAATGGGTCATTTCCGGTGAAAAACTAGGTCACTAGGGCAAATTTCTGGAAAACCTTGTGAACACTCTAGAAGTCACTGTTTTGATTGGATGATCAAGAAACCTTGTCAGAATGTTTGTCTTCATAATATCTTGGACGAGTTCGAACATGGGTCATCTTGGGTCAAAAACTAGGTCGCTAGGTCAAATCTTATGAAAAACCATGTTAACACTGTAGATTTCACAGTTATTATTGGATCTTCACCAAACTTTGTCAAATCGTTTGTTTTAATGATATAACGGTCAAGTAAAAATATGGGTCAACTGGGGTCAATAACTAGGTCACCAGGTCAAATCTTAGGAAAACTTTGTTAACACTGTAGATGTCACAGTTATAATTGGATCTTCACCAAACCTTGTCAGAATGTTTGCCTCAATGATATGTGGGTCAATGTTGAACATGGGTCAGCCGGGGTCAAAAACTGGGTCACCAGGTCAAATCTTAGGTAAAAATCTTGTAAAAGCTCTAAATGTCATGGTTTTAATTGGATCTTGGCCAAACCTTGTCAGATTGTTTGTCTTAATGATATTAAGGACATGTTTAAACCTAGGGTCAAAAACCAGGTCACAAGGTCAAATCTTAGGAAAACCTTATTAACACTGTAGATGTCAAATTTTGATCGTATCTTCACCAAACCTAGTCAGAATGTTTGTCTTAGTGATATGTAAGACAAATTCGAACATAGGTCGTCTGGGGTCAAAAACTAGGTCACGAGGTCAAATCTTAGGAAAACCTTGTCTATGCTGTAGTTTTCATGGTTTTGATTGGATCTTCACCAAATTTTGTCAGAATGTTTCTCTTATTAATATGTAGGACAAGTTCTAACATGGGTCATCTAGGGTCAAAAACTAGGTCACCAGTTCAAAACAATGTTTTAATGAGTGAACAGTGATTGTCATGTGAGCGATATAGGGCCATCTTGGCCCTCTTGTTTATTGTATGCCTCATAGTAAATAGCAAATGGAAAAAGGATGAGGAAAAAACACAGACTTTGTGTCAGTTTGTACACATTATATTGCCATAAATATTTGCCTTACATCAGATATTTTTGCATAGCAAGTAAGATAAATTAAATACAATCAATTTGGCTTAATTCATAAACCATTATTATACCCCCACAAACAAAGTTTGGGAGGGGGTATATTGGAGTCACTCTTTTGGTCGGTTGGTCGGTCGGTACGTCAGCTTAAAATATCAAAAGTTTGTGGAGCGAACTACTTTCAAACTTTAAGCGATTACAATGAAACTTGAAATATTTTATCACCATGAAGTGTACTCGTGCAAGACACAATTTTCATGCCCAGCGATTCACTCATTCCAGAGTTATGTGCCCTTGAACATAACAATATACTGTAAAATTGCACTATTACTTTGTGGAGCAAACTACTTCCACATTTTTCAAGGGATTGAACTGAAACTTGAAATATATTATCACCATGAAGTGTACTCGTGCAAAACACAATATTCATTCCAAGCGATTCACTCATTATAGAGTTATGTGCCCTTGAACTTAGCCATATAGTGTACAATGACACTCTTACTTTCTGGAGCAAACTACTTCCACATTTTTCAAGAGATTGAATTGAAACTTGAAATATATTATCAATATTAAATGTAGATGTTCAAGGCATAATTTTCATACCCAGTGATCCACTCATTGCAGGGTTATATCCCCTTTTACTTAACCGTATAGTGTACTATCACATTCTTAGTGTCAAAGCGGCAGCGGGGGTATTAGTCACCTCTGTGACAGTTCTAGTTTAGCATTACAATGAAGTGATAAAATGACCAGGTGTCAATAGAAAAAAATCAGAAAAGGCAAAAATAAGCTTACAGATTTTTTTGCATTTTTTGTTACCCTTGATTTCTGTTAATATTTATCCCACAGTTACAAAAATTACACCATGAAAAAGGTTACTAAAGTATGAACAACTTTTATATTTACTATAATTTGATGGGATTAATATTTAGTATAATAAACCAGTGATGAAGTAGACATGTGTCAAAACAGTACCATTTCCCAACAACCTGTATGAAGACAGTGTACCAAGTTACAGTATGTATATTGACTAGGGGGCTATGAAGTAAAAAATGGCAATATGATCCTTGAACTTTAATATTTGATTAAATAAACAGTACTAGGTCCTTGTTTCGTTCAGAATTATTGATACAGTTTTAAACTTTGTATCGACTCAGTGATATCCCTGCATCACAAAATTCATCTCATTTCAGGCCTTCAGGCCTTTGATTTTATTAAGGATTTTCACTTTGATTTGAGAAAAAATTGGCCAAATAAAATCCTGAAGGCATACAAGTCATGTCAGGTTTTTGATAATCATATATTATACTACAGGTACAAAATCTGTGAAAGTCTTAAAATGAAATAATTTAATGAAGGAAACAGTTACCATGGTAATGCAACAAAGCCACACTGGGTGATAATTTTATTATGTGATGTTTGTACATAAAACAGAGATATAGATGGAAATTCAATATCTCTGTATATGTGTATATGGTTGTTTTTTCTACTTGATTTTCTTAATGTAAGAAGCTGAACATAGTCTGTATACATTTTTATGATGCTATAAATATGACACATTCACTAATGTCTTCTATGAGGATACTTTAAGAGGTTACAGGACTATATATATAAAGGCTGTATATTCTTAATCTTGTAAATAGTTGACTTTTCTGACTTATGACAAGCTTTTAGTGGTTCATATAGAAAAGATTTAGTCTGTCAGGTGACAGTAAACATGCCAGCTATATAATGTATACAGTCTGTCAGATGTATGACTCCTTGTTTAGTTGAAACATTATAGATGAGACAGCAAGAAACAGTGAAGCATGTACAGTTTCAAGTCAGCAGTTTTATACAACCAAATGAATTGTTTAATTAGCTTTTTCATGTAATAATTTAAGGTTGTCTGCTGTTTGATATTTACGTCAAAGGTATTAAATGTGTGTTACTACATGGTGCATCAGAATGTTGTAACCTTCAAGTCTCAGGTCATCATAATGTCTTTGCTACAAGACAATCAATTAGAGATTTAAGCTTTTGAGGCACATGTCAAGTACCATGCATTATATAATTATAACCTGAACACTGAATAAAGTTTATACATACATTCTTCTAGATCTTACTGTAACAAATTACTTGTACATTATAATAATCTTCATCAGTGTACAAATAGGCAATAAAGCCAACATTATTGGACTCAGGTTATCAATGAAGATATTATCTTGGTTAGTGAGAAGCTTAATGAGATGCTTGTAATTTCTAATTAGTATTTGTTCTTGATCTTATCAGTGAGATATAAATTCTTGGCTTTTCTATTGATTTTTGTCTTACATGTAAACAGTATGTAGCATTTAAAGGATCAAATGTGATGTTTTATGCTTCATTTAGTACTATATAATGGTTAACTTGGTGTGTATAGATACATCAGATGTTTGTTACATATATCTCTAGAACATGAAAATGGCTGCTAAATAAGATGCTTGTTTTAGCTCACATGAGCACTTGTGCTCAGGGTTAGCTTTTGTAATCAGTCTTTGTCTGGCAGTGTGTGACGTCAACTTTTACCTTGTGAACATACTAGGGGCCACATTTTTAGTTAAATTGTCATAAAACTGGGTGAGAATGTTAATATCAACAAAATCTCAGACGAGGAAAACCTTGTGAATACTGTACAAGTTACTGTTTTGATTTGATCTGCATGAAACCTTATCAGAATGTTTGTCTTCTTGATATTTTGGATGAGTTCGATATTGGGTCATTTGGGGTTAATAATTAGGTCAACAGGTCAAATCTTAGAAAAACCTTGTTAACACTCTAGATTTCACAGTTTTTATTGGATCTTCACCAGTCATCGTCAAAATGTTTGTTTTAATTATATGTAAAACATCTAAAATGATCTTCGAACATGGGTCATCTGGGGTCAAAAACTAGGTCACCAGGTCAAATCTTAGGAAAACTTTTATTACACTTCACATGTCAAATTTTGATTGGATCTTCACCAAACATTGTCAGAATGTTTATCTTACTGATGGTTAAGATAAGTTCGAACATCGGTCTTCTTGGGTCAAAAACTAGGTCACCAGGTCAAATCTTAGGAAAACCTTGTTAACACTGTAGTGATCGGATCTTCACCAAACCTTGTCAGAATGTTTGTCTTAATATGTGTAGGACAAGTTCGAATATGGGTCATCTGGGGTCTTAAACTAGGTCACAAGGTCAAATCTTATGAATACCTTGTTAACACTGTAGATGTCACAGTTTGATTTGGATCTTCACCAGACCTTGTAAGAATGTTTGTCTGAATGATATGTAAGACATGTTCGAACATGGGGTCAAAAACAAGGTCATTGGGTCAAATCTTAAGATATAAACGCACTAGATGTCAGGTTTTTGATTGGATCTTCATCAAACCTTGTCAGAATGCTTGTCTTAATGATATGTTGGATGAGTTTGAACATTGGTCATCTGGGATCAGACACTAGGTCACCCGGTCAAATCACAGGAAGATCTTGAGACCTCATAACACAGGTTCAAAACAATGTTTTAATCAGTAAACAGTGAGCGATATATAGGGCCATCTTGGCCCTCTTGTTTTTAAACATTCAGTGTATGTTCTCAATTGTTTTTGTGGGGTTTTACATTGTACTTATAGCTAGGGTGGTTTGGCCAGCTTTCTAGCTTTAATTGTAGAGGAAAAAACCCAGGCATATGCCAAGGTAGTTCCAGTAATCTGCCTCACTTATGAAAGGTGGGATGAGGGGCTAGAGATTATCAAAGAGCAAAGCCACTTGACCATTTAGGACCCTGTATGTTCATTTTGCTGTCTGTATTGGGTGGTGCCAGAGATTACATGCATGATCCTCAATGTAAACATAGAAAAATTGTTAAATCTCTGCTAGAAACTGATCTCTTGTTATGTTAGGTGGTATTGCTGTGTCAGAATTATAATTGCTACAAGTGGACATCAAATGATCATGATGCAAAAACGCTCGATGTGACATATAACCCAGCACACACTCTATAGGTCTAGACATATGGGACCATAATAAATGTACTGTGTTTATGTTTGAATGTCTCATTTATTTTATCTGACTACCAGTATCTTCATAAATTACATCAGACATTAATCCTGTAATTGATTCTAATTAGACAAATATCGTTATGAACAGATTGAAATGTTTACTTTATTGTTACATGTTGAAATAATTGTTGGCCCGGTAGAGTTAGATTGAATCAATTTTCATGTTCATGTTAGATAACATTTAATTATATTCTACATTTATCTAATTAATTCATTACTCCATTAGTAATTACAAATTATTGTTTTCTTTTCATATTCAGCCTACTAACTTTCTATAAGGTTACTGGTATTATGATATTTAATATGTATTGAATGGGGTATTTATAATAATTTATTTATGTATATTTAATGATATATTTATTTGTATATTTCAGGACAAAATGGGGTGAGGGTGAAGCAACTAAAGGAGCTTATTGTTTTATACAAGTAGATGCCTCAGTTAATGATGTTGTGGCACTTGGAGAACCAATGCTTGACAGCAATCAAAAGGTAGGCATTTTATCTTTAGAAATGTGCTTTGTTACATTTAACTATATAATGAACGAGGTGTTCATAATTTAGATGTTCTTGGATGTGAAAAATTGTTCATTTAAGGCATTATATCCATAATACATGTATCTATACTATTTTGAGCTTTTGTGTCTGCTGTGCATCATGAAATGGCATCAAAGTTTTCTTTAAACAGCATCTCCTCCTAGGTCACTGGGCCAATTGGAACCAAATTAGTAGAATGCTGGAATTATCAGAGTGGTCGCCTTTCAAAGTTGTTCAAAATATTAAATTCCATTCAACTCATTGGTTGCGATGGTAAACAAAACTCTTCATTCACAATAACACGAAACGAACAAAACACAAACAACACGACACAAAAACAAATGATGCACACAAAAAAAAGAAACACAAAGATACTTAAGGTATCTGGCTTGGTTGTGAGGTCAAATCAAGTTTCACCAATTTATAGATTTAAAAACTAAACCATAATTATATACTAAAATAAACCCACTGTATAAAGTGCATTGCAAGTGATTTGAAACAAATATTACAGTTGATTGGTCTTCTATAAACCAATATCGCACGTAATTTTCGATTTTTTGAACAACGATAACTAATCTGTATTTAGGAATATAATACAACAAATAGCCTTAAAATCACTATAAATGTATAATGCAGGGAAGTGCCTCAGTTTTTTTACAATGTCCTAGGTTAGTTAGATACTTGACTTTAAAGAAATTCCGTATCCAAAACCCCGCTGTTTATTACGTAATACGCCATAGATAAAAAATGAAAACAAGTACCAAAATTCTGAGGCACAGTTCCCTATGTTAACATTTCCGCTAATAAATACCGAAAACCGCTTTGAAATCTGTCATCAAATAAGTCGAAAAATGACACCTGTGTTTTTTTCAGCTGAGCAATTAACAATTGAAGTGTCAGATCATTATCGTCTCATGAAATCAACAAATTTGATGCACCCCTTTCAATTTTGATACCCAATCAAAAATCGCTAATGTTTACGGTTCAATAATTGAAACCACGCCCATGTTTGATGTCTAGTAAGAGAATTTAAAACAAAATTTTTTGTCATTAATGAATTAATAGTATCATATCATAGCAATACAATGTGCATTACGTTATTGATTTTTTTAAGCTGATAAGGAAAAGTCGATAAAGGGGTGCAGTATTTATCGCAATAAAACACCATTTTTAGCTCACCAGAGCACGAATGTGCTCAGGGTGAGCTTTTGTGATCGCCCTGCGTCCATCGTGCGTCGATACGATTTCGTGGCGTCCATGTTTACTTAAAACAACATCTCCTCCTACACCGCTATGCAGATTGCAACCAAACCTTGCTGGAATGATCCTTGGGTGGTCCCCTTTCAAAGTTGTTCAAAAAATTAAATTTCATTAAAAATTCTGGTTGCTATGGCAACAAATAGAGAAAACTTAAAAAATCTTCTTGTCTGAAACCACAGGGCCTAGAGCTAAGATATTTGGTATGTAGCATTGTCTAATGGAATTCTACAAAGTTTGTTCAAATTATTACCCTGGGGTCAAAATTGGCTCCGCCCCAGGGGTAACTTGATTTCACATAGACTTATATAGGAAATTTAAAAAATCTTCTTGTCAAAAACTACAATGCCTAGAGCTTTGATATTTGGTGTGTAGCATAGTCTAGTGGACCTCTACCAAGTTTGTTAAAATTATTGCCCTAGGGTCAAAATTGGGTCTGCCCTGGGGTTTATTCTTTTTTATATAGGAAAATTAAAAAAATCTTCTTCTCCGAAATCACAAGGCCTAGAGCTAAGATATTTGGTATTTTGTATAGAAAACTTCAACAATGTTAATCTCCAAATAACCTTTTCTCCTGGTGAGCATTTATAGGGCCATCATGGCCCTCTTGTTTAGCGTTCTGTTAGAATTTTTTGTTGCTTGGTGTTATGATATTCAATCTTTGTAAATTACATAAAATATACCATTTTACGTTATTTTAGCTATTTTAACCAATGCCGATACGTTAAACAGAACACAAAAATAAACAAAACACACAAAAAAAACAATAACACATAAACAAACATAACACAATATAAACGAAGTGACACACATTTTCCTCTTTTTATCAATATGATCATTTCATTTTTGAAAGATAAGAATTCAGATCTTAGAATTTCTGCTGATATTTCATCTGCATCTTCTTCTCAGATGCCACCTATACATAAATGAGAATGATATTTCTGGTCTTATGTAATATAAGAAAGCATGTTTTATTGCGTTCATAATAAACATGTATACATAAATTTATATGCTGGTATTCATATTACTGGTGACAAATAGTTCTGTCTTATGATAAATCATTTTATGTGTTGCCATTAAATGTCAGGTGTGAGCTTTCGTTAATTTAAAAATATCAGGTTCAGATTATTTTCTTAAATTTACCTTTGTGAATAGTAATCAATTTATGAGGGTACAGTACTATGCTTATTGATTGCTGAAAGTTTTGAAAAACTAGAATTTTAGAAAATGATGAACTTGGATACAGATATTTGTATATCAAAATTTATATACAAATGTAGAACTCAGTGCTATTGTTTTGTATTCTTTTTGTATTCTATGTGTGGGCAAATTATTTTTGTTAAAGAACTGATTATTATTTATCACTTGTACCTGTATCTGAATATATAAAACATGAACTATGTCTATCTATACAGAATATTTGTAGAAGTAGGAGTTTTGTCAAGGTTAGGAATGTCAAGGTCACTCAGTATAGGTGTGTATCGACACATGTTACCATGATGTTAATACTGTTCTCTTTCTGTATTTTGTTGAAAGTAGATTTAGGTATGCAGTTATGCTGCTCAGGGAAATAGAACATCAAATCTGACTTATTAAAATTGTGTCCACTTTGAAAGTAAAATTAGTAGTCTTTGTGAAAAAAGTGCTACATTGACACATGATTTATGTGCCAATGGAAACAATTTCTTTTAATTAATTAAGAATTGTATGTTTAGCAAGGTTTTCCTTAAACTGGTTCCCGTTGACTTGTGTGTACAAAGCCAACAGGTACGGCCTAAAATTTTCAGGACGTCAATTTCGATCGGAATCCGGGCAGAATTCTGCCCGGGGGATCTCGCGAGACTTTGCATTATCGATGCACATTTCGTGCGTAATTTAAATAATAGATAAAGATTAGGGAACTGGATAGTTATTTTCTGATCTTGGTCGTTGGAACACTTAATTAAGTAGCATTTAAATACACACAGTATACTTAAATGTATTTTGAAATAGAATACCGACCCTTAGAAAAATATATTTCAAGAAATATTTTTAAAATCGAGTACTCGATCACGGTCGGTGTGGAAATTTTTTTTCCACTTATGTAGATTTTTGTAATTTTTATCATGAACATTCAAATAACTTTAATCACCGTACACAATTGCAACTTTTTGAGTGTTACAACTTGATTTTATACTCTTATAAAATTCATATAAATATGTGATGCTAATAATAAATTTAAAAGTCGTGCCCAATCTGATTCTGGACTACGTGTTTTAAAATTAATTAATGCAAACAGTATAGTTGATCATCAATTGACCAGTACATATCATTGTCTCAATTTCAATACATGCATTGATAAAATCAAGATAAGTAGCCAATTAAGAAGTTGTTATGCAATATTACGTAACACGACCGTCTCACTTCCTGGACCTTATAAGGGAGAAATATTTTATGGATCATTTCACCGAAGGGGGTCAATATATTCTTTAGCTCTTGTGCCTGATACCATGTTAAATTTACAATATACAGCATAGATCATAATCTTAATTACTCCTAATCTAATTCAGTTCTGTTAACTCAGATGTTAACGAAAAGAAATTAAGTTACAAAAGAATTACTTAAAACGTCACTTGACATATACTGATATACATTTTGTATATAAGGTATATATTTTAATTGTAAATAAAGAAACATATGTTTTAAAGGAATTAATACATATTAGACCAAACTATGCATTTATTTATACATATGATTTTTAAAAAAAGAAAATCATTTAACAACAATAAAAAAAAAAAATCAAGGCATTAATTGATATTTTCAAGATATGTATCTTTGATATATTATAGGACTATACTGTAACGAATATTCACAAAGTAACTTCTAGCATCTATATCTTTTTATTTTGAATAAAGGGTATCCATGAGGTATTCAAACATTAGCTCTAACATCTCCGCGTACATTTATCAGATGTACGGAAATCCTCGATGTTTCTCGAATGAACAGCAACCAATGAAATAGCTAAAACGAGTTGACCAATCAGAACGCTGGAAATTTTAGACCGTACCTGTTCCTTTGGTGCACTGCATCATGGAACGGGAACCAGTTTAGGTTTTCCTATGTTAATTAGAAGGCTTTAATCTATCCAGATTTAGTTCCCCTTGTTTATCTGTGTAGTGCTTTTCTGCGTGAATTTTTCATGTTTCTGCAAAGACTGTAATATGAACCCTGGTTTATAATGTGATATATATTTACATACATTAAAATACAAACAGAATGTCATGCTTAAGAAGAACTTTTTTGGCTGTGTTTTCAGTCTATTTCCCCTTGCCAAGTCTCATGCCTTTTTTATGCCATTTTTATGCCCCCGGCATCTTTGATGTCGGGGCATATAAGGATTGCCCTGTCCGTACGAGGTTAAGTAGATTTTACTGTTTCGTCTAGCACTAATACCGCTTGCTAGACCGCTTTGATACTTACACAGTTGTTGCGTATGATCATTCTCAAACTGCCCGTATCAAGAAAGCCCACTTTGACCTTGACTTAATTTGGACTTAGAATGATTCTGTACCAGGTTAAGTAGATTTTACTGTTTCGTCTAGCACCAATACCGCTTGCTAGAACACTTTCATACTTCTACAGTTGTTGCGTATGATCATTCTCAATCCACCGTATCAAGAAATCCCACTTTGACCTTGACTTAATTTGGTCTTAGAATGATTCTGTACCAGGTTAAGTAGATTTTACTGTTTCGTCTAGCACCAATACCGCTTGCTAGAACACTTTCATACTTCTACAGTTATTTTGTATGATCATTCTCAATACACCCGTATCAAGAAATCCCACTTTGACCTTGACCTTGACTTAATTTGGTCTTAGAATGATTCTGTACCAGGTTAAGTAGATTTTACCGTTTCGTCTAGCACCAATACCGCTTGCTAGAACACTTTCATACTTCTACAGTTATTTTTTATGATCATTCTCAATACACCCGTATCAAGAAATCCCACTTTGACCTTGACTTAATTTGGACTTAGAATAATTCTGTACCAGGTTAAGTAGATTTTACAATTTTGTCTAGCACCATTACCGCATGCTAGAATGCTTTGATACTTCTACAGTTGTTGCGTATGACCATTCTCAATCCACCCATAATTATCAAACACTGACTTTGACCTTGACATTGTTCAAATGGGCTATTGCTGCACAAGCATGCCACCGGGGGCATACATGTTTATTGAATGCAGCGTTCTTGTTTGGGTCTGGTATTCTCCCCCATTCTCCAATTAAAAAAGTATATATTTTTCCCCACTGATAGCTGTTCCCTAAAACATTAAAAAAGGGCTGCTTGAAGTTGATCAATTATTTGTTTGATAGAGGTATACTTTCGTTACATCATTGGTGTGGCATGTAGCCAACATGTCTGCTTGTAAAGTCATGTCTGATAATCGTACATTGATTGTTAGAGTTCCTGACAACATTCTCTGACTAAATGCCTCAAACAAACCGAAATATTATCTGTAGAAATTTCTCTGTTCCCAGTTATTGTTTCTTTGAGAAACTTTGGGAATGCTAGTCATAAAGAAAACTTTGGTTAAGACATTCTACACCTGTAAATATGTAAATATGTGTTTGTTTGTTTGTTTGTTTTTAGCTCACCTGGCAGAAAAAGTTTGAGAGTCACTTGATTGTACATAGGAAAATCTTATAAAAAATCTGAAATTAAACCAGATGGCCCAGAGTTTTGACAAAATTGACTATATTTTAACAACTGCTTGTGCAACTGATTCAGAAGTTCAGTTATATCACCAGTTAGACTCTTGACAGTTGGGGTAGATAACTCTTTTACTATGACAAATAACTTTCCTTGATTAAATTATCCCAAAGTATGTGTAACAATACTCAGGTGAGCGATATTGGGACATCATGGCCCTCTTGTTTCTAATTCTATGTTAAGTTCATATAGTGATCAGTTATATAGTTCTAACCATTCTAGACTGAAACATGGTGTCATCAGTTAAATTGAAGGTTTTCTGTTACAAAATAATGTATTACTGAATGATTGAGAACTCTGTCTGCATATTTCATTCAGGTTGATGTCTATTTTGTGTTATGTCAGTTTTACCTGCATTTTGTGCATTGTAAAGGGTAGTATAATGTTCCTAATACTTCAAACAAATCTTTGCTGTAATTATTACTCCGATAATCATGAATTTGTTAGATTTAGAAGTATTTCAATACTTAGTGGAAAGAACATATAATTAATACAGTAAAACCTTGATTATTTGTCAGAGCTTAAAGATACTCAGATTTGGTTTTGAGGATAGTCGTCAAATGCAGATGTCTAATTAATTTGTAAGTCAAAGGTCAAGGTCACAGTGACTCAGCCCAAAAATTTGGACTGGTCTTCAGACGCATGAAGATGGCCCTAATTAATTTTGGAGCCTGTAAGTAAAAGGTCAAGTGACATACATCTCAAAAACTTTGTCAGACCTATGACTAGAGAGCCTATGGTCCTCGGACTTTGTTTGGAGGATTGTCACCACACATGTATGACCCATATTGATTTGTAGGTCAGTATGTCAAGAATCTAGGTCACAAAAGCCTGAACTATGGTCTTCAGAGATGGTTGGAAGGTTGGTTATAGCATGAACCCCTATTGGTTTTGTGTCATTTGGTCAAGGTCATAGTGACATTCATCATAAAGACTTTGTCTCCCAATAACTAGAGATAAATTTGTCCTGCAGTCCTCAGATTAGGTAAGAAAGAATAAAAATGTCTGGAAAGTCACAGTTCCCCTCAATGTAAAGTCCTTGTTAAGATCAATTACAGCAGTTGTTGTTCAGGGGGCATTCATGTTTAACAAACACCTCTTGCTTGTTATTAGTACTGCCTATTTCATTTATTATTTGTACAATCTATTCTAATTACTATAAGCAGACTATTCCTAATATTGTACAGTCCATTTAATTGATTTAATATAAAGTAGAGTCTATTCTTGAACCTGTATTTTTGGATATAATATATAATAGATAAATTATTTGATTATAAATGAATTCAGTAAATTCATTCATGGTTACCAAATTGACACATGTTGCAAGTATTGAAATTAATTGATAGAATGAAGGTTTTACATCTTAATGACTTGTTTTATATATCAAATGTTTATTGATGGTGAACAGTTTTGGTTGCATGGCTTTATACTGTGTTACCATGCAACAATTTATTGATTATGTTATTGTCCATATCTTTGTGTCTCATTAATTTTGTACTTGTATCTGACATCATGTAGTCATACATAACCTTCAATGTTTAGTGTATCCAGTCATCATACATGTTACAATTATTTGTGTAAATTCTACATCTCTGTTCTGAGCACTTACAGTTTACCATACCTTGTCCGAATGTTTGTCTTAATGTCATGGACAAGTTAGAACATGGATCATCTGGAATTAAAAATATGGTCACTGAATTGGTTAGTAAACACAATAAAATCTTGTCAATTATTATTATTATACCATATTTATATAGCCCTTTTTTCATGTAATTACACGTTCAAAAGTGCTGTACAATCACGATTACGACATGGTTAAAACAATATGTAATGAATATGGAATATGAAAAATAACATAATCATAAATATATACAACTATGGACAAATTTATAAGTCAACAAATCCACCATTAATTTATGCAGACAAGTAAGGTACACAATAATTCTAAAATGATTCAAGTCCGGTTGGCTTCGTAAGCTGTTTGGCCAGTCCACAAGCGCATTACTCCACCAGCCGGTGTTCACTGTTCACTACGCAACTTCACTGAATGTTTACTAAAGGTACATTTAAATTAGTGTTTCAAGAACAGCGTCAAGATACCACTGCTACGAGAAACCGTCTCCAAAGGTATAAAGATACTACCTTTAAAGAGACCCCCATACTTCAAAGGAATTAAATACTATCTAAGAAGTAAAACCTAATAGCCTGAGTAAGCTTTTGTAAAATAATGCGTTTTCAGCGCTTTCTTGAATGACGGTAGTGTTTTACTGTCTCTGAGTACTGTTGGCAGTGCATTCCAGAGCTTAGGTGCGGCAGCCGTGAAACATCGATCACCGAACGTGACAGTCCTCATCCTCGGCACAACTAGAAGAACAGAGTCATATTGTGACATAAGCTGTCTTTGTGGAGTATATACTTCCATAGAGGTCACAGTTTTGATTGGATCTTCACCACACCTAGTCACAATGATTGTCTTAATGATGTCATGGACAAAATAGAACATGGGTCATCTGGAATAGAAAATTAGGTCACTTGGTCAATAAGATGTAAAAAGAAGTAAAATGTTGTCAACATTCTAGAGGTCACATTTTTTATTAGATCTTCACCACGCCCTGTCAGAATATTTTTATAATGATATTTTGGACAAGTTAAAACATGGGTCATCTTGGGTAAAAACTAGGTCACCAGGTCAAATCTCAAGAAACCTCTATGGCCCGATGGTGACAACATTTTTTGTCGAGTCTTGCTCAGAATGTCTCAGTTGTCTTGATGTTTATTTATATTAGGTCATGCAGTGTCAGGTTCTCCTAGTTAAACATTGATACAAAAGTAGTTGAAATGATATGAAAGAAATTGCATTCATGACCCTCATGTTTAGGATCATACTAGATCAAAGAATGTAATATCCAGTGTGATTTTTTTCATACCATGATGCTCTCAAACTTACAAATTGTTATGGAATCTCACATTTTATCATTCTAGTTTTGGTTTTGACGTGCAATAAATATATTGTTTACTAGTTTTCTTCAAGTTGTATATGTTTGGGAAATGATTATACATAGTCTTCAAGTGAAAATGAACAATCAGTCCTATTATCATCTAGATTTTGACTAAACTTGATCCATGTTAAATCCAAGGATATTATTTGTATTAATTAAATGAAAAAATCAATAACAGACTGTCCGGATACAAAGTAGATGATTTAATACATCAACTGTAGCATCTAAAATTATAACAAGAAATGTTCCATGTCTGCTTTTATATTGTGTTTTGTGTAAATGTGACATGTCACTGTTTATTCCACCATTAATAATCCATTTAATATTGATTTATTTTGAATATTTCTGCATCATCATGCTATTGTCTTATTTTCTAAGATTTCTGTTCAAATCATGTAAATATATTCCTGTGTATAAATAATATAACAAATTGTGTCTTTCTTGGTTGTCATAGAGATTTATTCTATACACGTAGTTGTTCTGTGTAAATAAACTGATATAGATAGGATAACAATTTTTGTATCATATTATAATCTGTTTGTGTTGTTTGTATACAATTAGGATACGTATTCATCTTGCTATTGTTTCTTATTCTGGGTAGGTTACAGAAATTCTCTGCAAGTTTTCAGTATTTTATGGGTTTTTTTGTAGGAATAAATGTCTGTGTACAATACTTTGATGATATAATTGACATGGCTGGTACTTCAGATTTTTGTGTTCTATATTTTGTTTTATGTCAAGGTACCTAAATTGACTTTGAATGCTATTTAGTTGTCATGTTGGAATACTCCACATTGTATGTTAGGTGTTCTCTAAAATAATACTTGGATTTCAGTGTATATAATTATATTGGTTAGAATACTCTACATTGTATATGTTATTTTTATGCCCCAGGCATCTTTGATGTCTGGGCATATAGTGATTGTCCTGTCTGTCTGTCTGTCTTTTACCATTTCATCTAGCACCAATACTGCTTGCTAGAACGCTTTGATACTTATACAGTTGTTGCGTATGATCATTCTCAATACACCCGTATAAACAAATCCCACTTTGACCTTGACTTAATTTGGACTTAAAATGATTCTGTACCAGGCTAAGTAGTTTTACTGTTTTGTCTAAGCACCAATACTGCTTGCTAGAACACTTTCATACTTCTACAATTGTTGCTGTATGATTATTCTCAATACACCCGTATCAACAAATCCCACTTTTCCAATCCGATATGTCATTTTACTATGTATTAATTGTCTTGTATGTCTGTCATGCAATTACCTTTGGGAATAAATATTGTTTAAACTAAATCCCACTTTGACCTTGACTTAATTATTTGGACTTAGAATGATTCTGTACCAGGCACGTTTTTACCGTTTCGTCTAGCACCAATACCGCTTGCTAGAACACTTCCCTACTTTTACAGTTGTTGCTTATGACCATTCTCAATCTACTCATAATGATAAAAAACCTTTGACTTTGACCTTGACATTGTTCAAATGGGCTATTGCTTCACAAGCATGCCACCACGGGGCATATGCGTTTATAGAACGCAGCGTCTTGTTCTTAATGTTATATACATGTTTTATTTACAATATTAATATTGACTCCATTCAAAATGAAGTTATTTCTGTCTAGGCTTTTAAGGGACTAATATTGGATTTATTGTCTACAGGAAGATAATATATTGTTGAACTGTATATGAAGATTGCATGTTTGAATGTAATTGTCTCTGGTATTGTATACACTAGTTGTCATTAGTATTGTAAACTTGTTGAAATAATTGTCTATCTAAGCTTCCAATCAGTGTGGAAATTTGAACAAACTATATATTACCATCATAATTATGTCTATGATGTTCAAGTTGTCAAGTGTTCATGAATATAAGTTGACTAGACAACTTTAAGATATGAATGTGATTGTATTTGTTCTAGGGTTTATATTTTATGTGATTTCTTGTTAGGTTACAAGTTGCTGTAATTGTTAATTACGTATGCCTGGGTTGTAACTGTGTAGATAAGATCTTGTATTAAGACAATTACCAAAAACTCCTACATCATTGAATAATGTAATACTGCTGTATGTAAATTTTTGTGACGGACAGATATGTGATCATTATAATGTAAAGTGGGATTAAGTAACAGATGTGAGCTTAGCTTGTCTAATAATCAATTACACATTGATGAATATTTTACATGATGCTTATAATATTATGGTAGATCTGAAAGGTTACCACATTGTACAGAATTATATAATTGTCTAAATTATTGCTGCCTGTGCTTTGATATAATGTTAGATGAGCAAAGCTCTGGGTGAGCTATAACTATGCTAATTTGTCTGCTGCCCATCCATCTCCTCTGAAACAGCTGGCTGTGTCAAATTTGAAGAAACTCCTCAGCAATCATCTTTGAGTGGTCCTTCACAAAAATTGCTCAATGAATGTTATTCCATGCCGAACTCTGGATTCGATGGCTACAAAAAGGAAAAACTTAAAAACTACTTGTCTTAAACCACATGGTCTAAAAAGATTCTTGTCTTTAAGCACATGGTCTAAAGCTTAGATATTTGATAAAATCATGTCCCTGAGGTCATAATTAGCCCAGCCCAAGGGGTCATATGTTTTTAGCTCACCAGAGCACAATGTGCTCAAGGTGAGCTTTTGTGATCGCCCTGTGTCCGTCGTGCGTCGTGAAGTCGCATCCATTAATTTACTTAAAACAACATCTCCTCCTACACCACTTTGCTGATTGCAACCAAACTGGAATGATCCTTGGGTGGTCCCCTTTCAAAATTGTTCAAAAAAAGAAATCTCATTAAAAACTCTGATTGCTATGGCAACAAATAGAAAAAACTTTAAAAATCTTCTTGTCCGAAACCACAAGGCCTAGAGCTGAGATATTTGGTGTGTAGCATTGTCTAATGGAACGAAGTTTGTTCAAGTTTACTTCACCTGGGGTCAAATTGGCTCCGCCCCAGGGGTAACTTGATTTTACATAGACTTATATAGGATATTAAAAAAAAATTATTGTCAAAAACTTCAATGCCTAGAGCTTTGATATTTGGTATGTAGCATTGTCTAATGGACCTCTACCAATTTCGTTCAAATTATTGCCCTAGGGTCAAAATTGGCCCGCCCCGGGGGTCACTTAATTTATATAGACTTATATAGGAAATGTTAAAAAATCTTCTCCGAAACCCCTAGGCCTAGAGTAGTCCTCTACCAAGTTTGTTCAAATTATGGACCCGGGGTCAAAATTGGCCCTGCCCTAGGGTTTATTCTATTTTATATAGGAAAATTTGAAACATCTTATTCTCCAAAACTACTAGGCCTAGAGCTTAGATATTTGGTATGTAGCATTGCCTAGTGGACCTCTACCGAGTTTGTCGAATTATTGCCCTAGGATCAACATTGGCCCACCCCGGGGGTCACTTGGTTTATATAGGCTTTAGGGCTTTTTTTCCTTCTATAACAGAGGCCAAAATTCAATGACTTCCCAATTGCAAAAAGGCTGTTTTTCCCAATTTTAGGCAAGAAATTCTCAAAAAACTATGCTATTTAAACTCATTAAACTAACCTTCTCAAAATTTTGCCAAATATTGCGCTTGAATTTCCCAAAATGAAAGGCTAAGGCCCCTTCCCAATTTTTGGAAAAAAGGCCCTGGGCTTATATAGGACAATTTTAGAAATCTCTGAAACCACAAGACCTAGAGCTAAGATATTTTGTATGTAGTATTGTCTGGCAGACCTCTTCCAAATTTATTCATATTTTGGCCCTGGGGTAAAAGTTGTCACTGACCTTAGGGTCACTTGATTTTACTTGGACTCTTGTAGAAAATTTTTAACAATGTTCGTCTCCAAATGACCTTTTTCCTGGTGAGCATTTACAGGGCCATGTAACAACCCGTTTTGCAATACTCTTGTATATAGATTTGTATAGAAAAATAGTAAAACAATCTTCTTGTCTGAGCTGAGCAGGTTTAGAGCTTAGATATTTGGCATGGAGCAACATTGAGAGACCCTCTAACAATGTTGCTGAAATAATGTCCCTGGGGTCATAATTGGCACTGCTGCACGGGTCACATGTTTTAAGTATATAATCTTGTCTGAAAGCACAAGGTTTAGAGGTCAGATATTTGGCATGGAACCTCTGGAGATCCTCTAACAAAATTGTTAATATAATGTCCCTTGGGTCATTATTGGCCCTGCTCCATGGGTCACATGTTTTATATAGACTTAGAAAATGTTGAAAAAAATCTTTTTGTATGACTTACAGTAGATATTTTGAATGTTCTTACAAAATTGCTAAAATAATATCCCTGAGTGTTTTCCAATATTTTTTACTTCAGCAAATTTAAATCAAATTCCTAAGTATATTGCCTTAATTAATTTATCAGATGAGCATCACAGGGCCACTTGGCCCTCTTGTTATGAAGGAAGTTTCACATAGAATTTTTGTCTTTACATGAGAAGTATGGTAATTTTGTTTCATTCATCAAGTAAAAATTGTGAAAATGAAATAATATTCCTTCTATGGTGTGACAGTTTATTGATGCCTGCATGTTATTGAATATTGTAATTATAAGGAGGGTTGTCTTCTGTTTGGTGTCTGTAACACAAACAGTCAGATTTGAATTCAAATAACTTACTGCTGTGGTGTATTATGTTGTATTCTATTTATTTACAATATAACAGTAAAATATTATTTATGTTGAGAAACTACTTAGTACCCACAATTGTTGTCGGTGTGTTACAGTCCTGCAATCTTGTAATAGGGATTGTCTTGTCTAGTTGTCTGTGTGTTACAGTCCTGCAATCTTGTAATAGGGATTGTCTTGTCTAGTTGTCTGTGTGTTACAGTCCCGTCATCTTGTAATAAGGATTATCTTGTCTAGTTGTCTGTGTGTTACAGTCCTGTCATCTTGTAATAGGGATTATCTTGTCTAGTTGTCTGTGTGTTACAGTCCTGCAATCTTGTAATAGGGGTTATCTTGTCTAGTTGTCTGTGTGTTACAGTCCTGCAATCTTGTAATAGGGGTTATCTTGTCTAGTTGTCTGTGTGTTACAGTCCTGTCATCTTGTAATAGGGGTTATCTTGTCCAGTTGTCTGTGTGTTCCAGTCCTGTCATCTTGTAATAGGGGTTATCTTGTCTAGTTGTCTGTGTGTTACAGTCCTGTCATCTTGTAATAAGGATTATCTTGTCTAGTTGTCTGTGTGTTACAGTCCTGTCATCTTGTAATAGGGGTTATCTTGTCTAGTTGTCTGTGTGTTACAGTCCTGCAATCTTGTAATAGGGATTATCTTGTCTAGTTGTCTGTGTGTTACAGTCCTGTCATCTTGTAAAAGGGATTGTCTTGTCTAGTTGTCTGTGTGTTACAGTCCTGCAATCTTGTAATAGGGATTGTCTTGTCTAGTTGTCTGTGTGTTACAGTCCTGCAATCTTGTAATAGGGATTGTCTTGTCTAGTTGTCTGTGTGTTACAGTCCTGTCATCTTGTAATAGGGATTGTCTTGTCTAGTTGTCTGTGTGTTACAGTCCTGTCATCTTGTAATAGGGATTATCTTGTCTAGTTGTCTGTGTGTTACAGTCCTGTCATCTTGTAATAGGGATTGTCTTGTCTAGTTGTCTGTGTGTTACAGTCCTGCAATCTTGTAATAGGGATTGTCTTGTCTAGTTGTCTGTGTGTTACAGTCCTGCAATCTTGTAATAGGGATTGTCTTGTCTAGTTGTCTGTGTGTTACAGTCCTGTCATCTTGTAATAGGGGTTATCTTGTCTAGTTGTCTGTGTGCTACAGTCCTGCAATCTTGTAATAAGGATTGTCTTGTCTAGTTGTCTGTGTGTTACAGTCCTGCAATCTTGTATTAAGGATTGTCTTGTCTATTTGTCTGTGTGTTACAGTCCTGCAATCTTGTATTAAGGATTGTCTGGTCTAGTTGTCTGTGTGTTACAGTCCTGCAATCTTGTATTAAGGATTGTCTTGTCTAGTTGTCTGTGTGTTACAGTCCTGTCATCTTGTAATAGGGATTGTCTTGTCTAGTTGTCTGTGTGTTACAGTCCTGCAATCTTGTAATAGGGATTGTCTTGTCTAGTTGTCTGTGTGTTACAGTCCTGCAATCTTGTAATAGGGGTTATCTTGTCTAGTTGTCTGTGTGTTACAGTCCTGAAATCTTGTAATAGGGATTTTCTTGTCTAGTTGTCTGTGTGTTACAGTCCTGCAATCTTGTAATAGGGATTGTCTTGTCTAGTTGTCTGTGTGTTACAGTCCTGTCATCTTGTAATAGGGGTTATCTTGTCTAGTTGTCTGTGTGTTACAGTCCTGCAATCTTGTAATAAGGATTGTCTTGTCTAGTTGTCTGTGTGTTACAGTCCTGTAATCTTGTAATAAGGATTGTCTTGTCTAGTTGTCTGTGTGTTACAGTCCTGCAATCTTGTATTAAGGATTGTCTGGTCTAGTTGTCTGTGTGTTACAGTCCTGCAATCTTGTATTAAGGATTGTCTTGTCTAGTTGTCTGTGTGTTACAGTCCTGTCATCTTGTAATAGGGGTTATCTTGTCTAGTTGTCTGTGTGTTACAGTCCTGCAATCTTGTAATAGGGGTTATCTTGTCTAGTTGTCTGTGTGCTACAGTCCTGCAATCTTGTAATAAGGATTGTCTTGTCTAGTTGTCTGTGTGTTACAGTCCTGCAATCTTGTATTAAGGATTGTCTTGTCTATTTGTCTGTGTGTTACAGTCCTGCAATCTTGTATTAAGGATTGTCTGGTCTAGTTGTCTGTGTGTTACAGTCCTGCAATCTTGTATTAAGGATTGTCTTGTCTAGTTGTCTGTGTGTTACAGTCCTGTCATCTTGTAATAGGGATTGTCTTGTCTAGTTGTCTGTGTGTTACAGTCCTGCAATCTTGTAATAGGGATTGTCTTGTCTAGTTGTCTGTGTGTTACAGTCCTGCAATCTTGTAATAGGGGTTATCTTGTCTAGTTGTCTGTGTGTTACAGTCCTGAAATCTTGTAATAGGGATTTTCTTGTCTAGTTGTCTGTGTGTTACAGTCCTGCAATCTTGTAATAGGGATTGTCTTGTCTAGTTGTCTGTGTGTTACAGTCCTGTCATCTTGTAATAGGGGTTATCTTGTCTAGTTGTCTGTGTGTTACAGTCCTGCAATCTTGTAATAAGGATTGTCTTGTCTAGTTGTCTGTGTGTTACAGTCCTGTAATCTTGTAATAAGGATTGTCTTGTCTAGTTGTCTGTGTGTTACAGTCCTGCAATCTTGTATTAAGGATTGTCTGGTCTAGTTGTCTGTGTGTTACAGTCCTGCAATCTTGTATTAAGGATTGTCTTGTCTAGTTGTCTGTGTGTTACAGTCCTGTCATCTTGTAATAGGGATTGTCTTGTCTAGTTGTCTGTGTGTTACAGTCCTGCAATCTTGTAATAGGGATTGTCTTGTCTAGTTGTCTGTGTGTTACAGTCCTGCAATCTTGTAATAGGGGTTATCTTGTCTAGTTGTCTGTGTGTTACAGTCCTGAAATCTTGTAATAGGGATTTTCTTGTCTAGTTGTCTGTGTGTTACAGTCCTGTAATCTTGTAATAGGGATTGTCTTGTCTAGTTGTCTGTGTGTTCCAGTCCTGTCATCTTGTAATAGGGGTTATCTTGTCTAGTTGTCTGTGTGTTCCAGTCCTGTCATCTTGTAATAGGGGTTATCTTGTCTAGTTGTCTGTGTGTTACAGTCCCGTCATCTTGTAATAAGGATTATCTTGTCTAGTTGTCTGTGTGTTACAGTCCTGTCATCTTGTAATAGGGGTTATCTTGTCTAGTTGTCTGTGTGTTACAGTCCTGCAATCTTGTAATAGGGATTATCTTGTCTAGTTGTCTGTGTGTTACAGTCCTGCAATCTTGTAATAGGGATTGTCTTGTCTAGTTGTCTGTGTGTTACAGTCCTGTAATCTTGTAATAAGGATTGTCTTGTCTAGTTGTCTGTGTGTTACAGTCCTGCAATCTTGTATTAAGGATTGTCTTGTCTAGTTGTCTGTGTGTTACAGTCCTGCAATCTTGTATTAAGGATTGTCTTGTCTAGTTGTCTGTGTGTTACAGTCCTGTAATCTTGTAATAAGGATTATCTTGTCTAGTTGTCTGTGTGTTACAGTCCTGTAATTTTGTAATAAGGATTGTCTTGTCTAGTTGTCTGTGTGTTACAGTCCTGCAATCTTGTAATAGGGATTGTCTTGTCTACTTGTCCGTGTGTTACAGTCCTGTAATCTCGTAATAAGGATTGTCTTGTCTAGTTGTCTGTGTGTTACAGTCCTGTAATCTTGTAATAAGGAGTGTCTTGTCTAGTTGTCTGTGTGTTACAGTCCTGTAATCTTGTAATAAGGATCGTCTTGTCTAGTTGTCTGTGTGTTACAGTCCTGCAATCTTGTATTAAGGATTGTCTTGTCTAGTTGTCTACCATTGCATCCTGTTGCTGTGAATTATTCATAATATCACCAGGCTGCGAGACATTGTTTAAGTATTCCATTGCATGCTGTTTGACATTAAATTATTGTTCTTGGTATGAAGTTCTGAGTGCTATACAAACAGTTTATATCTTACTGCATTCAGTAACCTCATTTAGTCACTTCAATCAACCATTTGGAAACCTAAAATCCAATGTACTCAAATTGCAGGGAATTGTTTTATCTATTTCCTAATGTGTATTGCAATTGTTCTGTAATGCCAAGATGGCCAATAACAGTCTTAACACTCAAGATTGCCCTTCAGACTGTTATGATAAAACTTCTGTTTATGTAACATGATTGATAGAACATCTATAATCTATAGTAATGTTCAGTTACATTTGGAATTAAATTTCTCTTCATTACAAAGTAACTGATTGGCTGAGTAATTGTATTCTTCATTATTCAGGCCAACTGAAATCTTGTTATTTTAGTGCCTTCAAAATGATATGGGTTGTCTGACCAAGGTAGAATTGTTAGTTTTCATGTTCATGCTTAGTTATGAATATGAATGTAAGAATGTACAATGTATTACAGTTATGGCAAGATTTACAGAAAATATTCAACTTATCAATGCTTGGTAAAAAAGTTTGATATGACAATGAAATTTCTGCTTTTGAAACAGTATTCTTCAATGGACTTATAATCTACACAGGTGTTGGATGATATCCTGAGTGTCTGGTCTGGGAATTATATTTGTAAATTTAACATTCCTAAATGTCCGGAAGGATAAAACATGCATGTTTTTTTAACTAAAAGAGTATGATTGACAAATTCTACATTATTAAATAAATTGGTTAATATAATTTTGTGTTTGTAGATTTTAATGTGTTTTTGTATTCTAAAATACATTTAAGGTAACATTTGGTTGATATGTACATATTGATTTATGTTTGAAATATTATTTTTAATTTAATGATAATTGTGCACTAAGGAAAATGTTTGATAACTACTTGCAATTGTGTTAAGATTTCCAAAATGTTATAATGAAGATGTAATAGTAAGTACCTTAAAATTCCTATTAAATTGCCCGGGGCTTAACATTTTCCTAAAGGAGTGTGTCTATTAAGATGAGTTTTTTCCTACATCATAAGTTAGTGATATCAGTTTAAATTTGGGCTATATAATTATGCAGTGTTTATTAAAGTTTACAGCATCAATGATAGGTCTATGTGACCTTATGGTCATGTAAGTGCGTCTGTAAAATGCCGCCTACATGGCCTTAGAATGTGTTCATCTATTAAAGTTTAATAGATATATTTTTGTTTTCGTTTGTTTAAAAGTAGAATTTCTAAAGGTCTTCATTTTCTATTTACTCTTGGTGATGTTCACAAATGGTCTATTTTTGCGAACATTTCTGCTAGGGAAACTTTCTGACAACACAGAAATTATTTTCGCAAACCATGATTAATGTGAAAGGCATAGAGTCACATGTTCGCGAACATTTTGATACGCTAGTAAAAGACACATGTAATTTGTTGGTGTATGAAATCTTTCAGAATTGTTTCTGACATGTTGCATCATGTGTATCTTGATACACAAGTAATTGATGATTGGTTTATTATTGAATTAATTTATTTGTTAATTAATTTTCTCTTGAAATTATTCTATTTCTTTCGATAATTGAATAATTGTGACAAGTTCACTCTTACCTAGTTCCTTATTATTGGATAAAACAATGGTTAACTTAATAACATACTTTAAAACCTCGGAATACATAATTTTCAAATGTGAATAGGTGATCACTAGGGATCTGATTATATCTTGTATCATGTGGTAACAAATATATTTAGCTTGTGAATCAAAATGTAATGTATACTTTATTTTTGGATTATTATTATATTTGCTATATAATAATAATATTTATGCCTATTTATTAATATTAAATGATTTCCATGAAGAAAATGGTGCCTTGCTTACTGGAAAATAAGTAAATATATCAGTAAGACAAACAATGTGTATTGTTGCCTCAGGGGTGGAAACTGATGTTAATTTGTCTTAGTAGATTTTTACGTATTTTGTTGTATAGTTAAGGTTTCTTCCCTTTTATGTAAAGGCAAATGAATAAATGTGACAGTAATTTTGTCCTCTTGACATAAATTATATTCTCTCATATCTGTACATGTCTACATTTATAGCTCTCTTATGGAAATAATCTTTCATTGTTAATCTCAGTTTTTAGAATGCCAAATTGGCGAGCGGGTGGGCGTCAAACTGGCGATGTCCAGTCAATAACTTAAGTTTGGAATGACCAATGTTGACTAAACTTGGTATTTAGCATCCTTGAATGAAAACTTAGCTTGGGATTGTATTTGGGATCTGTGGGGTCAAGGTCACTGTTACTAAAGATAGAAAATCATTGTTCGGTCAATAACATAAGTTTGGAATGACCAATGTTGACTTAACTTGGTATTTAGCATCCCTGAATCAAAACCTAGCTAAAATAACTTAAGTTTGGAATAGCTAATCTTGACTTAACTGGGTATTTTGCATCTTTGCGTGAAGGCTTTGCTTGGGATTGTATTTGGGGTCAGTTGGGTCAAGGTCACTGTAAATAAAAATAGAAAAATCGGTTTTCTGTGAATAACTTAATTCAGGATTTAGATAATGCCATGAAATTTTGTGTCTAGATAGTTTACATACAGTGCATGGTTTTGAATTGCATCAAGGGCCAGTAGGGTCAATGTGACTGTTACTAAAAATAGAAAATCAGTTTCTGGTCAATAACGTAAGTAAGGATTGAGATGTTGCGATGAAATTTTGTGTGTAGGTGGCTTACATCCTGTCCATGCTTTTGTATTGCGTCAAGGACCAGCAGGGTCAAGGTCACTGTTACTAAATATAGAAATCAGTTTCTGGTCAATTACTTAATTTTGGAATGACTAATCTTGACTAAACTGGGTATTTAGCAACCTTGCATGAAAGCTTAGCCTGGAATTGTATTTGGGTTCAGTTTGGTCAAGGTCACTGTTACTAAAAATAGAAAATCAGTTTCCATTGAATAACTTAATAACGGATTAAGATATTGCGATGAAATTTTGTGTGTAGGCAGCTTACATGGAAACCAAGCTTGGGATTACATTCTATGCCAATAGGGTAAAGGTCACTGTTAGCTTATTAGCCACACTGGAAACTGAACCACTGATGAAGCCTTGGCATTTAAGCTTTAGAAAACCTGGTTTCGTGGCATTGCTGCGTTTCCTTGTTAATGTGTGTGTTTTTACACAGTGAGCTATTAGGATCACTCTCCGTCTGGCGTCCGGCGTCGTGCGTCCTCAAACTTTATGTTGTGACCACACTAGGGGCCACATTTTTAGCTCAATTTTAGCAAAACTGGGTCAGAACGTTAATATCACCAAAATCTCGGACGAGTTCGATATTGGGCCATTTTGGGTAAAAAAATAAGGTCACCAGGGCCAAATAAGGGAAAACCTTGTGAACACTTTAGAAATCACTGTTTTGACTGGATCTTCATGAAACTTTGTCAGAATGTTTATTTTAATAATATGTAGGTCAAGTTTGATAATGGGTCATTTCCGGTGAAAAACTAGGTCACTAGGGCAAATTGCTGGAAAACCTTGTGAACACTCTAGAAGTCACTGTTTTGATTGGATGATAATGAAACCTTGTCAGAATGTTTGTCTTCATAATATCTTGGACGAGTTCGAACATGGGTCATCTTGGGTCAAAAACTAGGTCGCTAGGTCAAATCTTATGAAAAACCATGTTAACACTGTAGATTTCACAGTTATTATTGGATCTTCACCAAACTTTGTCAAATCGTTTGTTTTAATGATATTACGGTCAAGTATAAATATGGGTCATCTGGGGTCAATAACTAGGTCACCAGGTCAAATCTTAGGAAAACTTTGTTAACACTGTAGATGTCACAGTTTTAATTGGATCTTCACCAAACCTTGTCAGAATGTTTGCCTCAATGATATGTGGGTCAAGGTTGAACATGGGTCAGCCGGGGTCAAAAACTGGGTCACCAGGTCAAATCTTAGGTAAAAATCTTGTAAAAGCTCTAAATATCATGGTTTTAATTGGATCTTGGCCAAACCTTGTCAGATTGTTTGTCTTAATGATATTAAGGACATGTTTAAATATGGGTCACCTAGGGTCAAAAACCAGGTCACAAGGTCAAATCTTAGGAAAACCTTATTAACACTAGATATCAAATTTTGATCGTATCTTCACCAAACCTAGTCAGAATGTTTGTCTTAATGATATGTAAGACAAATTCGAACATAGGTCGTCTGGGGTCAAAAACTAGGTCATGAGGTCAAATCTTAGGAAAACCTTGTCTATGCTGTAGTTTTCATGGTTTTGATTGGATCTTCACCAAATTTTGTCAGAATGTTTGTCTTATTTATATGTAGGACAAGTTCTAACATGGGTCATCTGGGGTCAAAAACTAGGTCACCGGTTCAAAACAATGTTTTAATGAGTGAACGGTGATTGTCATGTGAGCAATATAGGGCCATCTTGGCCCTCTTGTTTTAGTAAGTACATTAAGTCATTTTAATGTTGTACACATAATTTGTTATTTGTGGTATGGAACTTTAAATATTGTTGGCATTGACTGTATTCAGTCTGTTTGACTTGGTGTGTTAGAATTTGAGGCTTTTAACCAGATCATGATGCAATGTCAAACTTCTAGAGTGTTCTTCTAGATAACTGGACTTTAAGTGGTCTTCTGGATAACTGGACTGTAATTGGTCTTCTAGATAACTGGTCTTTAATTGGTCTTCTAGATAACTGGACTGTTATTGGTCTTCTGGATAACTGGACTGTAGTTGGTCTTCTAGATAACTGGACTGTTATTAGTCTTCTAGATAAGGCCTAAATTAAAATTTTGATTGTTTGCTACTTCTGACCGGCCCACCAGAAGTCTGCCGGTCCAAAAGATTTTTGCACTAAGAAAATAATAAAAAAAATATTCTTTGATGTTTAGAAATAATTTGTTCGTGAAAATAAAATGTGAATATGTGGATGACAAAAACATAATTTACCTTCTGACCCAAGCCAAATAAGTGTGAAGGAAATGGCAAACAAACAATTGTTCAGGGTGGCCTTACTAGTATGTAATTGGTCTTTTAGATGACTGGTCTTTAATATGTCTTCTAGATAACTGGACTTTAATTGGTCTTCTAGATAAGTGGACTTTAATTGGTCTTCTAGATAACTAGACTTTAATTGATATTCTAGATAACTTGAGTTTAATTGGTCTTCTAGATAAGTGGACTTTAATTAATATTCTAGATAACTGGAGTTTAATTGGTCTTCTAGATAAGTGGACTTTAACTGATATTCTAGATAACTGGAGTTTAATTGGTCTTCTAGATAACTGGACTTTAATTGGTCTTCTAGATAACTGGACTTCAATTGGTCTTCTAGATAACTGGACTTTAATTGATATTCTAGATAACTGGATTTTAATTGGTCTTCTAGATAACTGGTTTGTAATTGAATTTCTAGATAACTGGTTTGTAATTGATGTTCTAGACAACTGGTTTGTAATTGATATTCTAGACAACTGGTTTGTAATTGGTCTTCTAAATAACTGGACTTTAACTGGCCTTCTAGATAACTGGTTTGTAATTGGTTTTCTAGATAACTATTATGTAATTGTTCTTCTAGATTAACTGGTATTTAATTAGTGTATTAATATCAAGACTTTGTTCATTTTGCATAATAACATACTATGAATATTTTCTACTTTCAGCCTGTGATAATGTTTGCTGGTGAAGCTACCCATCCATCATTTTATTCTACTACACATGGTGCATTGTTGACTGGACATAGAGAAGCAAAACGCATTCTGGATTATTACAAGAAGACTTCTGTTCAAAAAGAAATGTAAAAGTTGCCTTGTCAACAATACATTGTTGTTTCAGATGAAAATTTAGAAACATTTTTATAGTTATCTCTACATTAAACTTCAAAGACAACATTTTTTAAATGTTAAACCGAAATTGACGTCTAGTAGAATTCTATTGACTTTCAACTCAAATTGCTCAGCTTACAATTAGCTTACAATAAGAATAGCTGTCTTAACTTTGAAATTACTGCAAAATAATAAGGTAGACATTTAAGGCAAGTTAGTAAGAGGCTAATTCCCCCATAAGTACACACACTTTACTTTTAAACAATACATATTAACTATAAACATTTTCATTTGATGGACATTTTCAAATTGTTGTTTTTGTGGTCATGGATGTAACATGCTTATATAGCAACCATAACTAATTTTAAATGTATTGTTGCTGTATACATGTTCTACATGTATAATTAAGTTCTGTGTTAGGGAATACTTTTTAACTGTAGTTTTAACTTCATAAATATTTAACAATTTTAACCTAACAATACATTGTGTGCATATAACACTGTTTGTTGTTTGTTTATTTGTTGATTGGTTGGTTCAATTTTATTGATGTAGTATTGTATGTTAGATTATTGATTAAAGAAAGGTTTGTTATACATGTAGCATTAGAGTTTACTTCAATACCTGTGATTGTTTCAAGCATGTTAAATGTTATTTTTGGATGAATATAGAAAGGTATTGGCAGAATTGTATGATCATATTGACCTTGTCACATTCATCCAGGAACCATGCACTGTGTTAAAATTAATGTCATTCTGACCACGCCTAACTCATAAGTAGAGATGGGATGTCAAACAGTAAAGACGGTGTCAGACACTGTTTTGACCTCCCTTAACACACTAGTAGTGAAACAGTGTCAGATAATGTCATTTTGACCATATTTGACCCATCAGTAGAGATACAATGCCAGTCTCATTTTGACCTCACCTTACACATTAGTTATTGTTTAACACACTTTGTCAGTATTCATTGTGTCCTCATATAAAAGTGCAAAACAGGGTTTGAGTCAACAATTTTCCTGCCATATGTCTAAATGCAACAGAACAACTTCTTTTGTCAACAATTGTCATATGGACCTCATGTTTTATCATACAAGTTGAAGAAGTAAATACCTGGTACATTTATGATTTAATAATACATGTACATAACAAATAATATGCAGTGTAATGTTTGTAAGATGAGATGTTGACTGAAATAGTTGCTATAGTCTTATTTAGCATATTGTTAAACCTTGACTTCTAACTATTGATTGTATTACATACATGTAGGAATTAAGACAATTCTACAGTATATGATGTGGAGATGAATTCTTCAGTATTAATACAGCTTGATATCTTAACTATGTGCATATCTGTCTGTCTGTATGTTTGTCTGTGTTATAGTCACTATGTGTAGAGAATGGTGTAACCCAGATAATGTAGTGCACTAGTGTTGTAATGATAAACATAGCTTTATATATGTGTGCATATTTCTCCTCATTTTTAGCTCACCAGAGCACAAAGTGCTCATGGTGAGCTATTGTGCTCGCATGATGTCTGTCGTCCGTGTGTGCGTGCGTCAACAATTGCTTTAAACAACATCTCCTTCTTAACCAGTTGGCCAATTTAACGAAACTTTACTTGGATGTTCCTTGCATGAAGCTCTACCAAAGTTGTTAAAAAAAATTAATTTCATTAAAAACTCTGGTTGCAATGGCAACCAATAGGAAAACCTTTAAAAATCTTCTTGTCCAAAACCACAGGGCCTAGAGCTTAGATATTTGGTATGTAGCATTGTCTAGTGGACCTCTTCCAAGTCTGTTAAAAGTATGGCCCCAGGGTGAAAATTAGCCCCGTCCCTGGGTTCACATGATATATATAGGCTTACATAGGAAAACAAGAAAATCTTCTTGGCCAAAACCTCAAGGCCTAGAGCTTACATATTTTGTATGTAGAATTGTCTGGTAAACATCTACCAAGTTTGTTTGAATTATTGCAGTAGGGGCAAAATTGGCTCCACCCCAGGGTCACTTAATTTTACAAAGGCTCATGATAATTTTTTATAAGTCTTTTTATCTGGTGAGCGATATAGGGCCATCATGGCCCTCTTGTTATGATTGTTGTTTAGGAACATTGGTCTTAAATTATGCATTAAACATGACTTTATAGACTGCTGTGAGTTCTTTACAATGCACTGTTACATATCTATGTAAATTATGATTATGTTGTATTTTGCCAAATTGGTCAAATGTTTTTTTATGATATACCTTTACATGTAAAGTTAATTGATGAATAGCTGTAAGGTATGTTGGCATACTTTATTACTGAACTTAATACAAAACTGTAGTCTGATACAAAGGCAAACATTTGGTTATTTTTTCCATCTTAAATTGATTTGTAATGTAATATTTGTGAGAGTATTTGTGTACTTATTATTAAATGTAATTTAATTAACTAAGTTTGCCTTTCTCTGTCAGGTAGTATAAATGAATAATAGAAGTGTAGACATGATACAGATTGTAATGCTGTATCTAGATTTTACATGTGCAGATATTAAGAATGGTTGATTCTAGATTCATCATCAAGTTATATATTGACAACATTGTTAGATATAAGGTTATAGATTTTTGTATATATTGTAAATCTATTTTATTGTAATGATGTATATAATTAATATATTCTAAACAAAAAATGGCTGCATCCGTTTGTATAAATGTAGTTTATATTTTGACATCTCTTGTATTTTAACTTTAATTTATACTGCATGTGTTGAGAAATGTTTGTTCCTGTATGGGGTTTACATATTATAATGTCCATGTTGTATCTATATGACACACACATATTTTATATTATCTGTGATCTTCAACATGTAGGAAAGCAAAACTCAACTAGAAACTTTATGATTTATATAATTCATACTGATTTCTAACATTTCTTGTTTCACCAAAGACATAGTATGTTCACTTGTATGAATGTTGTTATAATTCAATGCAATAAATGCAATGATAAAAGAATACACAAGTTGGTTGCGATGTCAGTAAAATGAGGAAATCCCATTGTATTAGTGCTTTATTTATAAGAATACTGTCATTGAATACTACTCAAATGTTATATATGATTATTTGTGGTCTAAATGTGGTTTTGATTATATGACTTCAAATTATTGATGAATGGTGATTTTTCAGAAAAGTTTAATGAATCTCAACTGCTCTCTGATTTTTATACATCTTGATTTAATTTTCTTATTTTATTTCTGTTTCATAATGGAACCCATAGTGCTAATTTTGAGAAGTCAGTATGTGTACACAGAGTTTATTGTAACGTGTGTGTGCGTCCGTGTGCGTATGGCAATGTAGCAATGTTCGGTTTGGAATTGTTTCCCAACTATCATTTCTTTGTATCTTAAGTTTGTGCTTAACCCTCTTGTCTGACTCTTATCAAGTCTATGAACAATTTCTTTATACATTTCAAAATGATATAACAGATATTTTCATAATTTCTACATTCAAAGTTTTGTGTATTGAATATTGGCCCAACTTTTCACTGTTATAACTGAATACACAATATTAGGTCATGTTAATTAAACCACATGTATATAAATCCAACATCATATTTGTAACAAACTTTATAGAACACCTATCTTGTTGTATTCAGAAATGTTTAAACTTGTTTTATTTTATGTAACAAGATCTTTTGTTTTGTTTGGGACAATTTTTGTTACAATTTTGATTACTAAGTTTGTTTTTTAATCTGTGCTGAAAGTGTAACTTTGTATTTTTTGTTCTCTGTTTTTATACAGATACTGGATATATTTGTTTGATATAAACTGACCTTGCCAGACCATGTTGTCTTAATGCTCATATATTGGTATTCACATATCTAACAAAGTTTGAAATACTTTATACTGATATTATCTAACATAAGTTTATTGATAGAAGAATCATGTTTCATTATATGAAGATTTTAATGTGTCCACTGAAGTGAATGTCACAATGATCACATTATACTGCTATCCTTGATTTCATCAATAAAACTGATTTAGATTAATCCTACTAGCTTCACGGCCTTCTTTCTTGTTTAAAATATTAGTTATAATCATCACCCTGGACACTTCATATCTAGAAATATTGTTATATGAGAGGAGATTTTTGAAGATATCTTGATAAATAACAGGACAGTATAAAGATATAAATTTGATGAAAATACATCATTATGTATACTGTATCTGATCTTAAAGATGTATAGACTTGTTAGAATGTGAACCTATTACATGCCAGTATGTGCAAACATTCATTACACAAAATGTTCATGTTTTTGTTAATCAATGTTGACGATATTACATACAATTATCTTCACATAAAGCTATGTTTATTTTTTGGCTTACCGGTATATTTTTTTTCCAAAATTTTGTGCAATTTTCAGAAAACCATGATTTGTAGAATTACGATTCGGCAGGAAGGCATTCATTCTGTTTCAAAATTTAGTTAATAAAAAAGCTGATATTTGTGTTGCTTATGAGCGCATGCCAAATAAACAGAGTTTTTATCCAAGAAATGCGATAAATGATCTATGTTTATGTACCGTAAGTCAAGAACTCAGCTGCAATTCTCAGTAAAGTGACAGCTCATCCTGAAAACAGCCACAATTGAAGTTTGGTTTGAACTTCTGAATGTTATATTATAATTGTAGTGCTATTGTACTGAATATAGATTGTGTCAAGTTTCATGGTGCACATGTATGTGACACATTTTGATGTTTTATTTCTGATTGCTTGTACCAATCTGTTGATATGCCTACATTAACTTGTTGATTCTAAATGTACCATGTTTGTTAGTGTGTTTTTTGTTATCCAACTTTAAGATTTAGTATTTTACACTATGTTTGCATTTTGTCATGATGATTTTATTGACAATTGATGGTATACTCTGTTCTGTTGTAATATTGTATTTGGATAGAAGTAACAAAATAAAGATTGTATACTTGTTACAGCTATTTCTCTGTTGTTTGCTCACCAGAGCATGTGGTGCTCAAAGGTGAAAAATTAGGGTCATTCAATGTTTGGCATCCTGCTTCCATAATGGGAGGTTGTTAAACTCTAGAGGTCACACTTTTGATTGGATCTTAAAGGCCCATTAGCTTTTTGAATTTAGTAAAATAGAACAATTGATAAAATGGTTGTAAAATATAAGAAATATATTCTATTTGCTATAAAACAATATTTACATAATGCCTTTTTTAGCCAGATCTCGTAAAAATGTTGTCAGATGCTTTTTCTTATTTTTTGCAATATCATTGAAAAAAATATTCATTATATTGTGCTACATTTCTATTATGTACTTCATGATTAAAAACGAACATTTTGGGAATGTTTATAATGAAAGTAAAAGTCAATTTCACTGATAAGACATCATTCAAGGTAAAATAAGACCTACTTTAATTTTAAAATATAAAAAAGCTAATGGGGCTTTAATAAAACTTTCAGAATGTTTGTTAATAGTATGTTAGCAAAGTTGAACATGGGCAGGGGTGACAATATTCTAGATATATCTGGATTATCTGTCCTATAAGAGCTACAGTATGATTTCTGAGCAAAATAAAAGTTGTTTGATGAAAATATCTTAAGAAATGTCAAAGTTATGGTCAATATAATCTGTTCTGAAGGATATTCTTTAACACAAACTGAGTTAAATATGGAAACAGTGTAGTTGAAGGCCTCTTGTTTGGCAAACATTTTCGGCCAAGTATGATCTTCAGGATTTTTAATTTGGCTCTATTGACACCCCTGCATTGGTTATTTAGGTCAAAATTTAGGTCACCAAGTCCAATCACATGAGATCTTGTTAACACCTCGTCAGAATGATTGTCTTAATGATGTCTTGGACAAGTCAAATCACAGGAAAGCCTTGTAACACTCGAGAGGTCACAGTTCTTGAACTCAGAATAATACATAAAGATTAGTTCTTGAACTCATGATAATACATAAAGATTAGTTCTTGAACTCAGAATAATACATACCGGTAAAGATTAGGCCCCGAGGTTATAAAACTTGAGGACGGTCTCCAAGCTCAAACCTCAAGTCCGTTCTCAAAGTATTACGGTTGAAACAAAAAAGCTGGTTAATGTTCAAATACACGTTCAGGTCAATTATGATGTGAGATGAATGTATCAATAATAACATTAAATGTCAAATCATGATTAACTTCGAACCTTTAAAAGACAAAATATGAGTTCTGACTTTGAGCTCGGAGACCGATCTCAAGTTTTATAACCTCGGGCCCAGTTCTCCTTGAACTCATGATAATACATATTAAAGATTAGTTCTTGAACTCAGAATAATACATAAAGATTAGTTCTTGAACTCATGATAATACATATTAAAGATTAGTTCTTGAACTCAGAATAATACATAAAGATTAGTTCTTGAACTCATGATAATACAAAATGATTTATTCTTGAACCCAGAATAATATGAATAGAGTAGCTCTCCTTGAAATCAAGTTGGGACAGAGTTTCTGCTGGCATTCTGGCGAGCTAATATGGAACAATTGTCTTTTTAAATTCTGCCATGAATATTTTATCTAGCTACATTTGTCAAAAGTTTTACGTCTCAAGTTCAACCTTTCACTTAAACACTAAACAGTTTCTTTTTTTCATCGACAGGGAGACTAATATAAAACTCAGACGTTATGATCAAACTCAGAAATTGTTTCAGGGTCTTTCTAATTCATGTATTTTAAGTTATTTCACATATATATTGAGTAGCAACACATTTTATTGAAGTTACTAAACAAAATTTTATTTTTCCCATTCTGAATACATTGTTTACATTTAAACATTGAATATTAAAGTTAACGATGCTCCTTACTTACAAAGTATTCCCCTGAGTATGGGAATATACCTGGCTTCATGCCTGATCATGGTACACACTATTGTTAAAAAACGTAATTCAAAAGTATTACGGTGCATACAATGGTTACAAACAGGTTGCGTGGCCATTACTAGCTGGAAGCACAAGTTAAATTCAATACCACCAAGTCCACATTAAATTAAGGGAGACCTCATACTTGTATCACAATATAGATGAATGTAAGGTGAAACGTTCAGTAAAATAATGTTCTATGAATTATCATATTAATACATCAAGTTTGAAATTACAAAAACAAATGAAAAAACAAATATATGTATGCAATAAAAAATAAAACATCTGTATTTGAATCTCATACACTCATCAGTTTTTCATAATTCTAGTACACTAGTATCTGTTATATATATATATAAAGGTCAGTGTTAGAAACAGTTATTTTCTTTTAACTAAAAGTGACATGATATTCACACTAAAATATTATTTGTTCAAATTAAGTAGCTATAAAAATAGAGGTCTATTTGAAAAAGCTCATACATGTAGCTAGGAGTGATTTAAATATCACTCACAAGAATCTCAAGTCAAAGTAGGAATTAGGTCAGGAACTTAATAACTGTAAGTATGATGACAAACAGGTTTTAATGAATGTCTTACAGAGTTAGAATTTCACAACCATCTTCAAATTCTGATGTGGTTACAACTTCTTCCAAACAATCAATCACTTGAATGTTTTCAGGAACTTCCCCAAACAAATGGACATAATTACTGATAGCAGAACAACATTTACAGAATCCACATGGTGTGTTCAATGAACTATCTGCTGATGATTGACGAAACTGTGCTGTTGATAATTCATTTGACTGATTTTCATATAGCCACCAATACTCTGAAGATTTACCAGGTTTGTCTACTTTTTGCACTCTGGAATCCTCCAATGTTCGTTGATTTCTCAGCCATTTATTGTATTCTTCCTCAGTAAATTCTTTTTCCGCATAAGTTTGCATTAATTGTTCAAAGTTTTTATTTTTGTTGTCTTTGGGTTCATTCTTTGTCTCATTTTCAGATACACAATGATGTGAGGTACTAATAGGCGTTTTTACGATATAAGCATTAGTATGAGACAGAAAATCCCCTCCACCACCAATATCCAGCTTGGTGGGTGTGCTTGAACTATCCGGTCGGAATCGTTTTGTTTTCGTTCTACTTCTTGAAGAATACCTGCGATTTTCTTCCGCTGGGATGATCAGACTGCCTTCATAATCAGTGTGGTTTAAAGGTGTTTTAAAAGATTTTCGTCTGGTTTTAATTTGTGACAACAAGTCGCGTCTCCCATGTATAAACAGTGGATGTGAAAACTCCAATTCATCGTTAATGTTAACATTTCTATCAAAACCATACTCACGAAATAATCGTTTTAAGTTTTGGAAAGACGAAATTTGCAAGAATCCTGGATACCATTTCATCACATTATTCACGAAAGTATCCTCGTCCAAAACTGTAATTGATCCATTCCTATTCCACCGAAATAATCCACCATCACAAACAACATCGTACAGTTTTTGAGGGAATTGATCTTTGTAATCTAGTATTAAACGAACCATATTTACATAATTTCGGTTTTGTTCCTAAACACGTCATGACAGTGACGTTGTGATCACGTGGCATTATTTACCTCAGTAAGTCGCGCGATAATTGGCGCTGATAGCCAGAGACCCGACGATCGATGATTTGAATCTTGTTCGTTGCTTCGCTCAGACTAATTTCATTTATTTTATCAGAAAATGCAAATTTATTTGACAAATGCTTGCATGTATAAATATAATATTATATATATAAATGCCCCAAAAAGTAAATAGACGAGTCCGGTTGGCGATTGTGGATGATACGTTAAAAACATAGATACATGTGATGTTAATTATTTTATATTTTAATTTGCATGACTCGGCACAATCTTTGACATTTTATTTATATACAGAGATGTATAATACGTCTCGGACCAATTTCTTCTCTTTAGCCAATTTATTATTACTGCAAGTTGCCAACGGTTGCTATATTTTGGTATGTGTCCATCACATAAATTGTGCCAACGATATTGTAAGATCGCATGAGTGATTAATAATAATTCGATAGATTGGAATGGGCAACTACATGCATGGAACCTATACCGATCTAGAATTGTACATACACCTTATATCATTGTATAGAACAAATATCACACCTCTTCATTTCATGAAGGCTATATGCTATGTGGGCTACAAAATATCTAACTGACCAAATTAAATTGTTTTCTGGAGATTGTTGACAATAAAAGAATAGTTTTGTTTTAATAGTGTGATCATCAACTTCTGAGTGGTTATAACTTGTTATATTCTATTCATTCACAGGTGAGTTAGTGCGTGTTACAATAATGTAGTGTCCCTGCATGGTGCGTGTTAACCTTAAATTGTTGGTATTGACATTTTACAAAGTATTATCGCCCCTATATCACGGAATAATTGGGCTGTGATATTCACCAACTTTCGATGAATATATAAATTTATTTATGAATTAAACTTTTATTTAATTTTCTGTGGTTAGGTGAAACAGATCTTATCTATTTTTACAAATATCGGATCAGTGAGTTAATTGAATTTCTGTGAATCTAAAAATATTGCAAATTGTCTACTATTTTATGAGTGAAATGCTTACATTTGCTGATGCCATACTTTAAGGTGCTGTCTGAGTACAAAACCCACACACCCGTGTAGTCAGGCGTACTCCCATGAGTAGATCTACTTTGATTTCAAAAAGCTGCAAAAAATACATATAACCCCCAAAATATGTCAAACCCGGGACAATTTTTAATCAGTAGCTATAATGCCTTGTCAAACTTAACATAGCGTGCGTATTTGTTGTAGGGAACCAGCTTCTTTAATTAGTGTCATCAGAATTGTCCCCCTTTATAAAATCACGCGTCTTAGTTCGTCTGCTTTTAGAAGATGGACTCTCGATTTGAGGATGTACGACGCTGATTCGGAATCTTCAGACAATAACTATGTCTATGAAGTTTTAAGGGGGTATATGCAATATTGTCAAATATTTCCTTCTATATCAAAACTGAAATATCTCATAATTTCGGATAAATGGGTTCGTCATATATTGTTCGCGATATTTCATTATTCAAACAATGGTCCTTTTTTGGTGTTATAAATGTCTATGCTATTTTATATAGTTTATCTGTCGTTAGATACTGTCTCACAACTCTCACAACTATTATGGACAGAGTGCACGCCAGGTATCAGTAAAAAGTAAAACACTTGAAGGCATTACCATCCCTGGTCCTACAGTACAGATAAATAACAGCAACCACTGACTAATAAAAAGTATTCATTCTTGCCAAGAGCCATCAACCACTGGAATGCCCTACCCTTCTGCCAAAGCTTTAGCAATTCAATGCAGCAGTATGCAGGGTTCTCAATAAAACTGGCTGCCGGCCAATTTAGCTTCCTACCAACAAGTTTGTGCCAGTTAGAAATCTCAAAGTTGTTTAAAAATATATTGCTGGGAAAATGCCTGAAACCCACGCCCCCTAGTAGGCCTGTTAGTCTAGCTTTTGGGTCTGTTGGCCATAAACTTATTTAGGACCCTGAGTATGCTGTATCCAACATGTCTCACCCAGGACCCTAGTTTTGCACTGCCTTATTTTTAACTTTAATGCCCCTGCCATTCAAAGGATGCTGGAAAGGCATAAAGTGATTATCCCTGTCCGTCCGTTCAAATTTGGTTTCTGAGCGATAACTTAAGATAAATTTCATGGATTGGTTTCATATTTTGCATTTATTCTTATGTCTGTATGTTCATATTTCTGAGTTTATACTAGTATTTACTTCTATAGTTCATATTTTTGAGTTTATATTTACTTCTGAATATTCATATTTCTGAGTTTATACTTATGTCTGTAAGTTCATATTTCTGAGTTTATACTTACATCTGTAAGTTCATATTTCTGCGTTTATTCTGATGTCTGAATGTTCATATTTCTGAGTTTATACTAGTATTTACTTCTATAGTTCATATTTTTGAGTTTATATTTACTTCTGAGTATTCATATTTCTGAGTTTATACTTATGTCTGTAAGTTCATATTTCTGAGTTTATACTTACATCTGTAAGTTCATATTTCTGCGTTTATTCTTATGTCAATATGTTCATATTTCTAAGTTAATACTTATGTCTTTTGATGTTCATATTTCTGAGTCTATACTTATGTCTCTATCTTCATATTTCTGAGTTTATACTTATGTCTCTATCTTAATATTTCTGATCGCCAAGAGGGGAATAAGTGACCAAAAAAGTAACCAGTTTTTATAATGGTTAGCTTTATTTCAGAATTTAAGTGAGGGAAAAAGTGGCCAAGAGGGTAAAAACTAGCCAATAATGTAACTATAGTATTACTAAAGACATGGGGAAAAGTGGACAAGAGGGGAAAACTAGCCAAGAATGTATAGTATTTCTGAAGACAAGGGGGAAAAGTGGTCAAGAGGGTAAAAATTGACCAAGAATCATAATGCAGTACTATTATTATTAGGGGGGGGGGGGGGGGGGGGAGTGGCCTAGGGGGAAGAAATGGCCTAGATTCATAATGCAATACTATTATTATATTAATGGGGGGAAAATGGCCTGGGGGGGGGAGAAATGGCCTAGAATCATAATGCAGTACTATTATTATAATGGGGGGAAAATGTGGCCTAGGGGGAAGATATGGCCTAGTAGAATCATAATGCAATACTGTTATTATTAGGTGGGAAAAGTTGCCCAGGGGGGGGGAAGAAATGGACTAGACCAATCTTTCCCCGGGGGAAAAAAGGGCCTAGGCCAATCTTTCCCCGGGGAAAAAAAGGCCTAGGCCAATCTTTCCCCGGGGAAAAACTGGCCCGGGAAAAAAAAGACTGCTACACCGGTACTATTACTTTTACTCCTATTTCTTTTACATGCAATTCTTTGGTTTGGCGTGCAAATGTTTACGCAAGGGGTTTGACATCATTGGAAGATAGGTAGATTATAGATGGTCAAACATTGAAATAATTGATTATTAAGAGGTTAAAATTGAAATGATACAAAAGAGGTTAAAGCAACTATTGTGGACTAAGAAATTTATCTGAGTCATGGACTGCTGGAACTACTCAAGTTGAGGCATGGTAGGCTACATGCTCAGGTAACCTGTTCCACAAAAGTGGTTATAGCGAAAAGGGAAAATTTGAAGTAGTCCGAGTTGACATGAATTTGAAGAAGACTGAGATGACCTGGTTGGGACTTCTAATTATATAGGAAAAGAAATAGCAATAAGATGATGATAAATTTTATAGAACATGATCAGTTTAGAATCTAGGCGCCTCCTGAGTCCTCTCCAGGATGCTCCACTCCAGGGTGTTCAAAATGTGTTATATAAAACTTAAAAGTACTGCATAAATCTGTATGTTCTTATTCTCAGGACATTAAACATAGCTGACATAAAATTTGGATCTTCTGAGGTGCAAAAGAAGGAAATGTGGGGACAAAAGAAACTCAGTACTGATAATAAAGATGAAACAAATACAGCAGCCAAAGATGTGGAAGTAAATAAACAAGAAAAAATGAAAATAGATAATATGCTCTCTGGTAACAAAATTACTGTATATTTATTATTGTGCAGTAGAACCCCGTTAATTAGACCATCTGTGGTTCTTAGAAAAAGTGGTCTTAATAGCGGGGTGGTCTTAATATAGGGAAACCTGACCTGAAATGCAGTTGTTGTCAAAATATACAGTAGGCCCTATACAATGTGATAGTTGACCATGTACTACAGTTGAATCTCGTTATGTCAAACTCGCTTATATCAAAATTTCGGTTATATCAAACTGTTTCTTTGGGTCCCGATTTTTTTGCTCTTTATCTATATGAAATTAATCCGCTTACCTCCAATTCACTTATCTCAAAATTTCGTTTATGTCAAAGTATATTTTTGTCCCCGTAACTCTAATTAACATGTAGTTTGAGATGTTTATCTCAAAGTTGGAGCTGATCGGCGAACAATGGACGCTTTCACACCTATTGTGACATTTTGCTAATTGAACTTAATGCTCCGGGAGATTTACAATCATGTGACAAACGGAAACCGTAAGTGTAGTGTAGCATGATAATATCTGGTACATTGTATTTGACTTAATTAAAACTATGGTAGGTAGGGTAAACAAATACTAGTAGTACGCAATCACGTATGACTTCAGCCGCAGTGTCCATCCGAACACTATGATACTCGTAGGTTTAAGTTGAAAATCGAGTACGATTACTCGCCACCTCTGACAGTGTTGGATTTTAATCTTAGCAAAATGATCATAGCTTGATAAAAATAATTCATTCCGAAAGCATGATCGACTTTGCAAGGAACACGCTCATCTTACTTTGTGTACGGAAAGCGTACATATCCGAAAATATGTGAAGCTAGACTCATCGTGTTTTGGAATTCTTACAACAAATTTCAATATGCGTGATAATTTATTATATTACAGCCCAAAATTCGACCTAACATACTCTTTCTTGTGAAAAATATCTGAAGTTGGGACATTGATTAATATGAATTATTATGAATGATGCATACTTTGTTTCTTCTCTACGTATGTACGTGATTTATTCAAGCAAAACGAAAGTAACATATAAGCATTGTAATAAAGGCTATACACAAAAATACTTTAAAAATGTATAATTATACAATATTTGTTTATCTCAAATTTCGCTTATCTCACACTAATTTCCATGGTCCCTAGGAATTTGAGATAACGAGATTCAACTGTACTTGTATATAATTATACATGCATGAAAATGTATTACTTTAAATGTTAACTAATGCTAGAATTCTACACAAGACTGCATAAAATAACATTTTTTTATTCAGCATTTTTTCGTAAGATACATCTCCGTATGACTATTTCATACCGGTAAATCAGACTGTATTGCCGATGTTTATTGATTATTATGATAACTAGTTAAATTTGGCAATGTTTCGCCTTTATCGTCAAACAACGATAGATAAAGTGAAAGTAGACGGTTTACCGGCAAATGAATTAAATATTAAATGTGAATTCACTTGGGAATTTAAATTAGTGGTCATTTGTGAAAACGTGTGACATTGACGCATGATTTATGTGCCAGTGAAAACAACTTCTATCAATTAATCAACATCGATCGTTGGTTTCTTAAAGTCATCTGGCAGATCTAAAATTAGACCAAAACAACAGCACGTACACATTTTCATTTATCCGCCAGTTACATGCTAAACTGATCAGATCAACAGTATACCATAAAAATTTAATGGCTACTAATTTTGATGAAAAACAAGGTCCAGACCATAAACAATCTATGCCTTGCGGCAATCTCTATGATTGCCAGAGGTGCAAAGTCAGTGATAAAAAATGTAATTGAGTGTGGTCATAATATCGGGGTCAGTGAACACACAGATAAACAAAATGGTCGCAGATAAGTGGTTGTACATGTATTATGTAATAGCGGGGTGGTCGTAATTTCAGTTTCTTCATTTTCCATGTAAAACAAATTTAAGGCGAGAGGATTACATCATAATAATAACTTTGATTGACTCATCATCTTCTTTTACTGGGGTTAAACATTGCACCAAAAGCCAGGCTCATTTTGTGACTTCCAGCTTTAGTGGTGGAGGATGATGTACACCTTGGTACTTGGTAGAACCACCGATCTGCTAGCCTGACCGCTTCCTCACATGAGTAATTTCTTGTTTCTTCAGTATACATTAAAAATAGAAGTCACACTGGATTCATACATCGTAGAATCTCTTTGTTATTTGTGTACAAATTGATCATCAATCAATTATACATGTATACATCCATTCATATTTCAGATCTGTTTGGTCGACTGATAGAATCTATTGATAGAAATTCAGCAGTAATGCAATATACAATGGAAACAGTGGACTCTCTGTCTAAATCTAAACCATTACCTGATGACAGCGACTTTATCATACCTGATGTTAAAAGACCAGAGAAGGTATGCAGCAGGGATAATTTTACATGTGCGTTTTGCGCTTTTTACACACTAAAATGTCCAAAAACGCACCTTATTAAAACATCTGCGCTTAAAAAATGCATTATCGTATTTTCATCAGTAATCCCATATCGCGTAATAAATCTTTTGCTTACTTTTATTTGCCTTCCGCTGCTTATTTTAGACTGGATTAATAAATGCATTTCAAGCGGTACCGGCTAATGGATGAATTTGATAAACCGGTCGGTTGCTCTTGGTAGTCTATTTTTAGTAACAGACTCGCTCAAAACGTCGAAGCGTTCAACAGTTTATTTTCATGTCTTCAGCGACAAAAACTTAAAAAAATTGTTCAGATGTTAATCATCGAAATGATGGGGCTTAGCACTGACCGTCAACTAAGACAACTGTCACTACCAACTAAGTGGTCAAAAATGTTAAAAAACGCGATTTTCAATCTGAGTAAAATCATATCCTCAAACCCGCTACGCTATGAGGATCTGAAGACGACCTATAGAAGGTCACTCAGGTGACCTTTTCCACTAGCCAATCAGCGCCTTACTTTCATAATTCTGAAAGTGATCTGATTCTATTTTTAACCGCAGTAAAAAACAATATTTGACTTGTAGTTATCACGAACACCTATTCTTACGCAACTAAATGTAATGATAGCGCCTATGTGACATGCGTGTTGATTAAATTTTCTGTACTACTATGGCCGAATCGATCTGGATTACTAAAAAAATCAAAACGCGGTTGCAGACAAATATGATATACGTAATTTAATGTTTACTAACGTTTAAATAACATCGTCAGGTAAAAAGTTCATTCGGCCAAAGTACCGATTAAACGAGGTATACGATTAGCTGAAATATAAATAGATATAAATAGTGATCATGGAAATTCCGACTTTTGAAAATAGAAACTGGTATAGGCCGTCATCAGATCTTGCCGTAAGGAAGATCGAATACTTTAGTCAGATTGCGCGATTTTAAATATAAATGGCTGACTGATTAATGTTTTTAAAAGATGGCTTGTCTTTGACGAAAAGCCTCGGTCATTAGTGTTCCTTATAAAAATATTTTGTCTTCGGTTGTTCAAATTTCTGCACATCGACGCTTGACAGACACATCGTCGCTCTATTTCCAGAGGGGTGTATCACAAATTTTGGCAAAATTGAGTGTTTGGTATCGTTGGATTCGTCTCTTCGAGCTCTACATGATGGTATGGTCTATGCCCTTGTGCAACTGCTTTATCAGTTCAAATAAGGCGTATAACCTATAAATGCGTTTGTGACTAATTCCAGAAGGGCGTAAAATTTTGACCAATCAAAAAATAAAAACATGGCGTCGCGACTTGCCGAGATTTTATTTTCTTAGTTTATGTTTTCATTTTTACAACATTATAAAGTACGGATATGTAAGTATAAGTGTGTAATTAAATCTCTTTTTATATATTTATCCAGTGTAAATACATTGTATGCATGTATATGATGGTTCTGTTTAATACAAGGTACAATGTTTAGGACATCTACACTATATTTATTCGGATATGTTACATTTCGGATATATTAGTTTTAAAACCTTTCTTTCGACAAAACTCACCTAAAACTATCTACTATCATTATCATGTAATTACAGCTAATGTACGTATCAATAATCAGGGAAGGTAACATAACACTGGTGAACTGAATTACATAATAAACGGCATGTTTTAAGAAAATGTTGGACCTCTTTGATTGTGTAAGCCAAGTGCTGGTGTGAAAGAGCATAATATGAACTGAAGACTACACTGATACTTGTTCAAAACAGGTATTGGTGCCTCAACAGCAGAGCAAAGGTCAAATACATCATTTGCTATTTTTATGCCCCGCCATGAAATGGCGGATGGCATATAGTGTTTACCCTGTCCGTTGGTGTTAGCGTGTATGTGTGTGTGTGTGTGACGGATTTTGCGTGTCCGGCTCATAACTTTGTCATGCATGATTGGATTTTGAAATAATTTGGTACAAATGTTCATCATAACAAGACGATGTGTCATGCGCAAAAACTGTGTCGCTTGCTCAAAGGTCAAGGTCACCGTGGACACTTAAAGCATTATATGTTTATGTTCGTGTCCGGCTTATAACTCTGTCATGAATGATTGGATTTTGAAATAAATTGGCACAAATGTTTATCATAACAAGACGATGTGTCATGCGCAACGACTGTGTCGCTTGCTCAAAGGTCAAGGTCACAGTTGACACTTAAAGCATTATATGTATATGTTCATGTCCGGCTTATAACTCTGTCTTGCATGATTGGATTTTGAAATGAATTGGCACAAATGTTCATCATAACAAGACGACGTGTCATGAGCAACAATTGTGTCGCTTACTCAAAGGTCAAGGTCACAGTTGACACTTAAAGCATTGTGTGTATATGTTCGTGTCCGGCTTATAACTCTGCCTTGCATGATTGGATTTTGAAATAAATTGGCACAAATGTTCATCATATCAAGAAGACGTGTCATGAGCAACAACTGTGTCGCTTATTCAAAGGTCAAGGTCACAGTCGACACTTAAAGCATTGTGTGTATATGTATGTGTCTGGCTTATAACTCTGTCTTGCAAGATTGGATTTGAAATAAACTGGCACAAATGTTCATCATATCAAGACGTGTCCTGCGTATCAACTGCGTCACTTGCTCAAAGGTCAAGGTCACAGTGGACAGTAAAATTTTGTGCATATTATTATGGATATAGTGAAAGTGTATGTTCTTGTCCGGCTTATAACTTTGTCATGTATGATGAGATTTTGAAATAAATTGGCACAAATGTTCATCATATTAAGATGATGTGTCATACGCAAAAACTGTGTTGTTTACTCAAAGGTCAAGGTCACAGTGGACACTTATATATTTATGTTCATTCCATATTTTGAAATAGTGAAAGTACATGTAGTTGTGTGTTTACCACCCTTAGGTGATCTTTACTTCCCACTATGGGCAGCATTTCCAAGCAACCTGCTTTATGTTGTATTCACATATTTCCCACACAACACTCATTTCTGTGTCCAGTGTAAAATGGCGGGGGCATCCGTGTCCTACGGACACATTTCTAGTTTTCGTATAGTACATGTACAATGCATCATTTTCCTTTTTCTTGACTGTGTTAAGATCCTCCAAATGACATGCTTTTTTATATATTGTCTTACATTGAAACACAGGAACTTATTGTCTATATGAACAGAATAAGCAGACGGTTTTATGAACTTATCAAGTACACAATTTTAACCTATTATTGACTTTCAGTATTCACTACATTAGTCAAAATGAAATTTAGAAACAATATTATCTCACTCCAAGGTACAACAACCTTTGTTGCCGTATGCAACATATAAATGCCCTACTCCAGACAGAAACAGGGTTTTTACTATAACTAAATTGGGGGTCTTTAATTGGGCTCGATCAGGGCCCTCATTTGACGTTTTTTGGGGTCAAAGGTCAAGGTCACTGTGACATGGAGTGTGAAAATCGTTTCCGATCAATAACTCATCTACGGATTGACCGATGGGCCTGATATTTTGCAGGTGCATTGGCCTTGGACAATAGATGACCCCTTTTGAAACTGGGGACACTAGGTCAAAGGTCAAGGTCACTGTGACATGGAGTGTGAAAATCGTTTCTGATCAATAACTCGTCAACAGATTGACCGATGGGCCTGATACTTTGCAGGTGCATTGGCCTTGGACAGTAGATGACCCCTTTTGAAATTGCTTCACTAGGTCAAAGGTCAAGGTCACTGTGTCACGGAGTGTGAAAATCGTTAGGGCGATAACTCTGTGTCAAGGCCCTGTTTGGGGGCATATGTCTCCGACCGCTGAGCTCTTGTTATAGAGCATTATTAATGTTGACACTCATTACGTTCAAAATAATTTTTGCGAATGTTTAGCAAAGATGAGGACCCACATCTAGGTTGTAGTACTATGGGGATAGTACGTTCGAGTGCCGTTATCGGTGACAAAGGGTTACAGGGTTCAAGAGTTGTTTTGTTCCCTATCTAAAAGTGTTTTTTTATCTCTGGTTTTATCTGGGTGATTTGGCCACCATTTGCTAAACATTTGATTACTAATAGACAGAGACAAGCACTAGTCTTATTATTACATGTATATTACATTTATAATACTAGACAAGTAAGAACTCAAGTCTATACAATTTCTTACATATGTTCATTCAATTATTAGACTTTGTATTATACATGTATGTATGTGTTCCTCAAATATATACGAGCGTCCCCTCTTATAGGAGCGTCCCCTACCAAATTGCATATTGAGTTTGATCTTTATTTTGAGAATAAAGTTTTGTAGAGATGAGTATGGACTTGTTGCTTACCCTTTTATCTAAACTTGTGCTACATGACCATTAGTTATTGATGCACAAATAAAAAAAAACATAAATCATGGGACTATTAAAGTGATTTAATTTGAAGAACAGGCATATAAAATTGTTTTTAAGTATATATTAGTATTCATCCTAACTGTTCTATGGAAATTAGAAAGTTGACGGGAGTGAATTGACCAGAGACTTTTCTAAGTGTCATAGAACAGTTCAGGATGAACACTAATATACTTAGTGGGCGGGTTTATTTGGCCAATTTACTATGCAACGTTAAAGGTCATTCTAAGCGCGCCAAAAACATTGATTACACCCTTCACCGTTGATTTACTCAGCGAGTATCTCAGAGTGTAGTTTGTTGAAACTACAGTTATGAGTAATGCTATTTTAAGTTTTTATCTGGTTGGTAATGAGAATGGTTTGCTCTCAATATTATCAGAAGATTTCGACATAATTAATAGTTGATATGGCTTTAACGTCCACTTAAACATGAGTACAAGTATCTTAATGTCTGAAGGTTTTTTTCGCATTAATAATTTAATGCATTTTAAGGGTGGTCACTTGTGAGCTTTTGTGATACAAAGCAGTCTTGCTAAATGTCGTAAAATTTCAAGTTAAAATTATTGTATTTTTAATCGTTGATTATAGTGAACAATGTTATTTAAACACATAAATAATTTCAAAGCGGCGTTTTCTTCATCGCAAATTTTTACTGCTTTTATGACATGCGACCAGATTACGACAGTCAATTTAGTTTGTCTATATCTTTACAAAAACAAAATGCCGTTCAGTATCTATTAGTTAAAGGTTGTTAAATTGTGTATGAATACATTTACAATAACCTGCCTGGTTAGCAAATATATCAACTAAGTTCTTAAAAACATTGTTTTTTTCTTTTTAATACTTTATTAAACAAGCTTACAGTCAGTATTGCATGCAATACAAGTCCCCTGCCAGCACATATCATTGGAATGTTAGCTGATGTTTATACAGCACCATCTGTCTAGATTTTTTAATGATGATAATTAAGTTATCATCCGGAAACCAAATTTCTATTTTTAGTAACTGTAACCTAGATGTTTGACCTATTGGCCTCAAATGCAATCCAACTCTAGGTTATATCCTTAGCTATCCATATACCAACTTTCATTGAAATCTGTCACCCCTAACTGATGTTATCATCCGGAAATCAAATATCTATTTTTAGTAGCAGTAACCTAGATATTTGACATATTGACCCAAAATGCAATCCCACTTTAGGTAATCCCCTAAGCTATCTATACACAAACTTTCATTGAAATCCGTCAGCTCTATCTGAAGTTATCATCCAGAAACCAAATTTCTATTTTTAGTGAGTGACCTAGATATTTGACCTATTGACCTCAAATGCATTCCCACTCTAGGTTATCCCCTAATCTATCCATATACCAACTTTCATTGAAATCCGTCATCCCTAACTGAAGTTATCATCCGGAAACCAAATTTCTATTTTTAGTTTCAGTGACCTAGATATTTGACCTATTGACCTCAAATGCAATCCCACTCTAGGTTATCCCCTAAGCCATCCATACATCAAATTTCATTGGTCAAATATCTAGGTCACTGCTACATGTACTAAAAATAGAAATTTGATTTCAGGATGAAAACTTCAGTGTACCCTAACCCTAGGTGTATGGATAGCTTAGGGGATAACCTAGAGTAGGATTACTTTTGGGGTCAATAGGTCAAATATCTAGATCACTAAAATTTGGTTTCCGGTTGGTAACTTAAGCTGGCTTGCTCATTTAGACAAAATTATCATCATTAAAAAATCTAGACAGATGGTGCTGTATAAACATCAGCTAGCAGGGGACTTGTATTGCATGAAATACTGACTGTAAGCTTGTTTGTATGAAGTTGCTTTTTTCATAAAGGATATTGACTGTATATTTTATTCAATACTTCATTATGGAGAGTATAACATATTTACATAATATGAGTAAAACACATATAATGACCATCATGAGTATTTGACAAACGAATAAACATATAAATTCATGTATATACATGTAGTTCACAAGCACATGATAATATCATACCCTACATCAATCAAATAGAATAAACCCTAAATGTTAACAAATTGACCATAATCTGTCATGATATCATACAACCACATTGAACTTCAAACAGCATTTCCGATATTATGACGCACAACAACTTACCTAGGTCAACATCACAGGGCAATGCCTACATGAACTATTAACAAAAGAGCAGATGAATAGATTCAATCATCACTATCAGCCAATCAAATAGCCAGGATTACCAAAACTAGTAATAGACACTATACTATATTATATACCCACATAACAACTAGAATAAATTTGTACCTATGACTAAAATTTGACTAGAAAATTTAGGAATGAGTAAGATGGTAAACACGATTTGTCTCCCGTTTTAGCTCTTCGGGAATTATTAAATACTGAACCCGCAAAAATACATTATATGAATTTTCATTACAGTAAATCTTGTTCATGCGACCACATGTATTAAGCGACCTTTTTATTAAGCGACCACTTCAAAATCTACCCGAGCGTTTTTGCACTATGTTTTAACGTATTAAGCGACCTTTGCTCAATATGTCGACAAAATCCGCCAGATCTTTTCATTAAGCGACCGTTTGACACGTCAAACCGTTAATTCCCATAGATTGTGAATTGTAAACACAGACATAATTAACACCTGACGAACGTGTGAAAAACATGACCATAATCACTCGTGTATGCATAGAGCACTACATTATTGTATTTACATACAGATCCTAATAGCTGAAAATGTCTTCATAATTTTTTCTGTGTGTGAGGTTATACACCGTTTACAATTATTGGTACACGTGTACGTACAGCTTAGATCCATATACTCTTGTTGTTATACCCCTGCAAACTAAGTTTGAGAGGGGGTATATTGGAGTCACTCTGTCGGTCGTTGGTCGGTCGCTCCGTCCGCATAAAATATCAAAAGTTGGTGGAGCGAACTACTTTCACATTCTTTAAGCAATTGCAATGAAACTTGAAATATGTTATCACCCTCAAGTGTACATGTGCAAGACACAATTTTCATGCTCATCGATTCACTCATTCCAGAATTATGTGCCCTTGAACTTAGCCATATAGTGTACAATGACAGTTTTAGTTTGTGGAGTGAACTACTTCCACACTTTTCAAGGGATGGAATTGAAACTTGAAATATGTTATCACCATGAAATGTACATGTGCATGACACAATTTTCATTCCCAGCCATTCACTCATTCCAGAGTTATGTGCCCTTGAACTTAGCCATATAGACTAAGTCAGTCTTAGTTTGTGGCGCAAGCTACTTCCACATTTTTCAAGAGATTGAATTGAAACTTGAAATATGTTATCAATATTAAATGTAGATGTGCGAGACACAATTTCCGTGACCAGTGATCCACTCATTGCAGAGTTATGTCCCCTTTAACTTAGCCGTATATATATATATATATAGTGTACTATCACTTTCTTAGTGTCAAAGCAGCGGCGGTGGTATTAGTCACCTCTGTGAGAGCTCTAGTTCAGTATGCTGTAGTGTTTGTATGATTTTTGGATTTTCTATGGACATGCAATCATGATTCATCATTCTTTGTAGTAGCCGTATGTGAATGTCTATCGAAGTGACATGTTCTAAAGAAAAAACTCGCACGTATGTACGTGATTTTAATTCAGTTCAACACGACAAGAGTGCATGTTCAATTTTGTCATTAATATTCATTACATGACCATGTTGTAAGCGTAATACGCATGTGCAAAATTTGTCCCCTCCCAGTTTGAATACATTTATTGAACCGTTGATACTATGAACCTAGTAAAGATTTTTAGCGTTCTATGAAATCAAGAAGCAGATACTATGAGGCATAGTGACATACTATAAACATAGTAATGAATTTTGGCTTTCTATGAAATTAAGAACTATGACGATTTCATTGGATGACAAATAAAGCTGCACACTAATAGTAATTACGTTTAAAAAGAACTGACATAATAAGATAAGTATCAGTATGGCATGCTCTTCTAATGCTTACAAATACCATGTGTCATTCTATGCATGTAATGTAAATTGTTGTGACACAGCAAGTTCTAGTTTGAGTTATTTAAGATGGTTCTACTTTCAGGTTACAGTAGAGTTGAAATGCACCTTTTTAACTATATCTGGTGTTGATACAATTAATCAACAATTTGAAGCCGAATTGTTTGTCCAAGCTAAATGGGAAGAACCTATCCTTCAACAGACATTGTTTGGTAGAAACGATAAGGTATCTATAGATTTACTATAAAAGCATGCTTTATAGATCACTTTTTGTTCTTAAAGGGGCATGCCCTGGAACTGAAGCGTCTCGAATATAAATCAAATTGGTATCATTTGAACGCCAAAATCAATTAATGAAAGTCCTGTAAAATATTTACGAAATGTCCCGCTATTTGACTCAAAATACACATTTCAAGATTTACCAAACCTGCCGATTACGCCTTAGAAAATATTCGTCATTTTCATAACTCGACCCTTTCGGGATCTGTCAAAAGCGGAAAAAATGTCAACAAACTGTGAAATGGTAAGTATTGCTCTTGTCATGTTCATTGTTTGCGACATAAAGCTTATCTATCGATCAATTATAGGTAAATATCATTGTTTTGCTGCTTGAAAGGCAGCGCGCACGCTAAGTTAAATTCTCAGACGAATCGGAAATATTCTTGTCGTCAATAAAAGGCTTGTAAGCCTTTTATTTAAACCGGCATATAAATAACCACGCGTGCGTTATAGGGCCATTTTTGAAGGCACATTCTTCTTTGACTTTTCGGTAATAATTGTTTTTACAAGTGATAAACACATTTTTGGTGTATACAACCCAAGACACAGCAGTTCCTGGGCATGCCCCTTTAAAAAAGTTGGTATTAATAGCAGGTTGGTGTTGTTAGTGGAGCAATGTACTCCTTTACCTTTTCCATGTTGATATTGGTCACACATATAGACCTTGGGGAAAGTCGTACAGAAAGGAGCAAGAACAGTTTATTATCTCCATGATTCATGTAGAATGCAGATTTAATAAAAATTTAATAAAAAATCAGATGGAAAATAATTGAATATCAGCACATTGGGATAAATACAATGCAAACTTATAAGAACAAAACTCCAGAAAAGAAGAAATGTTGGGCCAACATTCCATCAACAACTTAGTTAATCTGATCATTAATACAAATATCAAGGACAAGACAGAAACATGTGACAAAAGAAAACGCTTCAATTTGATGATCAATTTCAAAGAAAATCTTGAAAGGGTACCACTGAAGACCAAAACAGGCTACATGTTGAAACTCCTAAAATTTATATCAGTAACAAGAACAACTATAACAAAATGTTATAGGCAGACAAATTACAAGAAGCATATTGATTTTTGTTTTTTGTATGAAGTTGCTTTTTTCATAAAGGATATTTCATTCAATCCTCCATTTAGGAGAGTATAAAATATTTATATGATATGAGTAATACACATTATAATGACAATCATGAGTATTTGACAAATGAATAAATTCATGTATATAGTTCATAAGCACATGGTAATATCATACCCTACATCAATCAAATGGAATCAACCCTAAAAATCTGATACTATCAAACAACCACATTGAACTTCAAATAGCCACACAACAACTTATCTAGGCTATGCCTTCATGATTTACTTACCTGTCAACTATTAATAGATTCAGTCATCACCATTAGCCAATCAAATGGCCAGGATTAGCCAAACTAGTAATAGACACTACACTATATACTCACAAACATCTATAATAAACTAATACTCATAAGTATAATTGGAAAATTACAGGTTATTAAACTTTGGTGCATGATTTTGAACCTGTTAGAAAAGTTGGAAACAAAATATGTGTCATCAAACATGGCTGTTAATTGCAAAACACACGTTGAGTGCAAAGAAAGTTATGTATGCAATATTCTTCTCTAGTGAATAGTATAGCAGCAGAGTCCAGTAAAATATGGTTGAAGTGTGACTGTTAGGTACTGCCAGTGATATTATATTTTGAAAAATTAAAGACGTGTGACAGGTTCCCTTTTTAGCTCACCAGAGCACGAATGTGCTCAGGGTGAGCTTTTGTGATCGTCCGGCGTCCATCGTGCTTCGTTCGTCGTGAAGTGGCGTCCATATTTACTTAAAACAACATCTCCTCCTACACCGCTATGCCGATTGCAACCAAACTTTGCTGGAATGATCCTTGGGTGGTCCCCTTTCAAAGTTAAAAACTCTGGTTGCTATGGCAACAAATAGAAAAAACTTAAAAAATATTCTTGTCCGAAACCATAGGGCCTAGAGCTGAGATATTTGGTATGTAGCATTGTCTAATGGAACTCTACAAAGTTTGTTCAAATTATTCCCCTGGGGTAAAAAAAAACTTGATTTTACATAGACTTATATAGAAAATTAAAAAAATCTTCTTGTCAAAAACTACAATGCCTAGAGCTTTGATATTTGGTGTGTAACATAGTCTAGTGGACCTCTACCAAGTTTGATCAAATTATGGTCCCAGGGTCAAAATTAGCCCTGCCCTGGTGTTTATTCTATTTTATATAGGAAAATTTGAAAAATCTTCTTCTCCTAAACCACAAGGCCTAGAGCTAAGATATTTGGTATGTAGCATTGTCTAGTAGACCTCTATCAAGTTTGTTCAAATTATTGCCCTAGGGTCAAAATTGGCCCCGCCCCGGGGGTCACTTGATTTATATAGACTTGTATAGGAAAATTAAAAAAATCTTCTTCTCCGAAACCGCAAGGCCTAAAGCTTAGATATTTTGTATGTGACATTTTTCTAGTGGACCTCTACCAAGTTTGTTCAAATTATGGCCCCGGGGTCAAAATTGGCCCTGCCCTGAGGTTTATTCTATTTTATATAGGAAAATTTGAAAAATCTTCTCCTAAACCACAAGGCCTAGAGCTAAGATATTTGGTATGTAGCATTTTCTAGTGGACCTCTACCAAGTTTGTTCAAATTATGGCCCCGGGTCAAAATTGGCCCTGCCCTGAGGTTTATTCTATTTTATATAGGAAAATTTGAAAAATCTTCTTCTCCTAAACCACAAGGCCTAGAGCTAAGATATTTGGTATGTAGCATTTTCTAGTTGACCTTTACCAAGTTTGTTCAAATTATTGCACTAGGGTCAAAATTGGCCCTGCCCCGGGGGTCACTTGATTTCTATAGGGTTATAGAGGAAAATTAAAAAAATCATCTCCAAAACCACAAGGCCTAGAGTTAAGATATTTTATATGTAGTATTGTCTAGCAGACCTCTCCAAATTTGTTCATATTATGGCCCTGGGGTAAAAATTGGCCCTGACCTTAGAGTCACTTGATTTTACTTGGACTCGTGTAGAAATATTTTAACAATGTTCGTCTCTAAATGACCTTTTTTCCTGGTGAGCATTAGAGCTGGGACGAGTACTCCCGTACCCTTGAAATAGAACACTCCATATTAAACTCCATTTGATTTTTTAGCAAACAAAACATACCTAATTATAATTTTTTGTCTACAATACTGAGCAATAGTTACGACATTTGTGGCCGATTTCTATATAAAATGTAACTTACCAACGGATACTCATCCCGTTTTTTTATGTTTAAATGCTGCTCCGACGAGTATGAATTATTGTTCTAATGGTCAAAATATTAACACAGATTTTTTTATCCATTATTTGCAATACAGTCTAAACTTTATAATTATTAACTCCATCAGTATTTATATAATTGTAACTAGCAGTTTACTGCAAGTAAAATCTCCGCACGTAACTGTATATTTACTAGGGATGTAAACGGTTAATCGATTAATCGATTAACCGTTCGTTTGTCCGATTAACCGGTTATCAAATCATTAATCGATTAACCGAAAAAAATAGAATGAAATAGTAAAATGTAATAATAAATTATAGAAAAGTCGAAATTTTCAGTCAATACGTGCGTTTTATCTTATCAATAAATTAGTCGACCAAAGGTGCGAAAAATACGACAGTTGAGCAAATTAACAATTCCTTGACACTGACCTGGGACCATTATACACACTGACACGTATATTGTTGATTGTGTAATTAACTAATTGAGAAGCGATTTTTGGATATACGAGTAAACTTGCTTGGTCTGGGACTTCCTCACAATTTGATAATTGTTTCACAAGTTATCATATACAATAAGTTTGATAAGTTAAACTATCGTAAAAAATCGTCTGTTTGGACGTATTTTAGACGCAGAAGTGATGAACAAGAAAAACCATAACGAAACGTTATAGGTAGACGAATTAGAAGAAGAATTGGGATCACAATTAAACACAAATCATAATTCAGCATAATGTTCCAATTATAACCTCAAAACTGAGTATGAAACAAGCATGACGTAATCTACTCTTTTGTTAAATTACTATTTAATTAGTTGCCATATAATGTTATGTGTAATTGATCATTAATATTATCTAAACGGAAAATGGATAAGAACATACAAACATCACATTTCTGTTGTAAATATATTGATAAATATACACATATAATTATCGCATTTCGTGTAATACGTCAGTGTCGCGGAAACTTGTGACAATTCATATTTATAAGCACTTCGTACAATTAACATACGGTTAATCGATTAATCGTTCGTATGAACGAACGATTAACCGATTAGTAAAATCTTGACGAATTGACATCCCTAATATTTACCATTATTTAACCCAATTTCTCATTAGTAATGGTTGGCAAATTTGGGAGCATGGGATGGGGAGGCAAGTAAGGTTCGGAACTAGAATCCTGAACGTTTCCAGTAACGTCAGGCTCTGACTTTACGAACACAGGTGGTGGCACAGATACATTGGAAGGCTTGGAGTCGGACACATGTAACTTTGTTCTGCTGTATGTATTTATTCTACTCAAGGTCGCAGATATTGCATTTTGTCTTCTGTTTATCACTAAGAAGCATGAAATATTGCCGAACTTGGCTTTCCGTGCAGTTTGGTTGTTTGCCAATTTATTTAAGCACTAGTTAGTACCAGGATGAAGGAATGATAACTCTTTCGAGATAAATAGCGGGTACTCGGGTACTCGCGGGTAATATAGTCACGGGTACCCGGGTACAAATTTGCTGCCCGTCCCAGCTCTAGTGAGCATTTACAGGGCCATCATGGCCCTCTTGTTTGACTTATGAATTGATATTGAAAAATAAGAAACCCTTCCCAAGTTCTCTTTATTTAGCTATTTAATTATCTTGTAGAATGTTTTCAAAGTAACAATTAAAATATAGCTATTATAGAAAACAAGAGTATTTATGTATCTTGTCTATGTCTATAACTGGGAACAAAGTATTATGTACCTGTAGCATGTGTTAAACTCAGATCAGACTATTACTAAAATTGTGGTTATCAATAATGGATACAAATAAGGTAATTAATTTTAATTAAAGCCTCCATACCGCCCCCCCCCCCCCCCCCCCCCCGGAAGAACAGGGTTTGATCCTGAGGTTAGACAGTTAATTGTATTATCAGCCACACAGTGCCACACACACAGCCACAGTGGTTAGTGCACTGAATTTGTAACCCAACGGTCCAGGTTCGATTCCCAGTCGCTGCAGGTCATACCTTTCAATGGATACATATTTATCAATTCTTAACTAGTATGTATTATTACATGTACCTTGTTACATATGTACCTTTAAAACAAGCCCGATATTTAAATGATGCACCTATGTATTTTTTTCTGAGTAGAACCTATTCATATGAAATTACGTTTCAATAAAGCTATTTATTCTAATACCGTTTGAATAATTTGGATACAACTAGTTTGAACAACTAATTAAGCATGTTGGCCCGATGTAGGTCCGATGTTGTACAAAACACTCAAACCCATGCTGCAGCTGCTACGAAATTATAATACCGGCCCCACATAGGTCCGATATCGTATTTATCACTGAAACTAATAGTCATTTATTTACATGTGTTTGGCAGTTTGTTGATTATTGATATTATTTTTATCAATTTTTCATGAGAACTGCATATAATTATTATTTAGACTTTTCATGTAGATTTTTTTTTTACTTTATTGAAATACATTTTTTAAACACAACTATACTTTCTCTTTGATATCTTAGCTAATTATTTGAGAAAAAAATGTTCATATCAAAACAAAAAATATGCTCCGACCGGGTATTGATCCTAGGACCTCTCACTCCGAAAGCGAGCGTCTTACTGCTGCACCACCAACCTCTTTGCTACAATTTGTTTATTTTATATAGAAATAAACCAGCTGTTAATAGTATACTATGATTTTTAATAACTTTTTTTTAACGCATTTCATTCCATTCATTAAGTAACATGTTTTACATATAATCTTAACACCAAAGTCGTTTTTATATGGACAGTGTGAACCAGATATGACTGAATACCGTCTTCTACTTAGAAATATTTTTTTGGCATTTGTTTGGTTGTGATAGGGGAAGCCATTAGTTGCTATTTTTAGAATTTGATTCAGTGAGCTTCGAAAACTGGTAGTAACCAAGAACATGGTTGCAAGCAACCATGTTCAAAAACCTGTCGATCGAGTTTCATGCACATAGTACTTATTTGTCCATTATATTATGTATACAGTTTTAGAAGGACGCAGCAAATGTATAGAATATGATATGATAAAAAAATATGTATATCATTCTATGAAGTTGATTGTTCACTGATTATAAGAAGATATCATTCCTATTACAAGAAGCAATGCCCAATCACAGGCTTCAAGCAGGATTGACTGTTGCATGACAATCCTCCAGTACACAACTTTTTATTAATAACGCAGTTGTTGAAACCTGAGAGTAAGTACTGTGCTACCACATCCACCTTTTTCCCCAGATCTTGAACTAAAGTGAAAAACTTTCTTTCTGGTCATAGAAATCAATTGGGATAAGCCTTAAAATTTGGTTCTGCTGTTTATCAGTACCTCTGTAGTATACCAAAATCAGCCTACTGTGATGCTTTCCCTAAATGGGTCCATCAACTAAAATCATACAATACTCACCAAGGGGTGTATTACTATGAAAACATGCACAATACTCACCAAGGGGTGTTTTACTATGAAGACATGCACAATACTCACCAAGGGGTGTTTTACTATGAAAACATGCACAATACTCACCAAGGGGTGTTTTACTATGAAAACATGCACAATACTCACCAAGGGGTGTATTACTATGAAAACATGCACAATACTCACCAAGGGGTGTATTACTATGAAAACATGCACAATACTCACCAAGGGGTGTATTATTATGAAAACATGCACAATACTCACCAAGGGGTGTATTACTATGAAAACATGCACAATACTCACCAAGGGGTGTATTACTATGAAAACATGCACAATACTCACCAAGGGGTGTTTTACTATGAAAACATGCACAATACTCACCAAGGGGTGTTTTACTATGAAAACATGCACAATACTCACCAAGGGGTGTTTTACTATGAAAACATGCACAATACTCACCAAGGGGTGTTTTACTATGAAAACATGCACATTTCCATCAGTTTTTAGGGTTTCAGACTACAATAGACAATACTTTTCAAACCTGATCCTTACACAAAATACAAATTTGAATTACAGTAAAACCCCGATTATTCGAATGTCGTTGGGCCCTGAAAAATCATTTGGATAATCCATGGTTTCGAATAATCCATTTCAGTATGATGTACTGGTTGGAAACGATAAATTCCATACTGTCCGTATATTGCAAGGGAGTCAACTCTCGTATGCAAACATGACGTTACTTGAGCGATAATTAGAATAAAATAAAATGTATAACAAACACTTAGTATTGGTTTATCCTTGTTTTATGAATGTATATGAGTTAACAAATGAAGCAATAATTCTTGTTTAATAAATACCCGCGCATTTTTCGAAATAACAACCATCGTTTTTTTTACATTTTTTCAATGACTTTTCGATGACTTTTATTCATGTTTGAAAAATATTGACGTACCAGCCCGTATTAAACGATTGAATAATTGTTTGTACATGTTGGATAAGGTGTTTACATTTTTCATGGTGAATATCACATAAATCCGCTGTTAATCGAGGAAACATATGGTATTTGGTGTTGATGGTTTTACATCCCGGGACTGAATGAACTAACAGTATTCCTCTTATATCAAACAAGGATAAGCATCACTTTTGTCCGATGACTTCTCCACTTTGACTTTCACTTTTGGTGAAGAAGACGACCATTTACAAACTTATGACTCCTGCTTATTTCAGGATAGAAAAGTTGATTAAAGCATCTTCTTTCGTGAGCATTCCATCCGTCTGTTCTGTCTTTTTCAGTGAGTAATATTGACACTCAACGTTCGCAAACTTTGTTCCTATCAAGTTTGTCCTTTCATACATTGTTAATACTATAATAATACCTCTACTGACACATAACTTGTCTTGAATTTCCCGCACAGTAACTCGCCTGTCCAGCTTCACTATATTCTCCACCGGCGTTACGATGGCGTCATCAATCACGCTCAGTCTACCACTCCTTGGTCAATCTTTGTTGGATATCCTACCGTCTGCGAAGGGTTTCTACCATTTATGAATTAAAGATCTGCAATCTGTTGATTTCCCTGTTGCTGACTGCAGTGTTGGAATAGTATGCGTTATTGTTTTATGTAAAGAGGCACACATTTTTATAATAGTTCTTTGTTCTTCTGTATTCAATGACGCCATTCGTACACGCAAAATTTAAAGTAGCGCTGATGATGAATGCCCTTTGAAAGAATATCGCGTGACTGTGAACAACAATATTTATGTGTTATGACGCCTCGAATCGTTGTGGCATCATAACGTAAAATGTAATGTTTCAGCGCCATAAATTTCGAATTACCATGGCCGAACAACAAACACCATAGTGTATGAATATCACCTGCGGCGGAACACCGTTAATTATGTTCCAATATACGACATATTTTTATTAAAAATGCATATTTTTCCTTTAAATTTGCTCAGCACATGTATATTGTGTTGATTGAAACATTCATACAGCAAATAGTAGTATAATGACGTTAATGTTTCCGAAAATAGACTTGTCTACGAACTTTTTGGACACACCTCGTATTTGGATTACACCAGGTATTCGTAAAATCCGATTCGTATAACTGGGGTTCATTGTAGTTGAAATATATAGAGATGTAATAGGGACAGTAGATTTTATTCGGATAATACTGGGTATTCGGATAATCGGTGTTCGGATAATCGAGGTTTTACTGTATTATGCAAAGATAACTTTATTTTGATTATTTTCAGGAGGTAGAAGATTTAGACAAATTGATTCCATGGGACCCAAAACTGATTGTTATGAATATTGATGGAGCATTTGTACTGAATCGGAAAACATTTGATATCAGATTTCATGAACCAGGTTATAAGTACCCTGTTGTTATACAGTTATGGAGATTTAAAGGATTCTTTAAAGAGAATCTGGAACTTGAACATTTCCCAGTAGATGTACAGGTTTGTGCTTTGTTTGCAGGATTTATTTAATTTTTTTATATATTATGTTTTTCATATCTACTGTTTTTCAAATACAAACTACAGTTGAATCGCGGTAGTTTGAAATGCCTCGGGAACGTCCGAAAATTTCAAACTATTGCACTTTTTGAACTATCAATCTTTTTGTTTATGAGAAAAAAGTCTGGAATATTGAGATGACCCGCCTATTGAAGCGTGATTTCTGCTAGAACCGAATTTTCCGCTGCAGAAAATGGTAAAAAACAAGCTGAATTTAATTAATCGGAGACAAGCTTTGCAAATGATAGCCAAATAGACAAGAGAAATAAATCTTTTGTAAAGTTTATCTAAACAAGAGGGTCATGATGGCCCTATATCGCTCACCTGAGCATTGTAACACTAAGGGATAATTTGATCAAGGGAAGGTTACTTGACATGGTAAAGAATTATCTACCAAAACTCTTAAGCAGGTGTTGAAATCAATTGACCCCCGGGGCTGGGCCTATATTGACCGCGGGCCATGATTTGAACAAACTTGGTAAAGTTCAACAAGAAAATGCTACATCTGAAATATCTAAGCCCTAGGCCTCGTGGTTTTGGACAAGAAGATTTTTTAAATTTTCCTATATGTGCCTTTACAAATCTAGTGACCCTGGGGCAGAGCCGATTTTAACCCCCCAACCAATGTTACGTAACAAATATCTTAGCTGTAGGCCATGTGGTTTTGGACAAGAATTTTTTTTTATTTTTCCTATATAAAATAGAGTAAATCCTTGGGTGGGGCCAAACTTGGTAGAGGACCACTAGAAAATGCCACATACAAAATATTAAAGCTCTAGGCCTTGTAGTTTTGGACAAGAAGATTTTTTATACCCCGCAAACAAAGTTTTGAGAGGGGGTATATATTGGAGTCACTCTGTCGGTCGGTTGTTCGGTCGATCCGTCCGCATAAAGTTTGTGAAGCAAACTACTTCCACATTTTTTAAGCTTTTGCAATGAAATTTGGTATATGTTATTACCATCAAGTGTAGATGTGCAAGACACAATTTTCATGCCCAGCGATGCACTCATTGCAGAGTTATGTCCCCCTGAACTTAGCCGTATAGTGTACTATTGCAGTATTAGTGTCAAAGCGGCGGCGGGGGTATTAGTCACCTCTATGACAGCTCTAGTTTAATTTTCCTATATAAGTCTATATAAATTAAGTGAGCCCAAAGGCAGGGCCAATTTTGACCCTAGGGCAATAATTTGAATAAACTTGGTAGAGGTCCACTAGACAATGCCACATACAAAATATTGAAGCTCTAGGCATGGTAGTTTTAGACAAGAAGATTTTTTATGCCCCCGTATCAATAGATCTGGGGCATATTGTGTTTGGCCTTTCTGTTTGTACCAAACTTTAACCTTGCCTATAAAATCAAAACGCCTGCACCTACATCCATCAAACTTCATAAGTAGGTTCCTTATGACAACCTCTACAGGACCTGTGCATTTTCAGGTCAGTAGGTCAAAGGTCAAAACTTAAGGTTTGCCGACAATCTTTTTGTTTAGGTGATACAAACAATCACACATTTAGGACAACACACCACACAGCGGTCGCTCAACAATTACTATATAGACAGAAAGTTCTGGTGGTCGACAGGTGGTCGAAAAATTAATGATTAAAAACTCTCAGGAGGAATTGAGAGCAGTTGTACAAGACAGGAGGTCAAGATGGTCGGAAGGACAGGTTTTACTTAAGAAGGAAATTTGCCAGGATTGACAAACGATTTTTGAACTATCACATTTTTCAGACTATCACATTTCGCACTTTCGTGATTCAACTGTATTTAGAAATTACTTGCTTATCAATGGAAGTAAATGCATGGAAAATTAAAACATTTTGCTTTTACTGCCAACACTCAGATTTAATTTTAATCGTTGAATTGTGGTAAAATGCTACTATCAGCTTTATTACCAAGATTACAGAATATAGCCCCATCCTACCATACACAACAGTCTTATTTAGATATGTACTGCAGACAAGTGGACTTCAAGTAGAAGCAGTTCCCATACAGCTGCACTGTTGTTAAAGGATGGTTTGAGCTTACATGGAGGACTACAAATGGTTCTCATGAATCATACAGGCTGACCATTTTCTAACTAAGTACTCAATTATAAGCATTGAATGTCTATAACTAGCAATATATTATGCTTACAGGATCTAACAATCTCATTGTCAACTGAAAGATCAGATAAAGAAGTAGAACTTATTGAAGATCAAACATCACTAAGTTCTATAAATACTAAAGCATTCATGGACCAGGAATGGAATCTGTATACACATATTGAAACATTTAGAGATTTCACCACTGTTGAATACTGCAGCTCTACTGTACATCCTATATTACATGCTCAATGCAGAGTTGCCAGGAAAATGGGATATTTTGTATGGAATATCATTTTCATTATGGTAAGTAATTCTTTTTGTTAACAACAATTGATTCAAAACTTTTGAAAATATGCTTGTAAACTTACAATGCAAAAAATACTGTTGGTCTTTGTTTCTGTGTCAATAACAATTGACCATGTATATTTTCTGAAAAAAAAAGACAAATTATAATGGAGAACTAAACTGAATGATGTAGATTTTGATATTGTGTCATTGTTAACAATATAGCAGTAAGCTAGTTAAGTACAGTGTAACTTCTGAAATCTGGATGATTTTCTTGGTCCCGAAAAATGTTAGATAATCTCAGTTCTACAGAAATTACTCACAGAATATGTTAGTGCCTTTTAGGGCTGTAATGAATATCTGAATTCTTGAGAGTCTGCGATCCATGACAAAAGTTCGGACACAAATATTCGGATACCAAAGTTTTGCAAGGCTTGCAAACTTATCTTCATCTTTAAATTAACAAGAACCTGAATGAAAACAAAATATGCCAGTAAGTTAGCAATTTAACGATTAATTAAGTCCATTGTCAGTATCTGGATTAATAGCATGCCCAGAAAGACGTTGCTGGACTCCGTTAACCGAGTGCAAATTTAATTTTGTTTGGGGAAAAATCGCGAAAAACAGCATATATATAGCAATAAAATCAGAGTATCCCGAAACGCTTATAGTATGTGTGGCTTTTCAAGAAGATTCGGACAACCAAAATTTTGGTTCGGACAACCAACTTTTCATTAACAAATCAAATACATGTAAAATAAAAAGCAGTTAAATTTTCAGTTTCAGACAACCACATTTCAAACCTTAATTTCAGACTGTGCAGCTCATATTCAATTGTCATTATTTTCCTTTTCTCAGCTGTTTTGGATTTTTTCTGAAATTGGGAAAATGTCTTTTAACTTGATTTTAAGTAAAATAGTTATAAAAGTTCTCTTGAGTTGTTTTACGTTTTATGACAGAAGGTATGAATTTCTATATATACCGTATTCCCCGGTTTAAGCGCTCCCTCTCCCCCCCTAATAAACGCCCCCCCTTTTTGCCAACAAAAATCGAAAGGATTGACTTACCAGCTTTAAGTGTCTGTCCGGGACTCATGACGTAAAATCCATTTTTATTAAAGATAAAACAATTAAATCCAATTTGAATAATTGTATTAATCGATACATGTGAGCAATAACTAAAAACTAGCGAAACTGCGTGAAAAAAATCTTAGTTCTGTCACGAATTGTACTATGTACCGTATAGTGTACGGTAATTTATGTCTACTAAAAATCAATACAATGCACTGTTAAAAAAAAAGTCCATCACTTTCGTAATACAGTAGATCTATGGTATCAATTAAAAGAAATATTTCCATCCCTTTCAAAGACAGTTACCGGTATAAAAATCCATCTGTAAAAAAAGTTAATGTCCATCACTTTCATAGTCTGTACTATCATCAACATGGTCAGAATCGCTCTCTGACTCGGACAGAACAGTTTCTCTGGGATTTTCCGTTGCTGCCATGACCATTTCACTGACCTCGATCTCGTCCATGGAAAACCCTTCAAAATTGTCTGTTTTCCCTGTTTGATCATCGGCGTCCTTGACATCGGACTGTTGATTAAATAAGTGATCCTCGGAACCATCTAGCGCGCTCCTGATTCCACATTTTTTAAAGGATCGACAAATATTCTCTATGGTGTGATTGATTCCCACGCATCCTTAATCCAGTGCAATACAAGAGTCTTTGGTAGGGCCCGTCTGTTACCCTTGGGTGTTTTGTGAACAGCAATTCGTCATACAACTCGGCGATCTTGGCTTTAAATAGTCTGTTCCATGAAACATCAGCAGGCTGCAACTTACACGTCGAGGGCTCAGCGCAACACTGTCGTAAGTTGTTCTTATTTCAATATGAGTTATGACACTGTTGAGTTGAACCCTCGACGTGCAACCACCAGGGATAACACACATATACATATTTTTTACAAGTTTCTTAATGTTAACAGTTAAATGACCGCGGAATGCATCCCATACCAGCATACGACAGCGCTGATTGTTCTTACCCCACAACTTGCTGAGCCAAAACTGTATGCTCCTTTCGTCTGCCCATGACTTTTTCCCCGAACCACACATGTAGACAATAATGCCACAAGAGATGTCACCTTTAGGAAAGGGCCTCACACCTGGTAAATGTACAAGAGGTGACACCTTTGTAACATCGGCGAACGCACCAAGTGTCACTGTCAGCTTTTGTTTCTCATGCCCAGTTGAGGAAACAATCACTTCATGTTCCCCTTTAGACGTAAACGTGTTTTTTCCCAGCATTTCAAGCCAAACAGGCGTTTCATCCATGTTACCAATATCGCAATCTCTATAGACCCGGAACCTACACATACAGATGACAAATCGTAAAAACTTGTCCACACGGTCATCAGTTACCTCAGGTGCGTGCTGTGCTACATGTGTGGAACGCCGAAATGAGGTATTATGTCTCTTCTTAAAACGACTAATCCAGCCCTTTGATGCTTTAAAGGACTGACTTCCACCAAGTTGATGTAAATGCATGGCTTCGAGTCTTAAGGCTTTCCCTGCGACACGAACATCCGCCGACCACCGTTCATGAAACCAATTCATCAGGGACTCTTCGATGCCTTGGAATTTTGGTGTCCGACCACCACCTGATAAACGTTTTTGAGATATAGCTAGGTTCTGAATTTTCAGTTTATTTTGGCACCATTCACGAACTCGCTTACGGTCAACATGGAATAATTTACTAGCTTGGTGTTTGGCTTTTTCTTCCGCAAAGAAACTTTTAATTTGAAAGAAGCCGTGTAAGATTTTTTACCCCTCGACTCCATGATGCTAAACTTAGCTATTGACTTGTACATAATATAGAATTCTGTAAACTCTATTACACATTGCAGCCCAAGGCGAGATTACGTCAGACGCGGTAAAGATAAAACGGTTACTCTGCAGTGACAGTGTGTTATTGATTTTTGACATGTAGTTTAACTAGTGCAACTGACTACCGTATTTATCGTAGTAAAGCGCGGGGAGTTGATTAATATTACATTCACACTGCGATATTGTTCGATGGCAAGTGTTGCAAATTCATTCATTTGACCTCCGGAAAATCTTAGGATACGGTATTTCAGATTTTTTTTTTTGTAAAATAAGGTCACAATAAATGCCCCCCTTTAGGAAATTGCATTGCCCCCGGGGGTGTCTATTAGGGTGAATACGGTAATATGGCCCTTTGATTATGATTTTATTGTACATGTACATAAATAAAAGTAGGAGCAAGTAAAAAGTACAAAATGCTTATTGATATTAAGCTCAGAAGGTTAGCAAACCAATCTGCGTTATGCATTACCGTATCGCGAATCAGTTAGTCTTGCAAGTTGGCTGACAATACACAACTCGAGTGCCTTCAATCACTCACCATAGAGGATTATACATAAAGGTATTGTACCAGGACTATGATACACATGAAACATGTATACACCAGGTTAAGGCAAATTTGTGAAACATTGTATTTATTTCAGTTGTTGATCATCAGTCTGACATTTGCTGCGTACACTATCGACTTCTTCAATCCTGATCGACTCAATGTGACAATTACACTTTTCCTGACTGCTGTAGCATTCAAACTTGTTGTTAAACAAAGTTTACCTACAATATCTTACCTTACATATTTGGTAAGTAATTATAAATCCAATCTCTAATATAATATATTTGTTTTCAGTTGTTAATTATAAGCCTGACATTTGCTGCATACTCCATTGATTTCTACGATACTACAAGAATTACTGTGACCATCACATTGTTCCTTACTGCTGTGGCATTTAAATTGGTTGTGAAACAGAGTTTACCTACAATATCATACCTCACATATCTAGTAAGTTTGTCTGCAGTCGCAAATCTTATAAATCCTCTATTATTTCAATCAATCAATCAATCAATCAATCAATCAATCAATCAATCAATCAATCAATCAATCAAACAATCAAACAAACAAACAAACAGTATTATAAAATGTATCATCAGCTACAGTGAAAACATTGACATGAAACTGGCACCTCTTATTTACAATTTATTAGAAACTTATTGCCAGCCATATAAATGTTTTGTTGTGCTGCTGAGAAAAATTACAATTCTGTATGTTGGTCTATTAAATATGGCACAATTCTGATAACCCAGATGAATGTACAGTTATGAGCATTTAACTAAATACACACTTGCAATTATGCGGGGGCATACTGTTTTTGGTCTCTCTGTTTGTACCAAACTTTAACCTTGCCTATAAAATGTAAACAAGTGCACCTACATTCATCAAACTTCATAATTATGTAGGTTCCTCATGACAACCTCTATAGGACCTGTGCATTTTCAGGTCAGATTCAGAAGGTCATTGTGTTTAAAAAAATTCCAACATTTCTTTTAGGATACTTCTCCTACATTTTTTCATGGGATTTTGATGAAAGTTTCACAGACTAGTTGTTACCAAGAACCCCCGCACATATATAATTACGAGTTTTGTGAGTCGATCATTTTGATGGAACTATGGCCCTTTGTTTATTTTGTGTGATTGTAACAGCCAAATACTCTTGTTTCCTTCTTTTTTCAAGGGATTTTGATAAAACTTTCATGGAACTATTGTTATCAAGATACCCAATGCTTGTTGTAAAGGTTTTATGATTCAATATTTTTTTTACAGAATTATGGCCCTTTGTTTATTTTGTGCACATGTAATATATACAGAAATACTCTTTTGTTTGCAACTATTTCTATATTTCTCAAGGGATTTTGACCAAACTTATATAGAACTATCGTCACCAATTTCCCCAGCACGTATTGTGTGTTTTTTGTGATTCGATCATTTTTGGAAGATTAATGGCCCTTAGTTTATTTTCTTCTGTGATACCCTCCTGCATTTCTCGAAGGAATTTGATGAAACTTTCACAGACTCATTGTGACCAAGAAACCCAGCACATATTTTTCGGGTTTTTTGATTGGATTGTTTTGGGTGGCTTTATGGCCCTATGTTTATTTTGTGCATACAGGGTGTCCACGGTCAGAGAAAAAGTCAGGGAAAAATTATTTTTTTCAAGGTCAGGGAATTGTCAGGGAATTTTGGAATTTAAGAAAAAGTCAGGAAAAAGTCAGGGAATTTTGAAATGACAAACACTCATCTGATAGAATCAATATTTGTTTAAACATACATATACATGTATGTATGTATGTTGAAAAAGAATAATAGAAATAAAAATTTAGGAAAAACAAACCTCCGAACAATCTAGATTAAATATATGTATAAAAGAGTAATACAATAACAGTTGGTAAAGTAAAAGGTGAAAATTGTTGGCTGTATGGGAGGAGGGGACCAACAGATGTCAGTACCTAAGCGTAAAATACAAAAAATTTAGTCAGGGAAGTTTGATTTTAGTCAGGGAAAAGTCAGGGAATTTTGCTTTACTTAAATTGTGGACACCCTGGCATATGTAATAGAGAAATAATCTTCTGTGCACAACTCCTCATAAATTTCTCAAGGAATTTTACCAAACTTTGATAGAACTATTGTCACCAAGTTCCCCAGCACATATGGTCAGGGTTATGTGATTCGATAATTTTTATCAGATTTATGGCGCTTTGTTTGTCTGCATCAAACTTTAACCTTGCCTATTAAAATTAAAGGCTACTGCCTACAATCATCAAACTTCATATCTTGGTTCATCATGACAATCTCTACAGGACCTGTACTTTTTTAAGTTAAAGAGCACTGAAGGGGGCATTGTGTTTTTAAAACACATCTTGTTTGATTTAGTACTGTTCTCTGTTTGATATATAAGTCTATATTGTTTGTATACTTTCAGGATGTGTATGTCATAGCAGCACTTATATTTCTTGGTCTTCAAGCTGCACAAAATGCAATGATCAATGCTCTTGGTCACTTCAAGAATGACAAAGAAGTACAGTACTTTGATAAATGGTCAATGGTTCTAATGGCTTTCATTTTGATTATATTCCACATTATATTTGCTTTGTTTATCTACAGAACAGTAAGTATATGTTTTACATTAAAAATTAAACTAAAACCTCTTGACAAATTTTTATTTGTTTCATTTTCTTAGCAAATGAATTCATCTATCAGAGAATTGAAACATTGTTTACCACCAAAATCAAGATAAAGACAGACATTGCTTATACTGCTAGTTTTTTTTAAAGGGGTGTCTCAGAACAAGATGGACTTTTGTTCTATTTAATTCATCTTTGAACAGAAATTGATGAAAATTGGCAGAAACAAAGCTGTATCTAATATCTATGTTTTCTGTAATTAGTTCATTACAAACGAAATATAAACATATATATCTTGGTATATAGCCATGTATAGTAACCAAACATTGCTTGACAATTCACAACAAATTTTAAATATTGTATTCATTAATTTCCATTTCTTTAGCAAAATCAATCAATTTTGACATGATGTCAGGGTGCAAAAAAAGATATTTGATAATTGGCCGGTCTAATCCGAATTTCAACGTTTGGACTGATTTGAGTAGTCGGAAACGGTTAAACTAGAAGCCCAAGGGCAACATGTCGAGCCCCTGTTTAGCCAGCTTGTGATCTTGACCTTTAACTACAAGTATGGGTGATATTCATGACACATCATTTCATTGAAGTAAACTTTTATACCAATTTATTTAAAAATCCTTGAATGCAAACAGAAGTTACAGCCCAGACAAGGAAAATATATTTGACCAAATGTGTAATCTTGATCTTTGACCTATGAAAATCTGGGTGTTGCCCAAGACACATGGTCTCATTGTATTATAGCAAGTCATTTTCAAATAATTCAATGCATAAGGGAGACAAGGTGTATAATGCTCATTTTAGACATTTGACCTCTAAGTGTGACCTTGACCTTTGAGCTAGAGACCTGGATCTTGCGCACTGCACACCGTCTCATGGTGTTTAACAATAATGCCAAGTTATCTTAAAAAGTTTCTATGAATAAGAGTATACAGCTCGGACAAGGTCTATAATGCTCATTTTTGACGTTTGACCTCTAAGTGTGACCTTGACCTTTGAGCTAGAGACCTGGATTTTGCGCACTGCACACCGTCTCATGGTGTTTAACAATTATGCTAAGTTATTTTAAAAAGTGTCGATGCATAATGGAGATACAGCCCGGACAAGGATCAGGACGGACACACTAACACACTCACTCACTTTTGTGCACTGCACACCGCCTCATGGTGTTTAACAATTATGCCAAGTTATCTTAAATATTTTCTATGCATAAGGGAGATACAGACCGGACAAGGTGTATAATGCTCATTTTAGACATTTGACCTCTAAGTGTGACCTTGACCTTTGAGCTAGAGACCTGGATCTTGCGCACTGCACACCGTCTCATGGTGTTTAACAATAATGCCAAGTTATCTTAAAAAGTTTCTATGAATAAGAGTATACAGCTCGGACAAGGTCTATAATGCTCATTTTTGACGTTTGACCTCTAAGTGTGACCTTGACCTTTGAGCTAGAGACCTGGATTTTGCGCACTGCACACCGTCTCATGGTGTTTAACAATTATGCCAAGTTATTTTAAAAAGTGTCGATGCATAATGGAGATACAGCCCGGACAAGGATCCGGACGGACACACTAACTCACTCACTCACTCACTCACTCACTAACTAACTAACATACAGACATGCAACCGCCATTGTGGCGACTATGTCGAGCTCACCGCAGACGGGCTCGACAAAAATCAGTCTGTAAAAGTTACATAAATTTCATAAAATTTGGTCCAAAATCGCTAAGTATGTGCAAAATGTCACAAACCATACTGCATGTTGTTCGCACCATTCTCAAATACCCTTTTCGATTCAGTAAATTACATGTGCCCACGAGTCATCAAACAATTGACAGGTAAAACGACATGATAACATAAGCTTTATTAACTTTAAATTATGTAATTCTCAAACAGGTAGTGTCTGGTAAAAAACAAAAGTTGGAATGACCAATATTGACTAAACTTGGTATTTAGCATCCTTGAATAAAAATCTTCCTTTGGACTGTATTTAGGATCTGTGGGGTCAAGGTCACTGTTTACTGAAAATAGAAAATCAGTGTTCGGTAAATAACTTAAGTTTGGAATGACCAGTGTTGACTAAACTGGGTATTTAGCATGCTTGCATCAAAACATAGCTTGAAATTGTATTTGGGGTCTGGGGTCAGTCAGGTCAAGGTCGCTGTTAATAAAAATAGAAAATCAGTTTCCAGTCAATAACTTAAGTTTGGAATGGCTAATCTTGACTAAACTGGGTATTTTGCATCCTTGCATGAAAGCTTTGCTTTAGATTGTATTAGGGTTCAGTTGGGTCATGGTCAAGGTCACTGTTACTAAAAATAAAAAAATCAGCTTTCGGTGAATAACTTAATTAAGGATTAAAATATTTTTTGTGATGAATTTTGTGTGTAGGTAGCTTACATACAGTCCATGCTTTTGAATTGCATCAAGGACCAGTAGGGTCAAGGTCACTGTTACTAAATATAGAAATCAGTTTCCGGTCAATTACCGCTACTTAATTTTGGAATGACTAATCTTGACTAAACTGGGTATTTAGCAACCTTGCATGAAAGCTTAGCTTGGAATTGTATTTGGGGCCAGTTTTGTCAAGGTCACTGTTACAAAAATAGAAAATCACTTTGTGGTGAATAAATAACTTAATTAAGGATTAAGATATTGCGATGCAATTTTGTGTCCCAGCAAACACCCGACGTTGTATCAACGTTGAATATGCGTTGTATTTAAGTCGCGACATCGGCGACCTAAATCCAATGTTGATGCAACATAAGAATCACGACGTCTATACAACGTCTGAATAAGACGTCTGCATGACGTTGGATTATGGTCAGATAATGATTTTGTTGAAATCATAACGAAAATTGAATATTGCCATGAAAAAACAACAACAAAAAAAACATATACACCTTGTTCTTTTGCATATATGTATATAAATTATTATGTTAGGGATGAGTCAAAAATAGCAAACACTCTGACATGTTTACTCCCCTTAAAATGTTTCATATTACCGAAAGGCGTCGCTTCGAGCGTCCATTTATTTCGAATTTTACGATAATTATTTTCTACACTATTTGAAAAAAATTAAATAAAGAAACGTTTGTCGACAATAATTTAAAAATATTCTTCATAAAACCTACAAAATAAATGGATTAAAATCGTTTAATTTACATGAAAATGGACAGATCTAATTATTCAAAACTACCAGCAACGGGTATATTGAATAGTGTTCAACGGTCCCAAGAAAAGAACTTTGAATTCGGGATAAGATACAAAAGATCTGTCAAATTCAGATTTTAAGGTAAGTGGAATTTATGATTTAATTTGATGTGTGATTTAATTTTGATAAGTATTAAGAATGTCAGTAAAAAGATGCATATGTACATGCGGAAATTCAGCAATTATTTTAAATCGAACAAGTAATCAATCAATTTCATAACTTATTGCACCCAATATCGTGTTGGCTGCTTTTAAGTTTGTATGTATTCAAATGTATTTTTATTCAAAAGTGCGATCATCTTTTGTTACACTTAAAAAATCAAGTAAAACAAAACTGGTGAAATTACATTTTAAACTATCTGTTGTGTAAAGTCTAAATTCAAGACTACACAAATATTCACAATCACTGTGTTGGTATCAGTTACATGTACATGTCTTAATGTCCATTATTTCCAACAAAATTGAGCATGAAAAACAGCATGAACTTAATTTGAAACTATTCCAGAGAAGGTTTTATTACTGACATCTGCCAACACTGGCCAGTGCCCGAATTGATTGATGAGTCCTCAGGTCAAATGTTCTTCATGCACGTAGGAAATGTGTTAATGAAAATTTGAGATAATGTTATTTTATTCATTTCGTGTGGGGAACTTGTAAGCTTCAGACTTAATTAAGAAGGATGTTTGGATTTATTATGCCTGACATATATGTACATGTTTTGGAGTTATGATCACTGGTTGATACTACAATGAATTCTTATAAATATAGTTTTATTTTCAATGTTCATGTGTCAAGTTACAGAATTTTTGAATAAGTAATACATGTTCATTTGCTCTAACTTATAGTTTATTATAATTGTTTACAGATTGATGTCCAAATTTAACATGACTGGGAACGATGGAATTCTACAGGTCAAGCTTGTTTGGCGTTGTTCAGGGTAAATTTATCATTCTTTATTTCTGAATAATCCGTAATTAATTCAGTCATGGTTGTAAAATTATGTATGAGGACTACAACATAATGTCATACAAACACTGATTAAGTAAAAAAGCTGGACTTTCTCATAGCAAAATGCTTGTCTCAATAATGTATACCGTTTCAGATTGCATTTGCCTATATTGAATATTATTAGGTATATATTATATTAATTAGAATAAATTCTGCATGTTCAGTTTTCTGTGAGCTTGTGTAATTTTCTCTTTGATTTTGTTGCTTGGTATAATCCAGTCTTTAGACAATTTTAATTTGTATTCATCATGGCAGATTGATAACAGAAACACAGAAGACTGTATATTTTTCAAATAGTAAAAATTACTAGCTTGGATGGATGAAATGACTTCCGAAAATGCCCGCTGACTGAATATGCTTGCTCTTTTACTATTTCAGCAAATACTATGAAGTCAGTATGTCAAAGGAAACTGAACAGGATGCCAGCCAGGCCTGTCCACTGAAGTAGACTCCAGAATCACAGACAGGAAATCCAGAGGGATTAATTTATTAGTTTCTAACTGTTTTGTACATGTCATTTAAACGAATTCTTAAGTGTTCATGATCACTGAATAATCATCTACTGTGTGTTTATTCAACATTATGTACGGTATTCGTGTCTACATGTGTATGTAATAATTTGCAAGAATAAATTAGATATATTCCAAATTGTGAACAAAATTTGTTTTTTGTTTGACATTTCAAATGATAAATATAGACTAGGTCATAGACATATTAATTATTCAGCAATATTATTTAATAGTATTCAGTATCTTCATGAAGAACTATACAGGATTAGTAATTAACTGACGTCATTATGTTCTTTGTTTGAACATCCCTGAGTTTTGTTGACATAATCACCTTAATTACTTACAGGCGTGTAAATATATACACGTTGGATTTTGGTTGTACACACGTTGGGTTTTGGTTGTATACAGGTTGGATTGTGGTTGTATACACATTGGATCTTGGTTGAAAACACGTTGGATTTTGGTTGTATACACAACGTTGTATAGACGTCGGGAATTGACGTAAAAAAAACTTTCATTTACAACTTAAATCCAACGGTCATCCAACGTCAGTGTACGTCTGTACAACGTTTTTACAACGTCAAGTGTTTGCTGGGGTGTAGGTAGCTTACACTCTAAAAAGTTGGTAGTCTATTCTTCAGTTATCACAGGATATTTTAAGACATATTTAAATTAACATGTATCTTGTCATTATAGTTATGTGTAATGGCTTATTATGAAATCATTAAGCAGATATTTTGATTAAAAAACACTATTTGCATGTTTAAGTAATAATAATGCTGTGACAAATGCAGTTTTGTAGTCCTTAAAATGGAGAAAAAATACTTGAAAAGTACTTGAATTTTGTTTTGAAAGTTCCGTATTAACCATGTAAAGGTCACTGTTAACTAATCCAGCCACACTGGAAACTGAACCAGTGATGAAGCCTTAGCGCAGAATTCTAGAGTACTGTGGTATTAATGCCTTGGAAAACCTGGTTTCATGGGATTGCCGCGTTTCTTGTTTGACTGGTTTGACTGGTGACATCGTACATTTCAGGGAGGGGGGGGGGGGTAAAAATGCGATAAAATGAGGGATGGATCTTGACCAATTGAGATTTCAATTAATTATATGCCCTGCATTACGTCATCCATGCTTCATAATACATTGGATACCATTTCTGCCAACTTAATAAATAATGACGTCATATATTTCGGACTACTTGTTTGGCATTACAAACCATTTGTACAAACTGTTGTCAACTGATTAATCGGAACATTGCATATTTATAAAATTTTGTGTCAATCTTGGTAAAACACCCCGAAGACGGAAGATATGTATGGCTGCAGAAGTAAAACCAGGCATGTGAAGATCATTAATATTCAAGCAATACAAACTATTTCAAGACAGAAGACAAGACATCCATGATTTATAACAAGAGTCATGGACAGAAGGAAACATTAAATTAACCATGACATCAGTGCAGAAAATCAAGACCATTGTTGATCAAGATCACTGATACACAGTGTGCACTATATGCAACCTACAGGAATTGGTAGAGAATCTTTACATTTATGGTATTGACTGACAATTTTAACTAAGTGCCCTTTGGGTTCCATGCTTACAAATGAAATTACTACATGGAGCGAATTCCAGGTTTTACGAAGAGACCTTTTTCAACTCATCAGATATAAGTGTCTCAAATAAGAGTTAGGGAGAATGTTACTACACCAGGACATTAAGCACTGAGACATACAGCAGCAGCAACACAAATTTAGATTAACTGACTTAGATTGAGCTTGCCTCTTATTCACTCGATATCATTATGGCAAGCATGTACTTTCATGTATTTCAAAAACAGCTTTAAAAGATCAGTGGCCTCACAGATAGTTGTTGATCACTTTGACAATAACAGGTAAATGGAGACATTTAATCAGTGGATATATGGACATGAGAAATGTGTTATGCATAATGGTGACTACTTGAGAAAATACAAACAGTGACATTAAACAATAATTGTAAGCTATTCTCTACCAACGTTATAACATCATGATCACCTGCACCAGCCTACTGTACCCTTGCGTTCTGCAAAGGAATCGTCATTTCAACACCAGTTTGTGTAAACCACTGAAAATATGTGCATGTCCAGCTGCTAGTAAATTTCATTGCTTTTACTGTTTTCAAGTTACAACAATAGTCCATGTAATTCTGGAACACCGCTTGTATGAATTAACATCCACTTTTCCATCAACACCACTTTCCAATCTGTTTTAGGCTTCAAAACGAAGAAGGATTATGGAAGAAAAAGACAAACTATACACGGTATGTTGTTACTTGTATTTGTTATTGTCTGTAAATTATTTATCAATTGTAATTGGGCAAAACTATCAAGACAGACAAAAAGAAGTTTGATACGATTTCTCTCTGTTCTTTTGCTTACAGGAAAGAACTTAAAAAAATTATTTGGCTAGATTGAGAACATTGTGTAAAACTAAAACCTACAAAAATAAGTACAGTAAAACCTGTCTGAAGCGACCACTCGAGGTAGAACGAAAGCATGGTCTCTAAAGACAGGTGGTCTCTGAACTAAGGATTGGAAATACATACTATGAAATAGTATGAAACCATGTACATTTAATTAGGCAGTTAAACATTTTATTCAGAGACAAATGTAACCATGGCTTCGCATTTTAAATGTACATAAAATCTTAAGAAAATATTAAACATTATTGATTCAAAAATGATTATTTTATAAAACAATGTTTATTTCAGTAAATCCATTAAGTCTTGCGGCCCATGAGGACATTTACATTTATGAAAACCACAAAAACAAATGTACATGCACATTTATACATAATATAGAATAGAACTATTCTAACTAAAATAAAAACATTTGTTTGAAGTGTTAACATACTGTTCAGATAAAAAAATCACAGTTTAGAAGAAAGGATGGCAAATTTCTGAGCTTGCTCCTGAATTAAAGGTTTATTCATCACAGCTATACATTCCTCTAAAATTAAAATTTTCTGGTTTGCCAACAATCTTTCTGTTTAGGTGATACAAACAATCACTCATTTAGGACAACATACCACACAGCGGTAGCTTAACAACTACTATATAGACAGAAAGTACTGGTCGTTAACCGCGTTAGACAGGTAGTCGCATAACTAATTTAAATTAACGTTAAAAAAACTCTCGGGAGGAATTGAGAGCGGTCGTACAAGACAGGAGGTCGCTTGTAAAAGGTGGACTGAAGGACAGGTTTTCCTGTATTCTGGAATTCTCTTTACTTTAATATAGACTGTGTCTTATATGTGAGATAAAAAAAACAGAAATATATTATTAACAAAGAAGGAAATATTATTTCTGCCTGTTAATGGCTTTTGTTATGTTTTCAGTCAAAGCGAGAGTTTGTGGAAAAATTTGGTTCACTTCCTCCTAGATATGATTACCAAACAGGACAGAAATATCCAGATTCAATCATTCCTGGAAGAAGGCCAAAGACACGATAGATCCTTTAGTGCTCATGCTATGCAAATATTGTATCATGATTTGAAAATATTAAGTTGCGTTCCACTATCAAAGGAAATTTGATGTGTTAATGGACAAAATGTTATAAAAAATGTCACATTATATATAGTATGAGCTTTTTGCAGGTTTATGAATAAAAGTATACGTCTTGTATACTTCATTTATCTCTAAATTATACTGTAAACATCTTATGAACTTATATTTTGGTTAAGATAGCAGACATGTCTTGCTACCCCTAGTTTGTAGATATTTTTTATCTAAATCTTCATCTAAATTGATTTATTCCTATTAATTATTTGCATAATCTATTGTGAACTGTTGAAGGTAAATATCTGAAATGTATACTGTAAGCAAGATATATTTTACTTTTGTTTTATCCACATAATGCTTCAAATCTGTTAGGTTACTGTGTGTTTTTACTTTGACAATCTTATCCACATTGTGTTTTGACTCTGTTCAATTAGTACATCACTCAAACTTGGTAGCCAACATCATACTTAGTTGCCACGAGACTGAAAGTAAATGAATAAATATGTCCACTATTAACCCTTTTGCTGCCAGACACATATTGCTACATTGTATTAGATTTCAAAAACAGGTATACCCATCACTTGGCAAATATGCGTGAAAACAGATATACAAACCAATCCCGCTGGCAAATACTTAGTATGTGATTTGTGTATGTGTATACTCTTTCCATCATATAGGGCCATGTCACATAAAAAAATAACATAAAACAAAAAAATATATATCATTTCATATTTATAGCGTATAGTGTAGCGAGTTAAATATAAAAATCCGCATCGACAGGTATATTTACCAGCCATTTTGTATTGGCATGCGACCTTGTTTCGAGCAATTAATAAATAAATAACTGGCTACTAGGATTTTGTGGAAGATAGATTTATGTTCAGTTAATATGCAAAATCGTTAATTCTAGGTAACGCTTACTATTTAATGTGATTTACTACTCACAGGATTTCAACGAAACTTCACAGAAGTAATAAGTAGTTAGCCTAGTTGTGCATGTCTTAAATCATTTTTCATTTGGATTCCTTTTCACTGGGTTATAGCCCTTTGTTTTTTTCTACAGTATATACCATAGGCAAATTTTGTCCTGACTATTTCTCATTGACTACTGACAGGAATTCAATAAAACTGCTCAGAAGTGATAAGTAGTTAGCCTAGTTGTGCATGCATTAAGCTTGTCTTGGTTGGTTAAATTTTCACTGAGTTATGGCCCTTTGTTGTTTTTTATACAGTGTATATACAATATCTCAGTAACTACTCATAGGAATTCAATGAAACTTCACAGAAGTAAAGCCAAGTAAGCCAAGTTGTGCATGCAATAACCAGGCTTTGTTTGGATTAATTTTCACTGAGTTATGGCCCTTTGTTTTATACAATTAGGTAAATTTTGTCTGTACCATTTCTCAGCAACTACATCCAGGAATTCAGTGAAACTTCTTAGAAGTGATAAGTAGTTTGCCAAGTTGTGCATGTCCACAATAGGTTTTGTCCAAGTAATTTTAATGAGTTATGGCCCTTTGTTATTTTTTATATAATGAATATTTAGAAACTGGTCAGGATATTTCTAAGCAACAATGTGCAGGTATTAACAAATGAAAATGCATTATATTTCATTATGTAAAATGTAACAATAACTGTGTCAAGGCCGCGTCTGGGGGTATTCATCACCTTTAGTGATAGTTCTAGTTTTTGTTTAGTTTATTCTTTGGTTTATGTTATCTTTTATGTGACATGCATGTATGGTCCTATGTTTTCCATTGGCAGCAAAAGGTTAATCAATGTCAAAAACTTTTATAAAAACATCCCAATATTGAATAAGGAACAAGTCTACTGAAAAACAGATTTTTTACAAGCCTTGGGTAAGATTGAACATGTTTTAAGTGGTTTGTTGTACTGCTTGTTATTCTTTATTAAATTATGAAAAATATCACTTCATATTTAATGTAATATCACTCAACACATTCTGTATTTTTTAGTTCTGTTGTTAATCATTCATAAAATTGTTAAAGCTTGTTGGAACTGTTGAAATCTGTTGTTAGTTAAATTGATTACAGAATTGTGCTACTTTTATAAAGTTACATGTTAAAAGCCATGTTCCTAGCTCATGTGCAATGAAAAGTTGTTTGTGTGAAATAAAAACTTGTAACTGTACTGATGTTCTTGTTTGCAATAACTGTTTGACAGAAGCATGTCAGTGGATTATAATGCTAATCTGCAGTTAATTGTACATACAACAGGGTTATCTGCTTTGCAAATATATCTTTCAGTCGGTTGGTCTGTCAGTATCGAAACCATGTCTGACCAATAAATAGAGAATGATTAGGCCAAAGTCTGTAAGACTTGGTCAAGGTCACAGTGACGTTCAAACACAAAAACCTGGACTACAGTCCTCAGACCTGGTTGGGTGGCTGGTTATTGCATGAAGATGACTCCTATTGATTTTGAGGTCAGTGATCTTCAACTCAGAAACTTTGCCTGCCAATACCTAGAGATCAAATCGGCCTTAGGTGCTCAGATCGGTTAATTCAGGATGAAAGTGTCTGAAAAATATTAGTACTTAACTCTCAGTATAAAATCCTTGTCAGTTCAATAACAAGAAATTACTATCAAGTTAGCATTTAGGGGGCATCCATGTTTGTCAAACGCCTCTTGTTTTTATTCTATTACATCATCCTGTTGCTAACCTTACATATACTGGTGTTCATAGTGATTCTTCATATGAATAAACAAGGCATGCTTTCTGTACAATATCACTGACATGTGCAATACAACCTCTCCAAAGCCCCCCTCTCTTGAGCAACAACCTCCATTCAACAACAGCAAGATTTTTTCCCACTACACAATTTAACTATTTAACCTTTCTACAGCAACATAATTTTACAACTCCCAAAGGGTACCACTTTGGAGAGGTTGCACTGTATGATTTGAATGGTTCCTTTGGATTCATGTATTGAAGTTTATATACCAAAATGTACACTATCCTTAAAATTTCATATCATCTGCTACATATATGACCTCTTTACAAAAGGTTAAGATAAGTAAAAGTAACGTCCAGGTAAATACAAAGTTCACATTAAAGAACAATTACTTCAGTCATCATAGATCTTCTGTCAGAAGTTTCATCTTGTACTAACAAAACAACATTTAACATAATTAACAAACATACAGGTGACATTAATTTAATCAAAGTATTGTCATAATTGATATCAAACATTTGACATAATTTTAGCAATAAACAAATAACTTAATACCATGGTTTTTGTATCAATTGCTAAAAAATTAATACAAATCTGAGAAAAATATGTCTTCCTCTAATCAGAAGTACATGTACACAGATCTATGTGTTTCATAAAGAAATATTTAACATTCAGATATTTACAGAACATCACAAGATCATGCAATAAATGATAATCATCTTTATGGTGCAAGATGTGTAATTAGTGTATTTTATCACACAAAAATTAAAGTAAAAAATCCCAGTTGAGACAGTATTGGTACATACAAATCGTCCATAAAAACAAGGGAAAATAACAGACTAAGAAAAATATTTTCATTCTTATAGAAAAATTGTCTCAAAGTTCAATCAATGTAAATGGAATTGAATTCATAAATTACTCTTTACCATTTAGCTTCAACAGACAACTAGAACTAAAATAAAATGTACAATTAATAAATTTTGTTGTTTCTTCCAAAGCAATATGGTCCAAAATTTAGATTTACAACAGTAACTGTAAGTTGATCTTGGATACCTGGAGATCTGTTGTAAAGTTCATTATGTCTTCAACTGAGTTATTTAACAGGATCATAATTTAACACCAACATAATATCCTGGTAAATTACAAACTAAGCAGTTACTGGATCTGGTGGTATATATTTTCTCTTACTGATGAATATCCTATGTTGAGATACAGTTATAACATACATGAAGCTGTCCCATACAACTGAAAACAAGGAAACCGAAGTTTAGAATTGCAAGAATTCAAAGAATCAGTGTTCTAAATAGGTTTAACTAGAAAATAAAGGATTTCTCCACAAGAGGGCCATTAAGACCCTATACATTGTATACTGTTCATCATAATGATCTGCTGACTAGACAACTTGGTAATCTATTTACCCTAGACTAATGATATAACCAATTTCAAACAAAGACACATACTTCTAGCTAACTTAGTAAAAGAAAATTAGAAAACACCACAAATTCACAAACTCCAAAATAATTATGTAATTTTTCTCAAACAAATAATGTCCATGATGAGGTCAATTTTGACCCAATGGGGATAAATTGTATACAAACAGTAATGACACCTATTAGATAATGCTACATTATCAACTATCTAAGATATTGCCCATGTAGTTTTGGTCAAGAAAGTTTTTGTAAGGATTTCCCTATATAAATCTTAACAGAAGCAAGTAGCCCAAGGTTAGGCCAATTTTCACCTCAGATGCTTAATTTAAAACACTTAAAGATGCCAAAGCAGATTGTTTAAATGAAGTCCATGTAAAATAACTGAACCCCAGGGCAGGGCCAATTTTGATTCTAAGGGCATACATTGAGCAATCATAGTAAAGGGTCATCCTAAGAAAGAGTCCCAGTGATTTCATGAATATGTGATGTCATTCATTTTGAAACAACTGTTGGTTATATTTGGTCTTTTCAATCAAAAGAAACCTCTATTTTATATCAAGGAGAAAAAATTCTTATAAGCAAGTTGTTTATACAACAACAGGACAGGTTTAAACTATGGCCTCTATTCATAAATATTTTCTTATCCTACTTAAGATTCTTAGCCATGAACACACAATGATCAATAGAAGTAACAAAATTCTTCAACCATTTCATCAATGGTTCATATCTTAAATGCATAAAGAATGGGACAGAGTACATGCAACTTTATCTTCACATGCATACGTCTGTGCGCAACATTAATTTGAAAAGTGAAAATATAAATATGACCAAAAATGTCATTTAAGTAGAAAGCTACTATGAAGAATAATAATTGTTAATAATGGTGCTTTGAAATAAATGCATGATTAAAATAAATAATATTTGACAGTGTCTTAAATCACTGCAAACACAAGTCATAAGTTCAGCATTTCAGTTCACATTTGAAAAATTCTGGGCCCCAGCAGCAGCCGAGGTTATTCCTCCTTGTGAGTGTAACACCCTTTCAAAGCTGGCTATGCCCTGAGCATAAACTTGAGTTTCTTCTCATTACATATCAATATTTAGTACATCACACTCAACAGTTTTCAAATCAAAGGCTGTCTCGAAATGATAAAGGCAGCAACTAAATTTTCTTATCTTTAAATACGCTCGTGAGTTATTGTAAAGTTAATAAAGAATTGTTCTTAAACATTAGAATTTGTAGCTAAGAAAATATTGATGAAACACATTTTATCGTGAGAAGGGAGATAATGCACTTCTTACTTAATTTTAAGAAGTGACATAAGATGTTTGATGAAACGGGCCTGAATTTGTAAAATTTATTAACATAGTATAATTATTATCTAACTGTCAATTTCAAATGACCATCAATACTAAAAGAATAAAATTATGAATGAAATCAATGTCTCCATCAGTAGGAGAACAAGCTACTTAGCTTGCATTTTGAACCAACATACACAATATACCTGATATTTTTCTGTATTTATCCTTTTTACTATTTGATATTGGAATACGTGAAGCAGTTTGTACAATCTGTAAAAACGTCTTAGCAATATCTTCATTATTTTCAAGATCACCGCCAGACTGCAAACAAACACGTAACAACAAGACATTTATATTAAATTATATAGTTAACAACATTATTAAAATCTATTTACTCCCATCACATGTCATTGATTGAAGTTTAAAGAGAATCCTTGTTACATTGTGATTTATTAAGATATAACACTGCCAGAAAAATAGGACAGTCACTAATATTATGCAAGTAAGCTATATTTTTTTCTAGCAGATCAATAACAGCAGGGACACTACCGTATATTATATATAGTCCCTGATTACAGGGAGACATGTTTACAGCAGGGACACTACCATATATTATATATAGTCCCTGATTACAGGGAGACATGTTTACAGCAGGGACACTACCATATATTATATATAGTCCCTGATTACAGGGAGACTTGTTTACAGCAGGGACACTACCATATATTATATATAGTCCCTGATTACAGTGAGACTTGTTTACAGCAGGGACACTACCATATATTATATATAGTCCCTGATTACAGTGAGACATGTTTACAGCAGGGACACTACCATATATTATATATAGTCCCTGATTACAGGGAGACTTGTTTACAGCAGGGACACTACCATATATTATATATAGTCCCTGATTACAGGGAGACATGTTTACAGCAGGGACACTACAATATATTATATATAGTCCCTGATTACAGGGAGACATGTTTACAGCAGGGACACTACCATATATTATATATAGTCCCTGATTACAGTGAGACATGTTTACAGCAGGGACACTACCGTATATTATATATAGTCCCTGATTACAGGGAGACTTGTTTACAGCAGGGACACTACAATATATTATATATAGTCCCTGATTACAGTGAGACATGTTTACAGCAAGGACACTACCATATATTATATATAGTCCCTGATTACAGGGAGACTTGTTTACAGCAGGGACACTACAATATATTATATATAGTCCCTGATTACAGTGAGACATGTTTACAGCAGGGACACTACCATATATTATATATAGTCCCTGATTACAGGGAGACTTGTTTACAGCAGGGACACTACCATATATTATATATAGTCCCTGATTACAGGGAGACTTGTTTACAGCAGGGACACTACAATATATTATATATAGTCCCTGATTACAGTGAGACATGTTTACAGCAGGGACACTACCATATATTATATATAGTCCCTGATTACAGGGAGACATGTTTACAGCAGGGACACTACAATATATTATATATAGTCCCTGATTACAGTGAGACATGTTTACAGCAGGGACACTACAATATATTATATATAGTCCCTGATTACAGGGAGACTTGTTTACAGCAGGGACACTACAATATATTATATATAGTCCCTGATTACAGGGAGACTTGTTTACAGCAGGGACACTACCATATATTATATATAGTCCCTGATTACAGGGAGACTTGTTTACAGCAGGGACACTACAATATATTATATATAGTCCCTGATTACAGGGAGACTTGTTTACAGCAGGGACACTACCATATATTATATATAGTCCCTGATTACAGGGAGACTTGTTTACAGCAGGGACACTACCATATATTATATATAGTCCCTGATTACAGGGAGACATGTTTACAGCAGGGACACTACAATATATTATATATAGTCCCTGATTACAGGGAGACTTGTTTACAGCAGGGACACTACAATATATTATATATAGTCCCTGATTACAGGGAGACTTGTTTACAGCAGGGACACTACAATATATTATATATAGTCCCTGATTACAGGGAGACTTGTTTACAGCAGGGACACTACCATATATTATATATAGTCCCTGATTACAGGGAGATTTGTTTACAGCAGGGACACTACCATATATTATATATAGTCCCTGATTACAGTGAGACATGTTTACAGCAGGGACACTACCATATATTATATATAGTCCCTGATTACAGTGAGACATGTTTACAGCAGGGACACTACCATATATTATATATAGTCCCTGATTACAGGGAGACATGTTTACAGCAGGGACACTACCATATATTATATATAGTCCCTGATTACAGTGAGACATGTTTACAGCAGGGACACTACCATATATTATATATAGTCCCTGATTACAGGGAGACATGTTTACAGCAGGGACACTACCATATATTATATATAGTCCCTGATTACAGGGAGACATGTTTACAGCAGGGACACTACCGTATATTATATATAGTCCCTGATTACAGGGAGACATGTTTACAGCAGGGACACTACCGTATATTATATATAGTCCCTGATTACAGGGAGACTTGTTTCAGGAATTAATCAAATTAGATTTGGAAATGATGTTACACAAAATTCTTAAAGTAAGAAATGAATGGACAAGGTAGTTTGAAACATGATGTAATCTAATTGAGGCAGAGCTAATGAATAAATAAATAGTACAAAACACAAGATTACATTTATAACAGCTCCATCATCAGCCAGTACCAAATATCCGAGTGAGTCAGGAATTCTATCTAATGGCACAGTCATGTTTTATACTGCAAAACAACAAGCAATATTAATCAATCATTCAAGTACATTGTAAAATGTATCAACATTGAAACAGTAATTACCTGGTACAATTTAAGCAAACTGTCCATAAAGTTTCATAATTTATCAATAAAATATCCTGCAAAAAGACATTGTCACCACATCTACCAGGTTAACAGGTAAAATAAAAGTATCTGTAAACTAAAGCATGTATGGATCTGAACTTCAAATGTTCAGAATTGTTAGACATATGCTAAAGCCAAAGGACAAATTATTTTCAATTTATGTACAGTCGTCGAATTAGTGTGTTGCCCCCTGCCCGAAAGCATTTTATTCTTTAAGTCTTTTGGTGGGCAACCTAGCTTTAGAGTTTCCTTCTAAAAGTATATAGTCGGGCAACCAGTCACAAAAAATTAATTCAAAGACTGTATGTACATGTTAATAAAAATTATATATGTAATATAAAACAATAAATAAAACAGTGTAATATTAATTTTTCAAATTTGGAAATAAAAATAAGTTTTTAATGACAACATGGGACATAAAGGGCTTAATATTAAAAGTTAATATATTGCACAAATGCTTGAGATTTTATTCTAAACATTTATCATTTTGACAGCTAGGACCTTTTTTGACAAATTGGAAAGGGTCTTAGCCTTTCATTTTACGAATTTCGAGCACAATTTGCTGCCAAATTATTAAAAAGGTAGACTGATTTTCAAGATACATCAAAAAGCAAATGGCAGTCTACATTCATACAGAAAATAGAAAGTTGCATCAGTAAAACAATTGAAAACCAAATTATTCAACGCTGAAGATTTAAAAATATCTTAGCATGATGATGCTTTGACAGAGGGAGACTCAGATGTATGATGGGGTATAACATCAGCTTTTGGAATTTCTGTAACCAAATTGGCAAAAATACAATGCTGAATGTGATTGGGAATTCACCCTATATCAGTCTCTATTATATAGATAGAAAAAATGCTGTTATGGCTTATTTGTAATGGACTGAGAACTTAGTAAACATCAATATTGGTTGGAATAGGTGCAGGATGTATAAAAAAGATACTTTTGTAATCTGTTAAGTATGTTACATGTAATCTAGGTAAGATTTTTGTTCAGTAATCTAAAGTTGCTTTCAGTTCTTTTCAGTTAACATTTGTCTGTATCCAGGCAGTAATACATTGTTACCCTACTTTTTGTATTGATAATTTTAATACAGTTTGAGTCATGAAGTCAACATGGATTTAAATACCAATTATCAGAGTAATCTGGGTGGTGTTTTTTTCATAATTCTGGGCTAATGTAACATAATGTACTGATCAAATAGCAGGGTTAAAGCAGGGCGCTCCATAGACTTCAAAAGTTGGGGGTCAAAATCACCTTTAGCTGATAGAAATGTAAAGATTCAACATAATTTTCTACTAAAGTAATAGTAAATTTGACAATTTGGTTCCAATTCTCAAGAGTCGAAAACTTATTTTTCAAATTTCAAGAGTCAAAATGCCATTTCAAGAGTCAAAGGAGAGCCCTGTTAAAGTATGGAAACAACATATCCAACAAAAGAATGAAGTATACATTGTATTTATCATTCCTTGGTTTATAAATGCTTCATTCAGTTGTTTGAATTAATTATGAATTTATTTATTTTTTGGATCCACAAATATTCTAGCCAGCAAGTTGTGCACTCATGAAAAAAGAATATATGAAAAAGTTGATTCTATATACATAAAATTTGTTTAAACTAGTGATCTAAATCATTTGTTCTACAGCAAATTTAGTATATAGTATAACGATACCATTCTATCCGAAATTTGACGTTATCCGAATACTAAGTCTTATATCAACACATCAATAACAGTAACCCTAAAATATGAAGCGCGTATTCAAGTCTTATAATGACTTTGGTATGAAAAATACTATACAATTAATCTACTTACGCTCCTTAATATGGCAGTTATGTCACAAATAAATTGTAAACAAAATTGAATCATCAAGTCTTTACTTCCTGACTCGTTCTATTTGTTGTTGTGGAATCAAAGGACTGGCAGAACAGTTAGAATTTGATTATGCTAAAACTTGAGTTAAATTAATATTTATAAGCTTCAAGTCTCTAACTAGTATATATCTTATTTATAAACCATTCAGGTCAGACCAGAGACGTGAAACTTGAACTTTTAAGGTTTTGATAATATATATATAAAGGAATTAAAACATGACGTAGATCTCTATATATATTAATTGGTCCCAGTTAAATCATCAGCTAACTAAAAATATATACCGGTAATTGTATCTTGGTTGAGAAGGGTAGAATTCTTACGCTTTCTTCTAATAAAGGGAGATAAATCTGTGACCAAGCTTCAACTTCTGTACAAAGCTTCTATGTACCATATCTGACAACAACTGACGCAGATCTCGACCAATTGAGATATTAGTGATTAGCACTGCTCTTACTTCTTACTTTAAGTTGTATACTTAATTCATACTATGCTTCATATTTGATGCAGTTTTTTTACATTTAATTGATACATAAATGTTTAGTCGTTAATTGTCCTCTCCCATCAATTATTAGTGCAAAATAAACAGCGAGTAATGGGTGATATATCTAGTACTGTTCCACGTGTAATGCGTAATGCATACTTTGTCAGATGTAAGCATTGGAGAAATAAGGCTAAAAAATTAGTTTCAGGTAACCATAACTTTCCCCACCTCCCTGGACTTTTTATTAGGACTGAGGAGCAGTACATGCACTGTCTCACTTCTTTACCTTTCTGCATGCTGTCAAGAATAATAACAAGAGGGCCATATATCGCTCACATGACAATCACTCATTAAAACATTGTTTTGAACCTGTGACCTAGTTTTTGACCCCAGATTACCCATGTTCGAACTCGTCCAAGATATTATAAAGACAAACATTCTGACAAGGTTTCATGATGATCAAATAAAAACAGTGACTTCTAGAGTGTTCACAAGGTTTTAGAGCAATTTGCCCTAGTGACCTAGTTTTTGACCGGAAATGACCTTTTATCAAACTTGACCTAAATATCATTGAAATAAACATTCTGACAAAGTTTCATGAAGATCCAATCAAAACAGTGATTTCTAAAGTGTTCACAAGGATTGAGCTAAAATGTGGCCCTAGTGTGTTCACAAGGTAAAGTTTGACGACGCACGACAAGCAACGAACAGACGTACGACATTGATTTGTCTTCTAAATGTACAATGTTGTTAAATAATGTTTTTTTTTAAGATTAAGCAATATTTAAAATGATTTCATAATTTATTTGTATCAGTAAATATTTACACAGATATATCAACATCAAATTGGAAGTGTTACAGCATTTCATGATGAGCAAAACAATTCAGGCGAACATGTTTACTATATACAAGTATTAGGTGTACCCAAATATTGATTAAAAATCTACAGCATATCAAATATGAAACAAAACAAGAGGGTCAAGATATTGCTATATTGCTCACATGATAATCACTGTATACTCATTAAAACATTGTTTTGAACCTGTGTCATGAGGTCTGCTAATATCAAGCGTTTCCTAAGATTTGACATATAGTCAGATGACCCATGTTCAAACTTGTCTTACACATCATTAAGACAAACATTCTGACAATATTTGGTGAAGATCCAATAAAAACCATGACATCTGCAGCGTAAACAAGGTTTTCTTAAGATCTGACCTAGTGACCTAGTTTTGGACCCTAGATGACCCATGTTCAAACTTGTCTTACATATCACTACGACAAACATACTGACAAGGTTTGGTGAAGATCCAATCAAAATTTGACATCTACAGCATTACTCAGGTTTTCCTAAGATTTGACCTGTGACCCATATTTAAACCTGTCCTTAATATCATTAGGACGAAAAACGTGACAAGGTGACAAGGTTTGGTGAAGATCCAATGAAAACCATGAGATCTTATCTAGAGATTTAACAAGACTTGAACTTCTTACTCATATCATTAAAACATTCTGACCAGGTTTAGTGAAGGTCCAATCAAAACTGTGACATCTACAGTGTTAACAAAGTTTTCCTAAGATTTTACCTGGTGACCTAATTATTGACCCAAGATGACCCATATTCGTACTTGATCTTAATATCATCAAAACAAACAATTTGACAATGTTTGGTGAAGATCCAATAATAACTGAAATTTAGAGTGTTAACATGAATTTCATAAGATTTGACCTAGTGACCTAGTTTTTGACCCCAGATGACCCATATTCGAACTTGTCCAAGATATTGTAATGACAAACATTCGGACAAGGTTTCATGATGATCCAATCAAAACAGCGACTTTTAGAGTGTTCACAAGGTTTTCCAGCAATTTGCCCTGGTGACCTAGTTTTTGACTGCAGATGAGCCATTATCAAACTTGACCTACATATCATTAAATAAACAGTCTGAAAAAGTTTCATGAAGATCCAATCAAACAGTGATTTCTAGAGTGTTCACATGGTTTTCCCTTAATTGGCCCTGGTGACCTAGGTTTTGATACAAAGAGACCCATTATCAAGGTGTCCGAGTTTTGAGCTAAATTGAGCTAAAAATGTGGCCCAAGTGTGTTCACAAAGTAAAATTTGACGTCGCATGATGCCTGATGCCAGACAAAGACTGATCACAAAAGCTCACCCTGAGTACAAAGTGCACATGTGAGCTAAAAATCAGAAATGGTAAAAAAAACATATTTTTACAAACAGATAAATTAAGCAAACAAATAAGCATCTAGAGACACATTTACAAATCAAATAATGTTCTTTATACCATAGAGACACATTTACAAATCAAAACTTATGCAACAAAAAATCATTTTAAAAGCAAATCACTAACTTCATTCTAATTTAATACACAGAGGAATTAACATAACCTGTTTTATACTACAATGTAGTAGCATGTTTTATACTACAATGTAGTAGCATGTTTTATACTACAATGTAGTAGCATGTTTTGTACAAGTATTAGTTGGAAACTCTTTCATGATGAACTGATGATGATTTCCCAACTTGTCACAGAAGATGACTACCTGTGCTCTTCAGAACCAACATACTAGCATTAGTATCATTGTAACCTAGATCTTATATCATACAATATACTAGCATTAGTACCATTGTCATGTAGATCTTATATCATACAATATACTAGCATTAGTACCATTGTCATCTAGATCTTATATCATACAATATACTAGCATTAGTACCATTGTCATCTAGATCTTATATCATACAATATACTAGCATTAGTACCATTGTCATGTAGATCTTATATCATGCAATATACTAGCATTAGTACCATTGTCATCTAGATCTTACATCATACAATATACTAGCATTAGTACCATTGTCATGTAGATCTTATATCATGCAATATACTAGCATTAGTACCATTGTCATCTAGATCTTACATCATACAATATACTAGCATTACTACCATTGTCATGTAGATCTTATATCATACAATATACTAGCATTAGTACCATTGTCATGTAGATCTTATATCATACAATATACTAGCATTAGTACCATTGTCATCTAGATCTTATATCATACAATATACTAGCATTAGTACCATTGTCATCTAGATCTTATATCATACAATATACTAGCATTAGTACCATTGTCATGTAGATCTTATATCATACAATATACTAGCATTAGTACCATTGTCATGTAGATCTTATATCATACAATATACTAGCATTAGTACCATTGTCATCTAGATCTTATATCATACAATATACTAGCATTAGTACCATTGTCATCTAGATCTTATATCATACAATATACTAGCATTAGTACCATTGTCATCTAGATCTTATATCATACAATATACTAGCATTAGTACCATTGTCATCTAGATCTTATATCATACAATATACTAGCATTAGTACCATTGTCATCTAGATCTTATCCCTGAGTACAGCCATCAGTTTAAACAAAAAAGTTTATGCATTACTCTACACTTCATTATATTATTGTATAATACACTAATTGAATTCTATTTTTAGTGAAATTCTTTCAGAAACAAATCAAAGAGTGTAGTGCAAAATACATTAGAGAACTAGTTGTATACACTGGACAAGCCAGGCAGATTAGCAGACAGACGGCATAAAGACAATGATTCTACACACTTGTCTTCAGTACTCACTAAGTGATCTAATACAAGTAAGGATGTCAAAAGGAATGATGTAAAACCAGATATGGTTAACATTCAGTAACATTATACAACAACCATTAAATGGTAAACTTATTTCTGTTCTTCAAAACAAAAGGCAATTAAAATCTGCACCAAACACAGCTACACAAGAAAACACGACTATCTGTTGATATGACACCACAGTGTAAGACAGACTTGTTTAATCAAAGCCTTGCCAATCAGTTACATCTGAATCATTATCATCATCTACTTGTAAACATCTTATTCCATTCCTTAAAGATGGCGTACCTTTCCCTTTACCTGTAATATACAAATATCAATAGTCATAAAATACAGATTATGTAAAAGATATACTCGTAGTTTAATGTATAATATCATAATTAAATATGATATATTAGCTCAAAGTTAACAAAGTTTTACTGTATTTCATAATTAAGTTTGCTAAGAAGTCAGTATATAAATAGAATTCTATAAATTAGATAAATACCAAGCACTCTTGCATGAACTACAATATCTCTGTACTTGGAGCTGTCACATTGGGATTTGATGGTCAATCTTTCCTGAAGCAACTTTTCTCTATGTGCATGTAAATCTATAATAAGTATATGTCCATGACCTGAAAATGATGTACATACTATCAATCTAAACTACCTGTAATGTAAATTTCTTTGTGAGCTAATAACTATTCTCTAAATATAAGCAGGTCAAATTCAAATCATTTTATTTCATAATTATTGATATGAATTCATATTGAATCATGATAAATGTGAATCAGAACTATTTTCAAGGTTTGCAAGAAAGATTGAAGTCAGAAAGAAGTCTAACTGATTTATGAACTATACAATACATGGCAAGCATATCAAAACATAACACATGTATACTCAAAATGGAGATTGGAAAAATAAATCCTGAATAAATATTATCAACAATATAATATGAATTAGGGTAACCAAACTGAATATTTTATTGTAAAAAATATCTTATAATTATGTCCAACAAAACAGATACCGTATGTTAGAACTTTAAAACACAATGACCCCTCAGGGTGACCTTGACCTTTGACCTGAAAGTGCACAGGTCCTGTAGAAGTTGTCAATAGGAACCAACATAATTCATGAAGTTTGACGATTGTAGGTGGAAGCGTTTTAATTTTATAGGCAAGGTTAAAGATTTGTAAAGACAAACTGGCCATAACTGATATATGCCCCTGATCTATTGATACAGGAGCATAAAAAGGCATTATATGATTTTTCTGCAATCACTTAAAGACTTATGCCAAATTTGCAAAGTTTATCATTTTTATAGAATATTGAAGCTTTGAGAACCAAATCTAGTTGAATTGCATTGCTGTGACAATCACCTCATCATGTAGCTTCATGTAGCTAGCTTACATGGTGATGAGTGACATTCCAAGAACAGAACCTTAAATAGTGATGAGTGACATTCCAAGAACAGAACCTTAAATAGTGATGAGTGACATTCCAAGAACAGAACCTTAAAAAGTGATGAGTGACATTCCAAGAACAGAACGTTAAATAGTGATGAGTGACATTCCAAGAACATAACCTTAAATAGTGATGAGTGACATTCAAAGAACAGAACCTTAAAAAGTGATGAGTGAGATTCCAAGAACAGAACCCTAAAAAGTGATGAGTGAGATTCCAAGAACAGAACCTTAAATAGTGATGAGTGACATTCAAAGAACAGAACCTTAAATAGTGATGAGTGACATTCCAAGAACATAACCTTAAATAGTGATGAGTGACATTCCAAGAACATAACCTTAAATAGTGATGAGTGACATTCCAAGAACAGAACCTTAAATAGTGATGAGTGACATTCCAAGAACAGAACCTTAAATAGTGATGAGTGACATTCCAAGAACATAACCTTAAAAAGTGATGAGTGACATTCCAAGAACATAACCTTAAAAAGTGATGAGTGACATTCCAAGAACATAACCTTAAATAGTGATGAGTGACATTCCAAGAACAGAACCTTAAATAGTGATGAGTGACATTCCAAGAACAGAACCTTAAAAAGTGATGACATTCCAAGAACATAACCAAATAGTGATGAGTGACATTCCAAGAACATAACCTTAAAAAGTGATGAGTGACATTCCAAGAACAGAACCTTAAATAGTGATGAGTGACATACCAAGAACATAACCTTAAATAGTGATGAGTGACATTCCAAGAACATAACCTTAAATAGTGATGAGTGACATTCCAAGAACAGAACCTTAAATAGTGATGAGTGACATTCCAAGAACATAACCTTAAATAGTGATGACATTCCAAGAACATAACCAAATAGTGATGAGTGACATTCCAAGAACATAACCTTAAATGAAGATTAATTTTTGAGAAATGTGACTGTTTCACTTTAATACAAAAACGAGATCTTTTTGCAGAAACAATATATAAAATTAAGACAATTAAGAGCAAATCTTGTAGTTGTTGGCTTGTTTGGAGATTAAAAGCAGTTTTAAAAGCAAAATATATTTATCATGACAGACTGGTTGATCTCTGATGTTATACATCTATGTAAATAGCTTAACACAATAAAACATGGCCTCACATTTATCAGATACCCAGTATATGGCGACGACATCGTGTGTTGATGCTTGTCTATCTATTCTGAGAATAGTTGAACAGATAAAATAGTCACCGTATGCTTATAATTAACAGCTTACTTGAAATCAGAATAAAATGCAAGTAATCGGACAAAGAAGTTAAATGTTCTTAGGTAACATAAAGGAATAGATTTAGAATACATTTCAAAAAGATCAAACACACAACCATACTTTGTTATAAGTTGTAACAAAGTATGGTTGTCAGTTTGATCTTTTTAACTTATAACAAACATTTTTTCTGCACCTAAAACCTACAAACAAGAGTGCCAAGATGGCCCTATATCGCTCACGGTCTGTTTGTTGATGTCAAGATTTTCCTGTGATTTGACCTGGTGACCTAGTGTCTGACCCCAGCTGACCAATGTTCGAGCTTGTCTTACAAATCATTAATGGTGAAGATCCAATAAAAACTGTGACATCTAGAGCATTATCAAGGTTTTTACCTAAGATTTGACCTTGTGACATAGTTTTTGACCCCAGATGGCCCATATTAGTACATGTCCTACATATCATTAAGACCAACATTCTAACAAGATTTGGTGAGGATCCAATCAGAACTGTGACACCTACAGAGTAAACAAGGTTTTCCTAAGATTTGACCTAGTGACCTAGTTGCTGACCCCAGATGACCCATGTTTGAACTTGTCCTACATATCATAAAACAAACCTTTTGACAATATTTGGTGCAGATCCATTAAAACAATGAAATCTAGAGTGTTAAGAAGGTTTCTCTTAAGATTTGACCTAGCTAATTATTGACCCCAGAGAACCAATTATCAAATTTGTCCAAGATATCATGAAGACAAACATTCTGACAACGTTTCATGAAGATCCAATTAAAATAATAACTTCTATCTAGTGTGCACAAGGTTTTCCAGCAATTTGCCCTGGTGACCTAGTTTTTGAACCCAGATGACCCTTTATCGAACTTGTCCAAGAAATCATTAAATAAACATTCTGACAAAGTTTCAAGAACATCATATCAAAACAGTAACTTCTAGAATATTCACAAGGTTTTCCTTCAATTTGCCCTGATGACCTAGTTTTTTACCCAAAATGACCCATTATCAATCTTGTCTGAGATTTTGTCAATATTGACATTCTGACCCAGTTTTGTGAAAATTTGACTAAAATGAGGCCCCTAGAATGATCACAAGATAAAAGTTGATTACAAAAGCTTGATCACCCTGAGCACAAGCAAAAAGAAGTCTAATAAATAAAAAATAATCTACCATCTTCTGTTGGTTCATAGTTTGTAATTTTAGCATGGAGATTCTGTAAGGGGTCAAAGGTGAGATCTTCATCAAGGTCATCATTAATTATAAATTTTACTTCGTAGTGTCTGTTTATCTGAAGAAATCCAAGATGAACATCTATTCTACTATCTGTATATTTCACAGCAATGTCTGAATCATGTGTTTGGACTTGTACAGCTTCAAAATGTACCTTGTGTTCACTGCCTGCTCCATTTACTGTTTAAATAAAAAGAAACAGAAATTTAAAAAAAAGCATCATCTACAAATACTTCAGAACATTCAGTGATTTGTTTCAGTAAAAAGAACGGTTCCTGCATGGTATTTAAAAAATCCCACAGAAAAAATAATTAAAAACAAATCTACAGACAGAAGGGGAATTAATTCTTTAAGAATTAAAGGAAAACATGTTCTTTTCAGACAAGAGAATGGGACCAAATTCTGCCCCCCCCCCCCAAAAAAAACCCCACTGTGGTACAAGTGTAACAGGGACATTATCATTAAGTTTAGGAGAGATAACTAATCAACTTGTGTTACACTTGTTTAATCAAGAGTTGTCTCATGTAGATTAGTTATGGTCTAGTGATTTTATGTCAAAGTGATTTATTAAACCGTAAAGTCTACTTAACCTCATACAAATGGACAGACAAGGCAATCATGCATTATGCCCCCCCCCCCATGATTAGATGCTGGGTGCATTAAACAAATTAATGCAGTACTATTTTCAAAGACAGTTTTTAGAACATTTCAGTTGCATTTTTCATAAAACCTCCCCACTGTAAGGGTTAGGGTTATAGACACATACAATAATAACAAGATGTGTTTTATAAACACCATGCCCCCTCCGGTTGCTCTTTTTGAAAATGCACAGGTCCTGTAGAGATTGTCCTGGTGAACCAAGATATGAAGTTCGATGATTGCAGGAGGTAACGTTTTGATTTAATAGGCAAGGTTAAATTTCGGTACAGGCAAACAAAGGGCCGTAAATCTGCTAAGAATGATCGAATCACAAAACCCTAACAAAATGTGCTGGTGAACATTGTGACAATAGTTCTATCAAAGTTTGGTAAAAATCCCTTGAGAAATACAGAAGTAGTTGCAAACAAAAGAGTATTTCTCTATATATTACATATGCACAAAATAAACAAAGGGCTATAATTCCGTCAAAATTTATCGAATCATAAAACCTTTACAACATGCATTGGGTATCTCAATAACAATATTTCCATGAAAGTTTTATCAAAATCCCTTGAGAAAACAGGGAAACAAGAGTATTTCGCTGTTACAATCACACAAAATAAACAAAGGGCCATAATTCCGTCAAAACTGATCGAATCACAAAACCCGGAATATATGTGCGGGGGTTCTTGGTAACAACAAATCTGTGAAAGCTTCGTCAAAATCCCATGAAAAATGTAGGAGTAGTATCCTAAAAGAAATGATTTCTCTATATATTACTCGAATCATAAAACCTTTACAACATGCATTATCGATACGGGGGCATAAAAAAGTCATGATTTCCTAGTTCAGAACTTGTTCATTAGAGGCACTTAGAAATATTCTATTATTCACTTTTCATTCACCACAGACAGATGGACTTTTTGTTTGTTTGGCCACAATTAATTGTAGCGATCCTTTCTATCTACAACATGAATTTCTAGGTAAAACTAGAGCTGTCACAGAGGTGACCAATACCCCCACCGCAGCTTTGGCACTAATAATGCAATAGTACACTTTACGGCTAAGTTCAAGGGGACATAACTCTGCAACGAAAGAATCGCTGGGCATGAAAATTGTGTCTTGCACATCTACACTTGATGGTGACAACATATTTGAAGTTTCATTGCAATTGCTTAAATTAAAATTCCACAATAGATAACCAAAAGACAAGCTAATTTATGGCCATTTTTGAGAATTGATATTCAAGTGAGACCATGACCTTGGAGATTGATGTAATTCTATCGCATGACACACCGTCCCAGGATGGTGAACAAATGTACCAAGTGATTTTAAAATCTCACAATGAATGACATAGTTATGGCCCGTACAAGCTAATTTATGGCCATTTTTTACTTTTGAACTCCAAGTGTGACCTTGACCTTCAAGATATTGATATAATTCTTCCACATTACACATCGTCCCATGATGGTGAACAAATGTACTAAGTGATTTAAAAATCTCACAATGAATAACATAGTTATGGCCCGTACAAGCTAATTTATGTCCAATTTTTACCTTTGAACTCTAAGTGTGACCTTGACCTTGGAGATATTGACGTAATACTTTCGCATAACACACCATCCCATGATGGTACACAAATGTACCAAGTGTTTTTAAAATCTCACAATGAATGACATAGTTATGACCTTGACCTTGGAGATATTGACATAATTCTTTCACATGACACACCGTCCCATGCAAACTTAAACTGGTTCCCGTTGACTTGTGTGTACAAAGCCTTTGGTGCACTGCATTATGGAACGGGAACCAGTTTAATGCAAACTCCCCGCAGCGGTTACCACCCTTGATCAGTATATTAACCACTAAACATTGAAAAGAAAAAAATCTTAAACAATGGCTATATTTTCAAACGTAGTGACGTCACGATGTAAACAATGGCAATATTTAGACAGTAACTTTTCGATTGCGCGAAAGAATTCGACCCATCAATTGTTGAAATACAGTGTAGAGTGTTTTCAACAAATTTTATGTGGTAAAGACATACATTGTGAATTCACTTGTTGGTTTTCAGAAATGTCTTGTTTATCAATTGTTGGTCACATGATACAACTATCATCACGTGATTACAGTGGTGGCAGTGGTTATATTAGCAAAGCGTGACGTACATGTAACCGGGGTGAGGAGTTCGCGTCCCATGATGGTGAACAAATGTAACAAGTAATTCAAAAATCCTTCAATCCATAGAGCAGATACAACATGGACAAACTTTTGGACAGACCGACCAACAAAGTGACTCCTATATAGCCCCCCCCTACCAATGGTAGTGGGGGTATAATGAAACAGCAAATTTAATTGGCTTGTTTTTAAAGGGTTAGGGGTTAAGTTGATTTAAACTTGTTTACAATGGTTGTTCATTATGGAATAAATTGCCAAAAGATATTAAGGTTTCAGCTAACCAGCAAAAATGCAAGATTTCACGTTTGTATTAACATCAATTGGTTAATACAATGATTCCTTACTGTGATTTATATATATATATTTTTTTTTTACTTTGATCAATTCAAACATCATTATTACGAATTTGTTATGCCTTGCTATGACATATCATTATTATTACAGGACCACAATGGAAATAAGGAAATTCATATTTCCTTTTTTGTGTCATCCTGAGTATATATATACATGTACTGGTACATCTAAAAATTTATTAGTATTATATGTCATTAAATGTATTATTCTAGTCTTTGTAACAATGTGTTTTTTAAAACATTCATGTATTGTAATGTACCATACCATGTGTTTTATATGCTGAATAAATCTATCTATCTATCTACAGACATATAATGGAGTAAGATATCATAATGGATTTGTTTTTCACAGTCTGTGACTTAGACTTCAATCTTATGCGAGCCGATATGACCCGTCTCCATGGCAGTCTGTGAATTTAGGATTTGGAACTGCTTGTCCGAATCACCAAAAGTGAATAGTTTTCCTTTATACTCTATATACATAATTACTGCATAAGTTACTTGTCGGAATCAATAATTACTTGTCCCAGACAACCAGACAAGTGCTAATTTCGCAGACTGCATGATCCAGTCATTAAGGTCACTGACTTCAAATCACTGTAACCTTTCACTGATTGTGGGTTCGAGCCCTGCAACGACCATGTCTCTTTATGTGAGAAAGTAGGCAGTTTCTTACGGAGGATGGGAGTCTAGTACTGGTTCTTCCCAGGAACAATGCTTATAGGTGAACTGTCCACCTCATATGACTCTTGACAGTTGAAAAGGGGCGTAACATCTCAATATAAACAAACAAACTTATAAATGTGATATATAAGGCTTCATACAGGTACTGCTTATAAATTCAAATGATAATATGGATGCCATTGGAATGACTTTAAAGTTGTACCAAATTGATCAAGTTTAATGAATTGTGCATGTACAATTAAAGGATTATAAACATTAATTTTGAAGAAAATAGGTGTGGTAGGATGTTCATTTACCACAGTTTGTATGAGTTTCCCTTTTTTTGCATGTCAAGCAATTTAGAAATAGATGAACTGATAGGACAGAAAGAGTTAATTTATCATTTTTTTATTAAAAAATATATCTACATGTGTAATGGAATAACCATCCTGTATGCGAACATAGAACATAGTTTCAAACTGTTATCAAATGACCACCAGAGACAGATCGGCAGTGTCCGATCTAGGATTTTGAAAGTAGGGGGGACTTTCCCCCCTACCTTAAAACATGTGGGGGGATTTTTTTAAAGTATGGGGGCGTGTTCATATTAACATTAGAAAACTCATCGGATCTCGATGCATCGATCGATACCCACATAGGTGTCAATCGGTGCCTTATCAAAATCCGTTAAAGACGGTATTTTTATCCGGATTCAAGAGAGTTTTACATTTTTAAGTAAGTCGTATAATCAATAAAAAACGAAAAGGTTATTCGAGAAATTTTATTTTAAAAACTAGTATTTGTTATTTGGCACATCAATTAGATATCTCCACATTTAAATAAAAATATATCGGCAAAAAGTATCAACGGTAACAACGTATGATGGTAAAAGAAAATTATTATGAAGATAAATTCAAAACAGTGGTTTCTAAAGTGTTCACAAGGTTTTCCCTTATTTGGCCCTGGCGACCTAGTTTTTGACCCCAAATGGCCCAATATTGAACTCGTCCGAGATTTTGTTGATATTAACGTTCTGACCCAGTTTTGCTAAAATTGAGCCAAAAATGTGGCCCCTAGTGTGGTCACAACAAAAAGTTTGACGACGCACAACGCACACCGCACAACGCCGGACGGAGAGTGATCCTAATAGCTCACTTTGTCACTTTGTGACATGTGAGCTAAAAACACAGTAGGTGCCATTTTCGAATTAACATTGCCGTCTTATTTGATGATGGATTTCAAAGCGGTTTTCGGTATTTTGTAGCGGAAATGTTAATCTAGGGACTCGTGCCTCAAAATTTTGATACTTGTTTTCATTTTTTATCTACGGCGTATTACGTAATAAACAGCGGGGTTCTGGGTACGGAATTTCTTTAAAGTCAAGTATCTAACGAACCGAGGACATTATCAACAAGAGGGCCACATTGGCCCTTTATCGCTCACCTGAGAATAAAGGCCAATAATCAATGACCAGGTAATATAGTTTCCATCTCGTAAAACTCATTTTTACGTAGATTTTGAGATCAAAACCAACAATGAAGGTATAATACTGTTAAACAAGCTAAAACGTAGCAAATTTTCTAATCCAAGGGTCAATAACTCTTGAAGTTGTGATCCGATTCCACCCATAACTTAACTTGTCCAAAACCATAAGGTCATACACATCCATTGTAAATATGATTAGGATCAGTGAATAAAAGAAGGCGCTAGAGTGTAAACAAGCTAAAATATAGCAAATTTGCTAAGTCAAGGGACCATAACTCTTGAAGATGTGGTCCAATTCCACCCATAATCGAACTTGTCCAAGATCTTTTGGTTATACTCATTTACTGAAAATATTATTAGGATCGGTGTATAAATGAAGGCGCTAGTGTGTAAACAAGCTAAAATATAGCAAATTTTCAAAATCAAGGGCCCATAACTGTTGAAGTTCTTGTCCGAATCCGCCTATAATCGATCTTGTCCAAGATCTTTTGGTTATACACATTTACTGAAAATATGGTTAGGATTGGTGAATAAATAAATGCGCTAGAGTGTAAACAAACTCAAATATAGCAAATTTTCTAAGTCAAGGGCCCATAACTCTTGAAGTTCTGGTCTGATATTGCCCTTAATCGAACTTGTCCAAGATCTTTTGATTATACACATTTACTGAAAATATGATCAGGATTGGTGAATAAATGAAGGCGCTAGAGTGTAAACAAGCTAAATATAGCAAATTTTGTAATTCAAGGGCCCATAACTCTAGAAGTTATTATCAGATTTTGCCCATAATCGAACTTAGCTGAGACATTGTGGCCATATACACTGTGAGCAAGTTTAATCAAGATTCGTAAAGAGCTGCGGTTGCTAGAGTGTAAACAAACTAATTGTGGACGGACGACGGACGTCGGACATTCAATGATCCTAAAAGCTCACCTGATGAATCAGGTGAGCTAAACAAGAGGGCCAAGATGGCCCTATATCGCTCACATGACAATCACTGTTCACTCATTAAAACATTGTTTTGAACCAGTGACCTAGTTTTTGACCCCAGACGACCTATGTTCGAATTTGTCTTAGATATCTTTAAGACAAACATTCTGACTAGGTTTGGTGAAGATACGATCAAAATTTGACATCTACAGTGTTAATAAGGTTTTCCTAAGATTTGACCTTGTGACCTGGTTTTTGACCCTAGGTGACCCATATTTGAACTTGTCCTTAATATCATTAAGACAAACAATCGGACAAGGTTTGGCCAAGATCTAATCAAAACCATGACATTTAGAGCTTTTACAAGACTTTTACCTAAGATTTGACCTGGTGACCCAGTTTTTGAACCCGGCTGACCCATGTTCATCCTTCACCATCATATCATTGAGGCAAACATTTTGACAAGGTTTGGTGAAGATCCAATTAAAACTGTGACATCTACAGTGTTAACAAAGTTTTCCTAAGATTTGACCTGGTGACCTAGTTATTGACCCCAGATGACCCATATTTATACTTGACCGTTATATCATTAAAACAAACGATTTGACGAAGTTTGGTGAAGATCCAATAATAACTGTGAAATCTACAGTGTTAACATGGTTTTTCATAAGATTTGACCTAGCGACCTAGTTTTTGACCCAAGATGACCCATGTTCGAACTCGTCCAAGATATTATGAAGACAAACATTCTGACAAGGTTTCATGATCATCCAATCAAAACAGTGACTTCTAGAGTGTTCACAAGGTTTTCCAGCAATTTGCCCTAGTGACCTAGTTTTTCACAGGAAATGACCCATTATCAAACTTGACCTACATATTATTAAAATAAACATTCTGACAAAGTTTCATGAAGATCCAGTCAAAACAGTGATTTCTAAAGTGTTCACAAGGTTTTCCCTTATTTGGCCCTGGTGACCTAGTTTTTTACCCAAAATGGCCCAATATCGAACTCGTCCGAGATTTTGTTGATATTAACATTCTGACCCAGTTTGCTAAAAATGAGCTAAAAATGTGGCCCCGAGTGTGGTCACAACATAAAGTTTGACGACGCACGACGCACACCGCACGACGCCGGACGGAGAGTGATCCTAATAGCTCACTTTGTCACTTTGTGACATGTGAGCTAAAAACAACAGTAAGTTATTCATAAACTAATTATCTCTATTGATCAATAAAAGTGTGTGACCCTAGTTTTTCACTGGGTGTCAAGTATATACATACACCATATTTTATAAGCTGATCGTGATTAGAGGGGATTAATTAGACCGATATAAGGGGCAATAAAACAATTAAGAATTTTGACCTCATGTGGACTATGGGGGTCACTTGTATATATGAGCCGTTCAATACTTGTGCCAAATTATAGTGTTTAAATTAGCAAGACTACGTGTCGATCAAATTTTTAATGTAGCTTCTATAGAGAGACGGTGCGACAGCACTATTGAAATTAATTTTTAAGCGTCCTTAACAGTGAATAATTGTTTAGCAGTTATAATCAAGTAAAAGTGTTGCCCTAACTTGGTGCAATCAAGCATATGGTAATTCCCGTAGATTTTGTTGACATTAGGGATGAACGTACGTTTAGATCCAACTCTTACATTTTTCAAGATTCCTTAATTTTCAGTAAAGGGAAAAGGAATAAACTGTATAATATCTCCTTCCAGTCGATTTTCTTTGCGATCGTCTGAGTTGCATGGTTCCAACTGACATATTCTAACCATTTAAAATGTTTATTCAATCTGTTTTATTAAAAAAATCGTTGTCTTTGAGCTTCTACACAGCGTATCGGATAACCTTCGACACGACAGCTTGTCAAAGGAAAATGGCGGCGATAAGTGTTGCTAGGGGGTGTGAGAAAAAGCTGATATCTGATTGGATAATCGATTGGTTTGATTGACAGATGGCGACTGGTCAATTCATTGCAACCATTCACTGGAAGGCATAATTTTCTGTAAGGGATAAGTTACAAGGTAAAAGATAAAAGGATGGATGCTACAGAACTCTATAAAATAGGACAGGATGGTGCTATTACATTTTATTTCCAATTCTTACAAATCTACGCATTTTGATTGGTCAATGGAGTGAGTTTACACTTCGATAAACTCCTGTTCAATTGGAAACCTTTTGTTTAGAACTGTAGCGTCGACGGACTACTTTTACCAGCTAAAGAGTTTTAGCGGTTCATGTCAGACATTTGTAAGAATTGAATAAAACAATTGAATTTAATTGGAAATAAAAGGATTAAACTTTCATTTCTGGTCATTTATCGTTGTGTAAACTCCCTCAGACCTCATAACACATTGAATAAAGCCCATAAACGACCAGAAATGAAAGTTTAATCCTACATTGTTCGCCGCCAGCCTCTCTGTAGGGATAATGACTAAATGAGACTGGGGCTACTTTTGACCAAAGTGCACATATGGGGAGTTTCAGAGACGAATGGTTATGAAGAAGTAGGAGTTGTAAAGAATTGAGGGATCAGGTAGTTGAGATTCCTAGTTGGAATTAAGAAATCTTGATCGATAGCAACAGACTGGGCCCTTATTTTATAGAATAGAAGGGAGCTATATAAACTACGATACTAGAGTTTTCGATCCAGTCAAGGGTGTTCATCATGTTGGTAATTAATGTACGTTGCTTGTATAGTTGTAGTCATTCATAGTGATGTAACGATAATCGGTTATAATCGAATAATCGTTGCTGACAGTTGAGGGAGGCAACTATCGATGTTAGTGGTGTAAAATCGATGTCTTCACAAGTAGGGAGACCGCCGTCATTATTTGAGCAACTGTCTTCTTTCCACTACTTTCAGACATTGTGTGTATTTAAACAAGGGTGGTCACTGTTATTTGAGAAAATTTGAGTAAAATTTTCCCTTGTCCAGAGAAGTTCAGGTCATCAGTCTAGAAGTATTTTGTGTTACGGATTTTACTTACTTTATATTGTATGACAAACAAGTAACAACCAAATAAGTTTGTCAAATAAGGATACAAATTTTTGCTGTTGATTATTTTCCGATTGTGAATCGAAACACCCTTTCCGATTCGATCTAATAATCGATTCTCTTTCAAGTCCGATTTTACAACACTAGTCATTCATGACATACCTGGCTGCTGCCTTTTGGACATGTTCGAGATTATAGGAAAGGGATTTTTGCCACGGTGCATTAGACACTTGAGCAGTATTCTACTTCTAGCTGGAGACAGAATGATGTGAGTGGTGTAAGTGGCTTGTTCATAACCTTTGTGTAGTCAGTTTCGACTTTCCTTTGAATGAAACAGAGAAAGGCTGAACATGGGTCTTAGAGGTAGTCCATAGAGGCTATGTTATCAAAATCAATGTATTGTGACCTGTTAATATCACTGGAGATAGTTATACCTAAATATTTAGTCTTAGAAGAGGAGGTGGGCTTTACTCTGTGTTATGCAATCTGCATGGAAATAAAATTGGACTTCTATTTTGGCCTACTGTTAGGATTTATCTAATTTACAAATCCAATCACACATTTCAACAATCTATTCATCAACAAAACCTACTTGAATATATATCATAGTTATGTCACATATTATGTCAGGGAAATGGTAGGATATATTGCACGAGGTACAAATTAACAATTCACACTTATAGCGTAAACAAATTCAGCAGAATTCAATGTAGTTTTAATGTACCCTTAAATTCACCGTCATTTGTGACATCCATTTCAAGAAGCTTTTATCTTATGAAAATATTGATGCGAATAGAATCTGTAATAAACAGAAATAGATCCGTGATCAGATCGTTATTAAAACACCGTTCGCTACATGTACTAAGGGAAGTAACTGTAAAATATTTTAATCAATAAAATTAAATGTTAAATATTGAACGATGTATTAGTAAAAAATTAGTGTCTTCATACCTGAAGCTCGATGTATTATTAAACTTGAAATATCATGATGTAAAAACGGATATTAGTATCAGTATATACAATATACAATATTTAATTTTATGCATTAGGTACAGTGTATCACTGTCGTCGTTTCCTTCCGGAACGCGTCTGTCAAAATATTTTCCATACCTTTACATATTGTTTTCACAGAAAACATTGATTGTCATTAGATTCTAGATCGTGCAGAGTATTTGAAGTGCATCTGTAGATATGAGGCTTTCACCGAAAGTCATCACTGGAAATCTGTCAATACAAAACAAGGGGGCGTGTGACTGGTAAGTTGACAAGAATGAGGACATGAGGACTGGATGTTAGGCAAATTATTATGAAATTACAATAGGAAATCTTTTGATATTTGTGTTCGCTTTCTTCAATGGAATAAATCGTCTGTTTATATATTTGGATAAACTATGCTATGCACTGATTGAAATAACCATACTTTATAACAAGGCTTTGGTTAAAGATTTCCTGCCCTCCTATAATAATATAACACATGAACAGAATGTTAACTGATTCTCAAAATTCTTGAGATATGAATGATTTATAACACATTACCAAGAATATGTATATAAATACATTACAGGGGATGGCAAGGTGTGGTAGCATATGGTTGTCATAACTGTGTAGTAATCGTAGATCCTCAAACTATTCAGGTAAATGTCATTATATATATATTATAGGCATCAGGTAGTTGTAACTAAATACAACTACCTGATGGCACTTGGTTTGTTATGGCACTTGGTTTGTTCTTATGCTACATGCATTCATGCATTATTTACTTTTACACACATCTGTATGTTTCAGAGCTATCTCCCATAGAAGAGCCATACAGGTCAGATAAATCATGTTTTTGAATATAGTGTATTAATACATAGTATGTGTTAATCTATATTCAGAATTCTTATAGGTTCAGTGTGCACAGTAACTTATTAACAAATAATTTTCATTACAGGGAGCATGATGTATCTAGATGCCTTTCCTAGTCACATACTACATATTTCAACATGTGTATATGTATTCTTTATAATGAATTGCTTTCATACCTCGTTCTGTCCTTTTTACAGGTTCTTCAAGTTTTAGACAAACACAGATCTTCTGTTGTCAAGGTAAAAATCAAGTTTTGTATTTAGAAACATAATTTAATTTAATCCGATATAAAAATATAATAGCATGTCTATCAAGTAAGTTGAAATTGCTTAAGTGCTTTATTTGGATTTAAACTTTATTAGGGCTTTAGATCTGCAGGCATGAAGCTATGAAATTAAATTAATGAGTCGGGGCCAACGAATCACAGGTAGAACCACAGAACTTTTATCAAACAGAAAACATTACATCTCATTTTATGTTGTTGTCACTTCAGAATGCTGTAAAAACTGATTCTCAGGTTTAAAGGGGCATGCCCTGGAACTGAAGCATCTCGAATAGCAATTAAATTGGTATCATTTTAATGCCTTAATCAATTAATGAAAGTTCTGTAAAATATTTACGAAATATCCTGCTAGTTTACTCAAAATACACATTTTAAGATTTACCAAACCTGCCAATTTTGGCCTAAGAACATATTTGTCATTTTCACAACTCGACCCTTATGGGATCTGTCAAAACCGAAAACATCGTGGAAAAAATGTCACCAAACTGTGAAATTGTTAGTAGTGCTCATGTTATGTTCATTTTTGCGACATAAAGCTGATCTATCGATCAATTATAGTCAAATATCAATTTAAACCGACATAAAAATACCGACGCGCACGTTATAGGGTAATTTTTGAATGCACATTTTTCTTTGACTTTTCTGTAATAATTGGTTTTACAAATGATAAACGTATTTTGGGTGTATGAAAACCAAGACACAGCAGTTCCAGGGCATGCCCCTTTAAGTCACGATTATCTGAGTATTTGGATATGTTTAACAGTTCTAAACTTGATGTTTATATATCTTTGTTGTGAATGCATGGTCGGAGGACATTTGTTTATTTCCCATAAAAATTATGATTAATCATATATGTGAAATATAAACATGGAGTTCTGTCCCCTAACATTGTTTGACAAAGTTTAATATCTTTAGTAATTGTTTATGAAATAACCTAGGTGAAATGGGCTCGTGAGAATTATCATCATGATATTGGAAGTCCATATAATTTACGTCTAGCATCTGCTGATAGCTCTGGTAACATTATAATATGGGACGTCTCAAAAAGTGAACCTATTACAGAATTTTCTGATGGAACAAAACCAATACAAGGTAACAAAACATACCAATACATTTTGGTTGATTTCTTTACTTTGTTCCAAGTTAAATTTTCCGTAGTCATTTAAGACTTTTCCTTTAACTCTGCACAGAAAATAGATAAAATTATAACTATGCTTCCGATGTTGATTTTGATGTAAAAATGCTCTGTTATAGATGTCAAAACATTATTCGAAGAGTATTTTCTATCTATTTATGTTGTTATTTTTCAGCATTAGAATGGTTGTCATGGCAAGATGCATCACATGATTTACTGGTAGCTTTACATCCACCATATTCTGTTGTATTGTGGAATGCTGATACAGGGACCAAATTATGGAAAAAATCATACACAGAAAGTTTCATATCTTTCGCTTTGGATCCTTTCTGTGTGAAGAACATGGCATGTAAGTTAATCCATTGATAAAAAGGCTGGAAAAATTCTACTTGGAAGTTATGCTTTTATTGAATGTAAGTACTTACAATAAACAATTTTGTTTACCTATTCATTGAAGAATTATTATGACACATTGTAAAATATTTCTTATTTGGTCAGCTGTGTCGTTGTGACTTAAGTATTGAGAACACATTTTTAGTTTTAGGACAAGATTGTATTGTGTTCATAGATGATTTCTCTATCACTAAGACTCCATCAAGTAATGGGAAAAAGTTCTACATATCAAGTCCTTCATCAGGAGGTAGTAGAAATTTATATTGTTTATTCTTTATGGATATTACTCTTTTAATGTCATAGTTAAAGTCCCTGGATCATATTTGACATATTTGTTGTCATTATTGAAATCTAATTTATTCCGGAGGAGCATTGGTGTAGGGCTGGAGCATGGGACTCCTAACCTGGCGGTTGCAGATTCAAGTCCCATCAATGGCAGAATTTGACTGGAACCTTCACAATTCCTTCTTTCGGCGTGAGTACTGGTCAGAACCCAGGAAGCAGTCATCAAGTGTAGTTAATATAAGTTGTAAGAACTTGCTCTACAATCAATGTAAAAAGAATAAGTTTAAACTAAAAAACTAACTTATTCTAATCCAGTCAAAACATTATCAATCAAATCAACATTTTGCCTTGACTCCTGTATGTTTCATTTATAAGTGGTTTTTTAAATCAACACTTATATATACAACATTTTTTTATTATACCCTGTATCGATAGATCGGGGGCATATTGTTTTTGGTCTCTCTGTCTGTTTGTCTATTTGTCTGTTTGTACCAAACTTTAACCTTGCCTATAAAATCAAAACGCTTGCACCTATATTCATCAAACTTCATATGTAGGTTCCTCATGACAACCTCTACAGGACCTAGGCATTTTCAGGTCAATTCCTACATATCTTTTAGGATACTACTCCTACATTTTTCATTGGATTTTGACGAAACTTTCACAGACTTGTTGTGTCCAAGAACACATATATTCCGGGTTTTGTGATTTGATCAGAGTTATGGCCCTTTGTTTATTTTGTGTCCTAAATTTCTTCTGTGATACTCCTCCTACATTTCTCAAAGGAATTTGATGAAACTTTCACAGACTAATTGTCACCAAGAAACCCAGCACACATGTTTCGGGTTTTGTGATTGGATTGTTTTGGGCGGATTTATGGCCCTTTGTTTATTTTGTGCATATGTAGTAGAGAAATACTCGTCTGTGCACAACTTCTCCTAAATTTCTTAAGGGAAATTCAGGATTTAAACTTTTGAATAGAGATTTCTTTATCATACATCGCCATGTCACTGTAAACCCGACAATAAACAATATTAACCAAACAGAAATCACGTAACATTTGTAATAGCTATATATATCAATATGGCGGTGTACGATAAAGAAATTTCTATTCAAAAGTTTAAATCCCAATATCCCAAATAGTTGCGTCTTCTGTAAGAATGTGTCTATCTATATTAATGTATTTAATTGTTCTTTTTAGGACATACTGGTCAATTTTGCATATGATCGACTGACAATCTTGTATTAGTATGTGAATTTAGTCCATTTTGGTGTGGCTGCATTTTTTCCGACCAAACGAAATCGGGTCAAATTCTAGCGTTTCTTGTTCGATTTCTCAGTAACAGCCTTCTTATAGTATATATACCAGTTGAATGCCATGAATGGGTTCAAATTTTAGGATAATTTTATTTTTCATTTAAGGTTATTATGGGTTAAGTTATTTTGTTTTATGTAGAAGTTATTACAATTTTATCATCACAGGTCCGTTACTTCTGCCTGTGAAATAAACCCGCTGTAGAATGTCGATTGCAAGTTATTTAAAAGTTATTCCTAGATTTGTAAAAGTTCCATTGTGATTTAGATATAATAATGTTGGTAACATCTTAACTCAATTATATTGTTAAAGGAAATGGTAAAGGTGATACACCAGTTGGGAGTTTAGAAAGGAAATCTTCGTCATCAAGAAATCTTGCAAAAAAAATGACAAAAATTTTGGTTGGAGAAGGAAAACAGAAGTAAGTTTTGTTACTTGTATACTTGGGTTACCTGTATACTTAGATCACATTATTGTTACCTGTATATTTAGATCACATTATTGTTACCTGTTTACTTAGATAACACATTATTTGAAAGGTGTGACTGACCCTCGCTGTACATTAATTATTAATCTACTAAAGAAAATTAGTCATTTTATGTCCTATGTCTGCAAACCATAATACTTTAAAGTTGCTTACATTAAAGTTCACTGTATCTCACTGATTTGTTACTAGTATGTTAATGTGAATACAACAACAAAAACACGTATAAACTAAAGAACTGTATTACCAACGTTTTGTTGTTGACCGCCTTTATCAAGAGATAACAATAAAATGATAAAATAACCCTAACTCTTACGTCATAATAATTTTCAGAAAACATAATGAGAAATGGCGGGAATGCATACAATAACAAAATGTAGTTCTGAGTTCAATGAATATAATTATTACATGTTATAAACAATTTATATAATGTTTTTGGATGAAAGAAATGAAAATATATCTTATTGTAATATGATACTGTATACGTCTTTAATTCTGCGGGTGCAAAATTTGGCGTTTTTAAGATGTTCATGAATTGGCGGGTTCTATATTTGGCGGTTTCATATCCAACCGCCAAAATAAAACCATGTCCTGTCTTCTTAAGCGCCAAAATTAAAGCACTTAAGAAAATAAGTTTCAACCATTTTCAAGGGAAATAATTAGACTATTTTACCAAATATCCTCTTAAATACTATCGTATCAAGTGAAATGTATAAACAGCAAGAATAAGTTACATGAAAACCAAAGTGTTGGTTATTGTATTGTATTGGTAATTACTTGGGATCGAACAGGAGTTAACACAATGGCCAAAAGTGATTATTTGTTTCGATACTTTATCTTAAATTGACACATATTGTTATTATATCGGGTTTAATTTAGTCTGTGCCGACGATATAAGTTTTATATCGTGTGACAAATAAGCTGTATTGTTTGAATCGTTTAGATTTTACATTGTTTCAATTAAGATTTACCCTAAGGCAATAAACGTAATGCATGTACTTTAACAGATGAGAGTAAACAAGTAATAATACATGTACCAACATACTAAACAAACAAAGAGTTACGTGAAAAAGTTTTAGTTACACCTTTTGGTAACAAAAGTTACAGTAATTTTCTTTGACAAAATAATTGGCGGTGTTCATTATTGGCGTGGTTTTATATTGGCGCAGTCTAGATTTGGCGGTTCCGATGCTGACCACCAATATCACCAAAATAAAACGGGCGCCAATATTAAGACGTATACAGTATGCATATTTTTACTGATTTTTTATGCAGTTTTTTATGATATTAACCATGTTTTTATTGTTTATTTTTCTTATTCAGAGAAGATGAAAATATTGCATTAAATGAATGTATACAATTGTTGTATTTACGGTCATGTCGACATCATCTTGTACTTGTCTATTCCCGTGAGATTTTGATATTAGACTTAGAGATCAACCAAACAGTTGGAATTATACCTGCTGAAAGAACTGGTTCTCCATTTATGGAAGTTAGTAAACAATATATAGTTGTATATAAATAGGCAAACATCTAAGCTTTATTATATTGGCTTATTTGTATGAATTTCCATTTATCAGTACAAGAAGTATTAGAATATTAAGAATAGAGTATGTTCCATGCAGATTGCAAGGTCTAAGAGATTTTGATAACATTCTGTTTAAGACTCAGAAATTTAATTAAATGATAGCATTATGACTTTCCTTATGAATATATTAAGTGTTGGTATATGTATTGTGTCTGTAATATTTTCAGATATTACCCATGCAACAAAGAGACGTATTGTACTGTTTACATGAGAATGGGAGCATAACTTGTCGTGTTAGACGTAAAACTAACATAAGGGCGAGTCCACCACCTGAAGGCTCTGGTGCTTTTGGTAAATCTTCTATATAGAAATTTTGTATTTGTATAAAAATAGAATATCAATGGTTACTGTGGTGCTCTACAGATTCTAGCTTTTAGTGCATAGTTTACTGAGATCTAATAACCATCTTCCTATTCATGAGATCCGCCTCTGTTGTCGAGAGGTTAAGGTCACTGTCTTCAAATCACTGTAACTTCTTAGTGATAGACGGTCCTATATAAAAATAATACGTCATCGCGCATTATTTTTCACAAAATTGCAATATAGTAAAGTTCGGAAATCATAAATAACGTTGTTGAAATTGTTACGTCACGCTGATATTCAACTTATTTGTTATAACGTCAGCCTACAATTAGCGTGACGTAACACTTTCAACAACGTTTTTCATGATGTCCGAACTTTACTATAATGCAATTTTGTGAAAAATAATGCGCGATGACATATTATTTTTACATTTTGTAATTGCTTGTTAACATCTCTACAAAATCAACATGTGATTCATTAGTTGATTGAATCTACTTCAGTTTACCAAAAGTACACTGAAATATAGTTGGGGGTCAAAATTATGGATGAAAAAACGGACGTATTTTTAGCGCTTAACGTTCCCACAGGAAAATAATGACCACAAACCCCCATTAAAACTTATATGAGCTTATTCCCCAGATATAGAGAGCTTGAGGTTGGTGTATCTAAAATTACAATAGCGGTATGTACCGTATGTTTGAACCAATTTTTCATGTAAAACATCGATTTTACACCCCTGACATTCATCGTGGTGTTTCTAAGAAACGGGTTGAAAACAGAAAAAATAAAACGAACAAAAATCGAACAACATGCTATACTATCAGTGTGTAAAATTTCAGTACAATTGGAGAAAATTCGATTTTTGACCCATGACGTCAAGGAAAGGTCGCATACTACCTTAACTTCTCACACTTGATTATAGTGCTTGTTATTGTTTTGAAACAGGACATATTGAAGAACCTTTGAGTGTCTTATAGTAAATTATTTTCTAGATGATAGTGGACAATCCAGTTCCATTGATGTGATGTATGATTTAAGATGTCAGTCTGACTCTATACGTATGACAAGACATTGTCGTGTCTCTGGCATCATGTATTCTCCAGTCAGTGAGTCAAAATTAGCCATTGTATTATCTGACAGCAGGATCATCTTTTGGGATTTACACACAATTGATTTTCAGGTAAAAAGTGTTTTCTGTGTGAGTAGTGTTTAGTATAAAGTAAATTGTTTTAAGTGTCTTGGAATTGTCTGTTGTGTCAGGAAAATAGTGTTTAGTGTCTTGGGACAAAATGCACCAACATTATCTAAACAACACATCAAACTTAAATGGATTATTTGATACCGTTTCTTATCTGATTTTTTAGGGCCCAAGCATTTCAAATAATCTGTGTCTATTAACTGTATAATTTATCATAAAATGTGTTGATTATTGTTCATACATTGTTCAAATGTAAAATTAGATTATACTGGTCAGAATGTACTTGTATGAAAAGTTCATTTATCTGGTATCAGGCTAAAATCCTTCATGGTTTGTAAAAGGGGCAGGTCATGTATATTAGATATTTATAAGACTAAATTTTGTATTCAGCATATTGTCATTACTCTTTTCATTAAAACTGTTGTCATTGAAACTTTTATAAGCAAAACAAAAAACTGCTAAACTTCACTTTTTTGTAGAAAAATTGTCCATTTCATAAGAACATATCATGCGATGTTGGCATTTTTTTGTGACTACACATTTGCAGGAGCTTTAGTTTGAGCATAAGCCCTTTACTTAATATGGTCTATACAGTCTCTGAAATGTATTTGTAAATTAGAAGTTTCCATGAAGATATTGATATGAAATTTATGTACAGTGCAGCCTCTCCAAAGCAACACCCTTTGGGAGTAGCATGTTGTTGAGAGGTTGAATTAATGGTTAAATGGTGCAGTGAGAAAAAAAATCATACTATTGTTGAAGGGAGGTTGTTGCTCAAGAGAGGGCCTCTCTGGAAAGGTTGTACTGTATTCAATTTCTCTTTTATATATTGAAGTCTGATCCTCGACATCCTAAATCACCATTATATACACCTGGTAACTCTGTGGAACATGCAGGAGAGATGACTGTAGAACATCCACGCTTAGCCTTGTGTGATATGATTGGTCACTCACCAGTTCTCAGTCCTGATAATGATTCTGCTATGAAAGGTAGTTATGTAAACCTGAACGGTTTTAAATCATTCTGCTGATATTTTGTCAGTATTAAATACTTTCAGATCAGTATATAGAGTAAACATAAATATTCAATTATGTATTCTTCTATACTTTAATCATACCCCCCCCCCCCCCCCCGCAATGGCATAAAGTGTTAACCCCCAGTCTGTCAGTAAATTTTGGTTTCGAAGTGATAACTTAAGATTTCAAGAAATATTTCATGAATTGGTGTCATATCTTACCTGAAATTGTGTTATAATATTACACAGGTCAAGCCCGATTTCTGTAAAAATCCAAACATTTTTACAAAAGTTATGGCCCCTTTTTGACTTAGCTCTTAACAGGAGCATTCGTGTCTTCTGGACACATTTCTAGTTTAGTTTTGTATTGTAAACTCAAGGTTAATTATACCAAAACTTTAATAGGAAAAAATTCACTGGTATTCGCAAGTTTCTGTGCGTATTGTTGATATATATCATTCATTGTTAGGACATGGTGTGATGTTACGGTTTCTTATGACTGGATTATTAAATGGTGTAAATGCTAACATCAGTGTTATCAGGATGTGTCCAGCACTCACTACCAAAAATTGGACGATGTATGAACCTCTACTTGCTGTAGGTAAGTGACTAAATAATAAGTTCTTTTATCATGTATGTTTTTGTTGTACACTAGAAATAGATCTGCTTTATAATATGGTGAATCTAGGATGTTTAATTGATATATTTGTCAGCAGGCAGAATCATTAGATGGCAGCTTAAAGATTGATATTTTCTTTGAGACATAATTTTCCATGACTAAATGTACAGTTTTAGTCGCCTATATGTGGAATCAGAGGTTTTCATTTTAGAATATTATAAACTGGATGCATTTTATTCAATGATTGACAGTTGAATGACAAGATTTAGATTTTCAGTCTGCGCTGAGGTTTTTCTCTTCCGTATAAAGTCAGTCTGTGCCATCATTTTATTTTATCCATTGAAATTTCTTTGTAACAATCATTTAAAATAAATGAACCAAATTAGATTCCTCATATTGTAATGTATTAATTGACTGTATGTTCTTGATGCAGATCATGTAAGAAATCAGAGAATATATACATTTTGTAATATGATTTCAGGTAGTCAATTTGGTACTGTACAGATTATTAATGTTGGTACTGGACAGATAGATAGAGAATACAGTGTACACACTGGTATTGTACGGTATGTTCTTATGATATATTAATCATGTAAAACATTTGGTTTCTTTCTCTATTGTTACCAGTATAAATAAGTCTTTAACTCTATTGACTTATTTCTAATTATGCGCGATAATACTGGTATATTACAATACGTTCTAAATGCAATACGTACCAGTATGGTTCCACCCCGTATCGCAATATTTTTAAAGTACGTGTAAATTGATATTTTCAACTTGTATCAGCTATAGCCCAATTCGACCGAAGAACTGTTAGAAATATTTTATTTGTGTAACTGTATTAGGACTGTATGTGTTGCCTTGCTCAAGGAGACTTTTATATATGTACAATTGTTGTATACTATACAGCATGGAGTTTCATTCTAGTCACTGATATTTTCATTAGTTTCTTTGTGATAGCTTAAATAAAGATACCATCATGCAAATGATTAGTGAAACTACATAATTTCATTCAAATCCAAGCTTGAATACCTAATAAATCAAGAGTTTTAAACTCCAAAAATATTGTAATACATATTGCAATACAGTGTTGAAATATATCATGTTACAAAATTTTCTGCAATACCCATCCCTACTTATTTCATTTAGTCTGCTCAATGTATTCTATATATTTTTTTTAATATTTCAAGTGAAGAAAGGTTTGAGATTTTGTTGAAGCGTTCCAGCATTCATTGCCTTGTTTAACATTGGGATGAAGATGTTTAGCATATGTTTTATTCATTGAATAATTCTATTATATATTTGATCATGTAACTGATAGATATATAATTGTTTTTTTGATAGTGGTATAGAGTGGGCCAGTTTGAAGAGTTTCTTGTCTTATTCCTATCCTAAACCTTCTGGTACAAATCTTGTTAAGAATGAAATGTTACTTGTGGATATAACATCAGGTACATATTTTCTTTCTTCATAGTTGTTCTAATATGTAACTTGTCTGTGACTGGAAGTTATTTTGTGTAACATGAAACATATACATTCATATTACAGTGAAAGGTCACCTCCCAATAGCGGTCACTTCTCAGTAACAGCCACTTCTAATTTCCCTCATACATTTTTATATAATTGAATCTCTCAATGAAGGTAACCTCCGAACTCCAGCCAACGACCAACAGATTTGTTCCCAGTGATTTTTTACTTTAGAACAACCAGTTATTGAGCAAAATAAACCTTTAACATCTATCATAATCAATGAATATATTTGCATTTCAAATATCAATCAAATGTTATGTTATATTTCTGTACTGTTATATTTTGATACTGTTAATTTTTGTACTGTTATATTTCTTTACTGTTATATATCGGTTCCTTTATACTACATTTTTTTTACTTTTCTTATGTATTTGCTCATTAAGTGTTAAATGCTGTTAATGTTTACAGGTAAAGTAACGCCGATAAGAGCCCAAAAAGATCAAGAGTCTCCCATAGAAATGTTGAGAGTGTCACATTTGAAGTAAGAGTACTGTTTTTTTTCTTTTAATGAATATGCTAGGTATAATTTATCATTAGGTCATAACCTTCATTGTATTGATAAAAAATCTGGTATTTTGTATTGTGATTCATCATGAGTGAAATGCCTAGTTGAACCTCCTGCTAACTGACTCCTTCCTTAACCCCCTCTAACAGTAATGAAATCAGTTGTTATGTAAGAAAAGATAATGACTGAGCAGACAAATGTGGAAAATCCATGGTACCATTTTGTTTGTTTTTGTCAAAACTACAGTAAAACCTCGATTATCCGAACACCGATTATACGAATACCCGGTATTATCCAAATAAAATCTACGGTCCCGATTACATCTCTATATATTTCAACTACAACGAACCCCGGTTATACGAATTGGATTTTACGAATACCTGGTGTAATGAGAATACATTATTTGGTCCCTAAAGTTACGAATGCGCATATTTTCACACCTATTATTCGAAATCGTCAATTGATAACAATGGCCGATTGAGAATCAAATGTCGTGTGACAAACAATGTGTGACATCAATTCATACACGAAGCGTGTCAACAGTTTAATTATCGTTAAGTTGACCATATTGTTTGTTACGATTTTATACTAATCATGACGAATATTTCACTGTAATCTTGGGTATAAAAAGTTAATATGCGTATGTACCTGGTGATCTGTATGACATTATTTGCATTTCGGCGTCATTCAAAATCTAAAAACTGATTCGAACATAATTAAACAAAACTAACTAGAATATGATGATTTAGTGGAAAAATGTACCAAACATAAAAACATTACGTCTTTGATTCTTTAATTGTTTTAGAATGTGACGATAGCGATGCCTAGTCGATTGAAGTGAGAATGACATATTATTGTGTCAGATTGTGTTCTGCATAATCCATAAATGCGCGGTATTTATTTAACAAGAATTATTGTTTCACTTGTTAACTCATATACATTCATAAAACAAGGATAAATAATAAGTGTGCATTATACATTTCATTTTATTCTTATTATCACTCAAGTAACGTCATATTTGCATACGAGAGTTAACTCCCGTGCAATATACGGACAGTACGGAATTTATCGTTTCCAACCAGTACATCATACTGAAATGGATTATTTGAAACCATGGATTATCCGAATGATTTTTCAGGTCCCAACGACATTCGAATAATTGGGGTTTTACTGTATTACAAAAATATTTACCAACATTAGCCCCTTCTATCTGTATTTGCTTATCCTTACCACTAACAAGCCCCTCCAAATCTTACATTTGGGATATCTGTGTTCACAATTTATGGTATAATTACTGCGTTTATTAATTTATATCAAGTAATGTTATAGAGTTATTGTTGATTTTATTACCATATAGTTTTATACCTTTTGTTTATCATTTCAGGCAATATTTCATTGTTGCATTTAAAGATAAAGCATTAGAATTATGGGATATGAAAAGTATGACTATGTTACGTGAATTGAACAAGTCTTTACCATTCGCAACTGCATTGGTATGAATTTAGTTATACATCAAGTTTTCATAAATGTGAACTGTGTTTTGTGGGATACAAACTGTCATCAACTGAATGGATCAGAAGTGGAAAAGGCACATTTTTAGAATTCTGTTCTGTAAAAAAAGTTAAAAAATGGGACAGTTGTTTTTTGTAATCAAAAACTTAATAAGAATTAAGGCTATGTATTGTTGAACTCTATGTAAATTTTATAGATCAATTGAAACATTGTGTAATTTTTATGTTTTTACATTATCTGAGCACCAAATGATCACAGTGTGCTGCAGTGATCCCCCTATCTGTCAGACTTCACAGAATGATTCTTGAAGAAACTTTTACCAATATTTTACCAACAATGTCTCCTTGGTTGAAATTGACCCTGTCCCAGTAGGTTTGTTTTGATGCAGACTTACACGAGGAAACCTTTAAAAATCATCCTGAAATGAAGGGCTCTGCCTAAGCTTAGATATGTTGTGTGTTGTATTGTCTTGTGGTTCCTTACCAAGATTTTCAAATTATGCCCAAAGGGTTGAAACAGGCCCTGTCTTATGGATCAGCTGTTTTACATAGAATAGATGAAAAAATTATTCATGGCAAAAAGTGCTTAGTCTTAGATATAAAGTGTGGTACATTGTCTAGTAGAACTCTAACCAGAGTTTACAAATGATACTGATAACTTTGGGTCTAAATTGGCTCCACACTGTGGTGATTCATTCATGGTGTGTTAGCCATGAAGTACAGCATTTGTATATGTGGTATGTTAGCCATGTAACACTGTATTTGTATGGGTGGTATGTTAGCCATGTAACACTGTATTTGTATGGGTGGTATGTTAGCCATGTATAACACTGTATTTGTATGGGTGGTATGTTAGCCATGTAACACTGTATTTGTATGGGTGGTATGTTAGCCATTTAACACTGTATTTGTATGGGTGGTATGTTAGCCATGTACTATTGTATATGAAGGAGTGGTGAATAAATAAACCATGTAACATTGTATATGTAGGAATGGTCACCTAGTTTGAGACATATGAAGAAGAAAATGCAGATACAGCAGGATCTGTTACAACAACAAGTACAACCTACTGTCAGTAGTAGCAGTATAAGTAGTAAAGGTTCAGGTACAGAGGGGGAGAGTTCAGTAGAATCATCAGCATCACAACAACAACAACAGCCACAAGCACTTGTTGAAACAACATCATCAACAACAAACAGGTATTGACTGTCTGATATATACAATGTTCACTAATATATCATTCATATTTACAGCTTAGGCCACAAATCTTTTATTTCTTTTTGTTTATAAAAAGTCTTTTGGAAAAAGTGACCACCCTTGATCATTTTAAAATTTGCAACAAACTAGCAGTATTTATATAAATTTATATAAGATTTATGGCCTTATTTTGAAAGGAATATTCATTAGTAAATCTCATAAAATGAATCAAGATTGTACTTTCACATATTAATGCCTCTTTTATCTACACAACATAGTTTTACTTTCAGTGAACAAATTCCATCAACCAAACTGGCTGTAAAAGAACACTTTGTTTATACAGATTCTGATGGTAATTTATATCATTTTCTGGTGGAAGGAAGTGGATTTACTGATGGTTCAAAGATTAATCCTGAGGTAAAACCAACAAAGATTTCATTCTCTTGTACTATAATGTTCACAATTTTAGTATAATAGTTTTATCATGTGATAGATGTTGAGTAAGAATTCTAGTATTTTCAGAGATTATTTATAATAATTTCAACTTATTTGTCAAGGGTGTGTACATATGGTCATGATATGTTATTGGTAATGTTTATTTTACTGCTTTCTGCTATGATGGATATTTGAGATAAAATTTATGTAATTTCTTATGTACTATGTCTGTGGTATGCATATTTGTACATGCATGGGTCGCATGGGTCAAAGACCTGATGGCATTTAATGAAATAAACTTAGAAACTTTTTATCATGATGTAAGCTAGCCAGATTGTCACATTGATATGTTTGAAATAGATTGCTGCAATTATCAGTGAATAACAGTCTATCAGTTTGGAAAAAAAATGTTTAAGTTAGCATCAGATGAAAGTTGTACATAAATATTCATTCTTGCTATTCCATGCCAATAATGAAAACAGGAGCTGCATTTAGAATTCGTTTTTTTGTTCCATGATGTATCATAGTACAATTTGTACTTTTGATAATGCATCTTGAGAAAGATAACATGATAAATAGTATTTATAATGTATCATTGTGTTATCTCCCCTGGTTAGAATAATTCAATACAAACATGTGATTTGCATTGTTTATCTGGAAAGTCCTATTTTCTATTTCTTGGCTTAACTCGACTGCCATTACAGACCTTGTTTTTATATATAGATAAACAATTTTTTAACTTAAAAACTTTTAAATTTATTTTACATAAAAGATGAATATTAAGTATAATACCTTCAGATATATATATATATATATATATAGATGGTGGGTGTTTAATTGTAGGGTGGTTTAAATAACTGTAAAATCTTGATAATCTGAAATCAACGGGACCGAAAAAAATTACATCAGATAATCCATGGTTTAGGTTAAATCAATGTAAAGGAAATCTATGAAAAAGGGAGATCACTCCCAAATAAATTATGATGTACTTAATTAAATACTAAATGTACACGTGACGCAAGAATATTGTTAGCACAAATAAATAAATAACACAGGAATAACATAGTCCATTGTAAAATTCCGTTTCTATTGATTTAGTCACAAACAGCAACATCACTGATATCATTGTTGTCCTAATTATAATCAGACAAGTTCTGTTCCTTAGGATAATAGGTAATTCATAATGATCATATGTATTGTTGTTCACACCTTTTGGCACATTTAAAAAATTCTTCAATGGACACGAATGGTCGATCAGAGTTAATTGTCGACTTTGGATAATAGTTGTGAAAGTACACATATAAATGATTTAGGGGACTTGTTTATCAATTCAGATAAGCCATGGTACTGGTATTCTAATTACACAATTCGGATAATCAGGGTTATTTTACATTTTGATGTGTAGGGAGAAAATTGGGACCAGAAATCCATTTCGGATAAGACCAGGTTTTTAGATAATCATAGTTCAAATAATCAGGGTTTAAATGTATGTAATACATTCAGATATATTTTATTACAGGGTGGTATGAGTTCAATCACATGGTTAGCATGGAAAGGTGATTACTTAACATTCGGAGATGCTGATGGACAACTATGTCTGTGGGATCTTAAAGCTAAAACATCAAGGTATTCTTACACTGATGATTTATATCTACCATATATCACTGTTACTGTGTATTGTGTCTATTTGTTGCTTTCAGTTTATCATATGACCAATTGTCTGTTTATAGTTTTAAGACAAACTAGATGACAAATTATGTAGTTACGTGTGGGTTTAACAGAGAACATGTTCGTTGTTTATATTTATGGTATAATTTATGATGTTAACGAGACTATTTTTACTGATGTTAATTTTGTGTTGTTTACAGAGTAAATTCTACACACAGAGGTTGGATAAAGAAAGTTCGATTTGCACCTGGTAGAGGAAACTATAAATGTTTAATTCTGTACAATGAAGGTGTTGATGTCTGGGATATTGTAGAAGGAAAGGTTAGTTTTCAGCTATTTGAAATGTTTATAATTATAAATCACATTTTTATTTCAGGAGAAACTTTGTACAGATTTTTGTCCTGTTTATTCTACATCATGAATATACTAGGGGCATTTCATGAATTCGCGAGTTTCACGAAGCTCACTGTAAGAGTTAAAAAATCTATTTTTTGTCTGTCAGTCACTCAAAGTACTCTCCCTGAGTAGTAATAACCCTTTTGCAACATTCTATCCTTTTCGAAGAGCCTCAAGATAGTCCAAAGTTGGTATATTATATACATTGATAGACGCTACAGCCGATACGGGTTCTAGATTCATAATTGCGACCTGCAAGCATTTCTTTTAACTTTGGTAACAACCAAAAGTCACAAAGGGCAAGATCTGGGCTGTATGGAGGATGTTCAATGGTTTTTAGTTTAATTTCCTGCAAAAAATAGCCACATCAGCTGATTTATGTACCGGCGCATTGTCATGGAGTAAGTGAAGTCCCCGTGTGCCTGTGTGCGGGCCACGTTCTGTCTTTACTGTAACAACCTTTTCAAGAGTCTATTCCTTATAAAACCTTCCATTCACTGACGAACCTTTCGGGACAGGTACTTGAAGCACTGGACCATGACCATCAAAGAAAATACAGTACATTGTTTTACTTAACCTCTTGTTTCTCTGTGTGATAAATGGCCATTACCTTAGAAGCAATCCAATCCTTATTTTTTCTTTGTTTTACGGCTCAAAATGATAAATCCAAGTTTCATCACTCGTAACAATTTCCATTAAATGTCGATAGTTGTATTGATAAAATTTTTCAATGATTTTTTAAGCTAATTCAATTTGCTTTTTCTTCTGTTCCTGTGTTAATATTTTGGGGACCCATCTTGCACAGACCTTTTTTAACCCTAGTTGATCAGTTAATATACGGTGAAATGATGACGAACTAATGCCTGAAACCTGCGCTAGCTCTACCACTGTATAGCTTGCATTAGTCTCAATTAGTTCCTTTATTACAGACGTTTCCTTATAGGATGTAGCTGCAATAGGGCTCCCAGTCTTTCTTCATCTTCTATAGACTGTCACACTTCTTTAAAGCAACATACCCATTTTGCGTCCGCACCACATTGTAGGGCATTTTTTTCATAAACACTCTGCAAAGTGCATAGATATCCGTTGCAGAATAACCAAGTTTCGAACAAATTTTTCAATATAACCGCTGCTCTAGCTTCAAGTCTGCCATGTTTTAGCATGCTTAAGTAGGCAATATAACAAGACGTAATCAGTTCAATTGAGGCATAGCGAGCACGAGAAGAAGCATATGATATGGAATGAATGTTGAGTAATAGTGCTTACACATGGCTACGTAAAAATATTGGAAATATCATGACCGAAAAAAGTATTATAAAAGCTGTTTTATGAATTCATGAAATGCCCATCTTATTAATGTTTTTATCAAATTTCATACCGGCCTTGTTTTCAAATTTCATACTGGCCTTGTTTTCAAATTTCATACCGGCCTTGTTTTCAAATTTCTGTGTTTTGATAATTTTGATAATTGAATCTACAATATGTGTATGGTCGTGTCAGATGAATATTATATTGCATGATTACATTGTATATATGAATTATGTTTATACCAGAATTATTCTTATATATACATCTTTATTATTACAGCTTGAGTTGATAAGTTCTATAAAAAGTCCTAAAGAGATCTCCAAAGTTATAGATGCTGAATGGTCTGGTTCTGATAGACCTGTACTTGCTACAGTTGATGGCTGTATTCATATGTTGGATATCAATCTTAAACTATCCTGTAGTCCTATAGAAGATAGAGAACTTCCAGGTATTAATTATTTAACAGTCAAACCTGTGTTAGCGGCCACCTCTGAAAAAATGCAAATCTGTGAATAAAGGCCATTCTTTTAAAAACCATCTGTCTGTTTGTAGACGTGATATATTATAACAACGTTATTCAGGTTCGATCCTTTTTACTTACTGATAAATAACAACAAAACAATGGCGTCAAAACAATAGAACGTGGCCGTAAGCGCGCCACAACGTCGTTAACGTTAGCGCATCCCGACATACTCCGGGCGGCAAAAAATCTTTAGATGCAAGAAAAAATAACAATATTTCAAATACGCAAACTATTATAGATAAATCCGAGCACACGTAAATGAAAATTAAATTGTTTTGTCATATTGATTAACGAAATTGCAGTTCCTTGTTCAACACTGCATGATAAACACTTCGTATCTGAGAGTCCATTCAGGCATTAATCTAACACTTCCAATGGATATAGTTTTACAATTGGACGGTTTGTCACTCCAGTATCAGTTCTGATTTGTGCGGCCCGCACGAGCCCGTCGTTACCCGTGATCAACTCCTCGATGACGGCGAGTTTCCATAGCGACTGAGGAACATTATCGTGCACCTGGACGATGTCGCCGACATTTATAATTTGCTGATTTCGACCGGAAGTGCTATGGTGTTCCCGTAAAGCAGTCAGATATTCGTGCTTCCATCTTGTTCGTAAATCGTCGATCACCTTCCTCTGCTTCCTGGCCCGCTTCGTCAAGTATGTCTGGTTACTCATACCCGCAATCGGAGGTTCAACATCGTCTTCGTTGTACGGTAGCCTAGTTGACCGCCTCCCGTGCAGCAAATGTGATGGCGTCAGGGGTTCCGTATCGACCTCCCCGGAAGTGACGTATGTTAAGGGTCGTTCGTTGATGACAGCCTCAACCTCTGTTACAACCGTAGCTAAAGTCTGAAAGTCCACACTTGATCGACCGAGGACCTTTTTAATCGCAGTCTTTGTCAACCCAATCAAACGTTCCCACCATCCACCGTACCATGGCGCTCTTTTTATGCTGAAGCGCCATTCAGTACCCCTAGTATTTAGTTCATCATGTACTACTCTAGAGTGAAAAAGTTCATGTAAGTTGTTCGCGGCTCCTATGAACGTAGTTCCTTTGTCTGATAACATCAAACGAGGAAGCGACTTGTGGCTGCAAAATCGACGAAACGCTTACAGAAACGTCTCCGTAGTTAAGTCCGGGACGAGTTCAAGGTGCACGGCACGTGTTGCCGCACACGTGATCAAGCAAATGTATGCCTTTGATTCATGCCCGTCCTTCTCGCGTACACAAAGTGCACCGGTAAAGTCCACTCCAGTCACTGTGAATGGATCTGTGTCTTCGACTCTGTCTTTTGGTAGCGGGGGTGGATCTGGCGGCTGGTAGGAATGACCATTTACCTTTCTACAAAAAACGCATGTCCGTATCACAGACTGTACACAGCGTCAAATAGTCGGAATCCAGTACTTCTGTCTGAGGTAGGTTATAGTTGAACTTAACCCGGAATGTAAAAGTCTTTGATGAGCATTTGTCACAAGTAGGCGAGTAAACGGGTGTTTCTGTGGCAGTAAATACGGGAACTTGCTATCAAATGATAGTGGCGCATTATGTAAACGTCCACCACAACGTATATTTCCATCTTCATCCAGGAAGAGCTTTAATTGTTTCACGATTGGTAGACGGTTGTAGTCTGCTCTCTTAAGCTCACCAGTGACCAAATGTTCAATTCTTCGTGAAGCACTTGTGATTCTACAGTTACGTGCGAAACGTAATGCATACACGGTAACGCGTAGTAATTTCCCAAGTTTGCTGTACCTATCCAGATCGGTAATGTTATGGACACCAGCAATGTCTTTACTGGAACTTGAACGTACATCAGCTTCTAGTTCTGTGCCGGTCATACACGCAAGTGTATGCTGATGGTCCCACGTTGGCCATTTGTCAATCTCAGCAATCCAGTGTGGTCCTTTAAACCACAGGGTGATGTCGGTGAGCTGCAGTGCTGATATGCCACATGTAAGTAGGTCCGCTGGGTTCTCCTTTGTAGGGCAATACATCCAGTTCCGATTTTCGGTTAATCTTTGAATTTCATCCAAACGGTTTCTCACAAAGCGCGGCAATGGTTTTGATGATTGCAACCAATGCAACACTATTTGACTATCCGACCACAGCTCAATATTTGATATGTTGAGTTCTCGTTGCATGTGCATCCCGAGCCGAGCACTAATCACAGCGGCCATAAGCTCTAATCGTGGTAGAGTAAGCCCTTACGTATGCTCGGATTTGAATTTCCAGTTCATGTCTTGCCTAAGTGTAGCTTTTGTTCACCGGTTTGACTGGACTTCTTCACTTCAAAACATGTTTAAGTCAACAAAAAGTGCAAATATAGCCCTAGTCACTGACTATAAAACAAATATAGCCCTAGCCCCTGACTATAAAACAGATATAGCCCTAGCCCCTGACTACAAAACAAATATAGCCCTAGTCCCTGACTATAAAACAAATATAGCCCTAGTCACTGACTATAAAACAAATATAGCCCTAGCCCCTGACTATAAAACAAATATAGCCCTAGCCCCTGACTACAAAACAAATATAGCCCTAGTCCCTGACTATAAAACAAATATAGCCCTAGCCCCTGACTATAAAACAAATATAGCCCTAGCCCCTGACTACAAAACAAATATAGCCCTAGCCCCTGACTATAAAACAAATACAGCCCTAGCCCCTGACTATAAAACAAATATAGCCCTAGTCCCTGACTATAAAACAAATATAGCCCTAGTCCCTGACTATAAAACAAATATAGCCCTAGCCCCTGACTATAAAACAAATATAGCCCTAGCCCCTGACTATAAAACAAATATAGCCCTAGCCCCTGACTATAAAACAAATATAGCCCTAGTCCCTGACTATAAAACAAATATAGCCCTAGCCCCTGACTATAAAACAAATATAGCCCTAGCCCCTGACTATAAAACAAATATAGCCCTAGCCCCTGACTATAAAACAAATATAGCCCTAGCCCCTGACTATAAAACAAATATAGCCCTAGTCCCTGACTATAAAACAAATATAGCCCTAGTCCCTGACTATAAAACAAATATAGCCCTAGTCACTGACTATAAAACAAATACAGCCCTAGCCCCTGACTATAAAACAAATATAGCCCTAGCCCCTGACTACAAAACAAATATAGCCCTAGTCACTGACTATAAAACAAATATAGCCCTAGCCCCTGACTATAAAACAAATACAGCCCTAGCCCCTGACTATAAAACAAATACAGCCCTAGCCCCTGACTATAAAACAAATATAGCCCTAGCCCCTGACTATAAAACAAATATAGCCCTAGCCCCTGACTATAAAACAAATATAGCCCTAGTCACTGACTATAAAACAAATATAGCCCTAGCCCTGACTATAAAACAAATATAGCCCTAGCCCCTGACTATAAAACAAATATAGCCCTAGCCCCTGACTACAAAACAAATATAGCCCTAGTCCCTGACTATAAAACAAATATAGCCCTAGTCACTGACTATAAAACAAATACAGCCCTAGCCCCTGACTATAAAACAAATATAGCCCTAGCCCCTGACTATAAAACAAATATAGCCCTAGCCCCTGACTATAAAACAAATATAGCCCTAGCCCCTGACTATAAAACAAATATAGCCCTAGCCCCTGACTATAAAACAAATATAGCCCTAGCCCCTGACTATAAAACAAATATAGCCCTAGTCCCTGACTATAAAACAAATATAGCCCTAGCCCCTGACTATAAAACAAATATAGCCCTAGTCCCTGACTATAAAACAAATATAGCCCTAGTCCCTGACTATAAAACAAATATAGCCCTAGTCACTGACTATAAAACAAATATAGCCCTAGCCCCTGACTATAAAACAAATATAGCCCTAGCCCCTGACTATAAAACAAATATAGCCCTAGTCACTGACTATAAAACAAATATAGCCCTAGCCCCTGACTATAAAACAAATATAGCCCTAGCCCCTGACTATAAAACAAATATAGCCCTAGTCACTGACTATAAAACAAATATAGCCCTAGTCCCTGACTATAAAACAAGTATAGCCCTAGCCCCTGACTATAAAACAAGTATAGCCCTAGCCCCTGACTATAAAACAGATATAGCCCTAGCCCCTGACTATAAAACAAATATAGCCCTAGCCCCTGACTATAAAACAAATATAGCCCTAGCCCCTGACTATAAAACAAGTATAGCCCTAGTCACTGACTATAAAACAAATACAGCCCTAGCCCCTGACTATAAAACAAATACAGCCCTAGCCCCTGACTATAAAACAAATATAGCCCTAGCCCCTGACTATAAAACAAGTATAGCCCTAGCCCCTGACTATAAAACAAGTATAGCCCTAGCCCCTGACTATAAAACAAATATAGCCCTAGCCCCTGACTATAAAACAAATATAGCCCTAGTCCCTGACTATAAAACAGATATAGCACTAACCCCTGACTATAAAACAAATATAGCCCTAGCCCCTGACTATAAAACAAATATAGCCCTAGCCCCTGACTATAAAACAAGTATAGCCCTAGCCCCTGACTATAAAACAAATATAGCCCTAGCCCCTGACTATAAAACAAGTATAGCCCTAGCCCCTGACTATAAAACAAATATAGCCCTAGCCCCTGACTATAAAACAAGTATAGCCCTAGCCCCTGACTATAAAACAGATATAGCCCTAGCCCCTGACTATAAAACAAATATAGCCCTAGCCCCTGACTATAAAACAAATATAGCCCTAGCCCCTGACTATAAAACAAGTATAGCCCTAGTCCCTGACTATAAAACAAATATAGCCCTAGCCCCTGACTATAAAACAAATATAGCCCTAGCCCCTGACTATAAAACAAATATAGCCCTAGCCCCTGACTATAAAACAAATATAGCCCTAGCCCCTGACTATAAAACAAATATAGCCCTAGTCCCTGACTATAAAACAAATATAGCCCTAGTCCCTGACTATAAAACAAATATAGCCCTAGTCCCTGACTATAAAACAAATATAGCCCTAGCCCCTGACTATAAAACAAGTATAGCCCTAGCCCCTGACTATAAAACAAATACAGCCCTAGCCCCTGACTATAAAACAAATATAGCCCTAGCCCCTGACTATAAAACAAATAGAGCCCTGTCTCTGGCTATAAAACCAATATAGCCCTAGCCCCTGACTATAAAACAAATATAGCCCTAGTCCCTGACTATAAAACAAATATAGCCCTAGCCCCTGACTATAAAACAAATATAGCCCTAGCCCCTGACTATAAAACAAATATAGCCCTAGCCCCTGACTATAAAACAAATATAGCCCTAGCCCCTGACTATAAAACAAATATAGCCCTAGCCCCTGACTATAAAACAAATACAGCCCTGTCTCTGGCTATAAAACAAATACAGCCCTGTCTCTGGCTATAAAACAAATATAGCCCTGTCTCTGGCTATAAAACAAGTATAGCCCTAGCCCCTGACTATAAAACAAATATAGCCCTAGTCCCTGACTATAAAACAAATATAGCCCTAGCCCCTGACTATAAAACAAATATAGCCCTAGCCCCTGACTATAAAACAAATATAGTCCTAGCCCCTGACTATAAAACAAATATAGCCCTAGTCCCTGACTATAAAACAAATATAGCCCTAGCCCCTGACTATAAAACAAATATAGCCCTAGTCCCTGACTATAAAACAAATATAGCCCTAGCCCCTGACTATAAAACAAATATAGTCCTAGCCCCTGACTATAAAACAAATATAGCCCTAGTCCCTGACTATAAAACAAATATAGCCCTAGCCCCTGACTATAAAACAAATATAGCCCTAGCCCCTGACTATAAAACAAATATAGTCCTAGCCCCTGACTATAAAACAAATATAGTCCTAGCCCCTGACTATAAAACAAATATAGTCCTAGCCCCTGACTATAAAACAAATATAGCCCTAGCCCCTGACTATAAAACAAATATAGCCCTAGCCCCTGACTATAAAACAAATATAGCCCTAGTCCCTGACTATAAAACAAATATAGCCCTAGCCCCTGACTATAAAACAAATATAGCCCTAGCCCCTGACTATAAAACAAATATAGTCCTAGCCCCTGACTATAAAACAAGTATAGCCCTAGCCCCTGACTATAAAACAAGTATAGCCCTAGCCCCTGACTATAAAACAAATATAGCCCTGCCCCTGACTATAGAACAAATATAGCCCTGCCCCTGACTATAAAACAAATACAGCCCTGTCTCTGGCTATAAAACAAATATAGCCCTAGCCCCTGACTATAAAACAAATATAGCCCTAGCCCCTGGCTATAAAACAAATACAGCCCTGTCTCTGGCTATAAAACAAATATAGCCCTAGCCCCTGGCTATAAAACAAGTATAGCCCTAGCCCCTGGCTATAAAACAAATACAGCCCTGTCTCTGGCTATAAAACAAATACAGCCCTGTCTCTGGCTATAAAACAAATATAGCCCTAGCCCCTGGCTATAAAACAAATACAGCCCTGTCTCTGGCTATAAAACAAATATAGCCCTAGCCCCTGACTATAAAACAAGTATAGCCCTGCCCCTGACTATAAAACAAATATAGCCCTGCCCCTGACTATAGAACAAATATAGCCCTGCCCCTGACTATAAAACAAATACAGCCCTGTCTCTGGCTATAAAACAAATATAGCCCTAGCCCCTGACTATAAAACAAATATAGCCCTAGCCCCTGACTATAAAACAAATATAGCCCTAGTCCCTGACTATAAAACAAATATAGCCCTAGCCCCTGACTATAAAACAAATATAGCCCTAGTCCCTGACTATAAAACAAATATAGCCCTAGCCCCTGACTATAAAACAAATATAGCCCTAGCCCCTGACTATAAAACAAATATAGTCCTAGCCCCTGACTATAAAACAAGTATAGCCCTAGCCCCTGACTATAAAACAAGTATAGCCCTAGCCCCTGACTATAAAACAAATATAGCCCTGCCCCTGACTATAGAACAAATATAGCCCTGCCCCTGACTATAAAACAAATACAGCCCTGTCTCTGGCTATAAAACAAATATAGCCCTAGCCCCTGACTATAAAACAAATATAGCCCTAGCCCCTGGCTATAAAACAAGTATAGCCCTAGCCCCTGGCTATAAAACAAATACAGCCCTGTCTCTGGCTATAAAACAAATACAGCCCTGCCCCTGACTATAGAACAAATATAGCCCTAGCCCCTGACTATAAAACAAATACAGCCCTGTCTCTGGCTATAAAACAAATATAGCCCTAGCCCCTGGCTATAAAACAAATACAGCCCTGTCTCTGGCTATAAAACAAATATAGCCCTAGCCCCTGGCTATAAAACAAGTATAGCCCTAGCCCCTGGCTATAAAACAAATACAGCCCTGTCTCTGGCTATAAAACAAATACAGCCCTGTCTCTGGCTATAAAACAAATATAGCCCTAGCCCCTGGCTATAAAACAAATACAGCCCTGTCTCTGGCTATAAAACAAATATAGCCCTAGCCCCTGACTATAAAACAAGTATAGCCCTGCCCCTGACTATAAAACAAATATAGCCCTGCCCCTGACTATAGAACAAATATAGCCCTGCCCCTGACTATAAAACAAATACAGCCCTGTCTCTGGCTATAAAACAAATATAGCCCTAGCCCCTGACTATAAAACAAATATAGCCCTAGCCCCTGACTATAAAACAAATATAGCCCTAGTCCCTGACTATAAAACAAATATAGCCCTAGCCCCTGACTATAAAACAAATATAGCCCTAGTCCCTGACTATAAAACAAGTATAGCCCTAGCCCCTGACTATAAAACAAATATAGCCCTAGCCCCTGACTATAAAACAAATATAGCCCTAGCCCCTGACTATAAAACAAATACAGCCCAAGCCCCTGACTATAAAACAAATACAGCCCTAGCCCCTGACTATAAAACAAATATAGCCCTAGCCCCTGACTATAAAACAAATATAGCCCTAGCCCCTGACTATAAAACAAATATAGCCCTAGCCCCTGACTATAAAACAAATATAGCCCTAGCCCCTGACTATAAAACAAATATAGCCCTAGCCCCTGACTATAAAACAAATACAGCCCTAGCCCCTGACTATAAAACAAATATAGCCCTAGCCCCTGACTATAAAACAAATATAGCCCTAGTCCCTGACTATAAAACAAATATAGCCCTAGCCCCTGACTATAAAACAAATATAGCCCTAGTCCCTGACTATAAAACAAATATAGCCCTAGCCCCTGACTATAAAACAAATATAGCCCTAGTCCCTGACTATAAAACAAGTATAGCCCTAGCCCCTGACTATAAAACAAATATAGCCCTAGTCCCTGACTATAAAACAAATATAGCCCTAGTCCCTGACTATAAAACAAATATAGCCCTAGTCCCTGACTATAAAACAAGTATAGCCCTAGCCCCTGACTATAAAACAAATATAGCCCTAGCCCCTGACTATAAAACAAGTATAGCCCTAGCCCCTGACTATAAAACAAATATAGCCCTAGCCCCTGACTATAAAACAAATACAGCCCTAGCCCCTGACTATAAAACAAATATAGCCCTAGCCCCTGACTATAAAACAAATATAGCCCTAGCCCCTGACTATAAAACAAATATAGCCCTAGCCCCTGACTATAAAACAAATATAGCCCTAGTCCCTGACTATAAAACAAATATAGCCCTAGCCCCTGACTATAAAACAAATATAGCCCTAGCCCCTGACTATAAAACAAATACAGCCCTAGCCCCTGACTATAAAACAAATATAGCCCTAGCCCCTGACTATAAAACAAATATAGCCCTAGCCCCTGACTATAAAACAAATATAGCCCTAGCCCCTGACTATAAAACAAATATAGCCCTAGCCCCTGACTATAAAACAAATATAGCCCTAGCCCCTGACTATAAAACAAATATAGCCCTAGTCCCTGGCTATAAAACAAATACAGCCCTAGTCACTGACTATAAAACAAATATAGCCCTAGTCCCTGACTATAAAACAAATACAGCCCTAGTCCCTGACTATAAAACAAATATAGCCCTAGTCCCTGACTATAAAACAAATACAGCCCTGTCTCTGGCTATAAAACAAATACAGCCCTAGTCACTGACTATAAAACAAATATAGCCCTAGTCCCTGACTATAAAACAAATACAGCCCTAGTCACTGACTATAAAACAAATATAGCCCTGTCTCTGACTATAAAACAAATACAGCCCTGTCTCTGGCTATAAAACAAATATAGCCCTAGCCCCTGACTATAAAACAAATATAGCCCTAGCCCCTGACTATAAAACAAATATAGCCCTAGTCCCTGACTATAAAACAAATACAGCCCTGTCTCTGGCTATAAAACAAATATAGCCCTAGCCCCTGACTATAAAACAAATACAGCCCTAGCCCAAGGCTATAAAACAAATATAGCCCTAGTCCCTGACTATAAAACAAATATAGCCCTAGCCCAAGGCTATAAAACAAATATAGCCCTAGCCCAAGGCTATAAAACAAATATAGCCCTAGTCCCTGACTATAAAACAAATACAGCCCTAGCCCAAGGCTATAAAACAAATATAGCCCTAGTCCCTGACTATAAAACAAATACAGCCCTAGCCCAAGGCTATAAAAAATTGCCCAGGCTGTAAAATCATCTTTGAATGGACTGTTTTATCTGGGATATTGTAAAGCTAAATGTTTCATCATTACTAAATATAAATCATGTATTACAATATCGGATGATTATTATATAGAACTTTTAACGTATAGGCATTGGATTAAATCGCTAAAATAACATGAAATAATATTTTACGTTATTTACAAAGATTAAATATCATACTTTAATACCAAGCAACAAAAAATTCTTAATGAACGCTCAAAAATGGTGTTTTATTGCGATAAATATTGCACCCCTTTATCGACTTTTCCTTATCAGCGTTAAACATCTCTAACGTAATGTGCATTGTATTGGTATGATATGATACTATTAATTCATTAATGACAAAAATTTGTTATAAAACCTTTTACTAGACATCTAACCAGGGCATGGTTTCAATTATTGAACCGCAAACATAAGCGATTTTGATTGGCTAAATTGAAAGGGGTGCATCAAATTGGTTGATTTCATGAGACGATAATAATCCGACACTTCAATTGTTAATTGCTCAGCTTAAAAAACACAGTAGGTGTCATTTTCGAATTAACATTGCCGTCTTATTTGATGAAGGATTTCAAAGCGGTTTTCGGTATTTTGTAGCGGAAATGTTAATCTAGGGAACCGTACCTCAGAATTTTGATACTTGTTTTCATTATCTATCTATGGCGTATTACGTAATAAACAGCGGGGTTTTGTGTACGGAATTTCTTTAAAGTCAAATATCTAACGAACCGAGGATGTTATAAAAAAACTGAGACACGGTTCCCTGCATTATACATTTATAGTGATTTTAAGGCTATTTGTTGAAATATATTCCTATATACAGAGTAGTTGTTCAAAAATGTGTAAATTACGTAGGATATTGGTTTATAGAATACCAATCAAATGTAGTATTTGTTTCAAATCACCTGCAATGCACTTTTTACAGTGGGTTTATTTTAGTATATAATTATGGTTTAGTTTTTAAATCTATAAATTGGCGACACTTGATAAGACCTTACATCCCAGCCCATCACCTTAAATGTCCTAGACTGAAGCATGAACATTAATCAGTATGTCTAATACAATATATGATGATTGTTATGATAGATGATGTATGTCAGTATGTCTAATACAATATATAATGATTGTTATGATAGATGATGTGTGTCAGTATGTCTAATACAATATATGATGATTGTTATGATAGATGATGTGTGTCAGTATGTCTAATACAATATATGATGATTGTTATGATAGATGATGTGTGTCAGTATGTCTAATACAATATATGATGATTGTTATGATAGATGATGTATGTCAGTATGTCTAATACAATATATAATGATTGTTATGATAGATGATGTATGTCAGTATGTCTAATACAATATATGATGATTGTTATGATAGATGATGTATGTCAGTATGTCTAATACAATATATGATGATTGTTATGATAGATGATGTATGTCAGTATGTCTAATACAATATATGATGATTGTTATGATAGATGATGTGTGTCAGTATGTCTAATACAATATATAATGATTGTTATGATAGATGATGTATGTCAGTATGTCTAATACAATATATAATGATTGTTATGATAGATGATGTATGTCAGTATGTCTAATACAATATATGATGATTGTTATGATAGATGATGTATGTCAGTATGTCTAATACAATATATGATGATTGTTATGATAGATGATGTATGTCAGTATGTCTAATACAATATATAATGATTGTTATGATAGATGATGTATGTCAGTATGTCTAATACAATATATAATGATTGTTATGATAGATTATGTATGTCAGTATGTCTAATACAATATATGATGATTGTTATGATAGATGATGTATGTCAGTATGTCTAATACAATATATGATGATTGTTATGATAGATGATGTATGGTCTCCATATTTGTTACAACCAAAGTCTGCATTATTGATGAAATATTTATTACAACATCAACCCTGGTCAGAGAAATATACACTGGAACTACAAGATCTAAGAGGAGATGATCCTGATGTACAAAAATGTGTTAACAGAAACATTGGTTTGATAGACAAGTAAGTGTTCCGGTAGCTTTATTCGTAGATACTTGTAATTGAAATGCATACATTCTGATATGGGAAAGTTCCTGTGTATTATTTAATTAATAAATCAATTAGTTAAAAATGTGTCCTTAGATAGTCTGTATCAGGAGATAAAAAGTTTGTCAGTCCAGAGACCAAATTTCAACTTCTTGGTCAAACCTTACTATATTTTGTTATCACAACATTCTCAGTACCTCATTTAATATATTGAGATAACCAATAGCCTGGAACGATCATCTGCTCATCTGGTCAATTGATGTCTGTTACTAGGTGATCGATTGAATTTAGTCTAGGGTTATTGTCTATTGTATAACCCACAATTAGAAAAGGCCTGTGGTGTAACCCACAATAAGAAAGGATCTATGGTATAACACACAATAAGAAAGGGTCTATGGTATAACCCACAATTAGAAAGGGTCTATGGTATAACCCACAATAAGAAAGGGTCTATGATATAACCCACAATAAGGAAGGGTCTATGGTATAACCCACAATAAGAAAGGGTCTATGGTATAACACAATAAGAAAGGGTCTATGGTATAACCCACAATAAGGAAGGGTCTATGGTATAACACACAATAAGAAAGGGTCTATGGTATAACCCCAGTAAGAAAGGATCTATGATATAACCCACAATAAGGAAGGGTCTATGGTATAACCCACAATAAGAAAGGGTCTATGGTATAACACAATAAGAAAGGGTCTATGATATAACCCACAATAAGGAAGGGTCTATGGTATAACACACAATAAGAAAGGGTCTATGGTATAACCCCAGTAAGAAAGGATCTATGATATAACCCACAATAAGGAAGGGTCTATGGTATAACCCACAATAAGAAAGGATCTATGGTATAACACACAATAAGAAAGGGTCTATGGTATAACACAATAAGAAAGGGTCTATGGTATAACCCACAATAAGAAAGGGTCTATGGTATAACCCACAATAAGAAAGGGTCTATGGTATAACACAATAAGAAAGGGTCTATGGTATAACACAAAAAGAAAGGGTCTATGGTATAACCCACAATAAGAAAGGGTCTATGGTATAACCCACAATGAGAAAGGGTCTATGGTATAACCCACAATAAGAAAGGGTCTATGGTATAACACAATAAGAAAGGGTCTATGGTATAACACAAAAAGAAAGGGTCTATGGTATAACCCACAATAAGAAAGGGTCTATGGTATAACCCACAATGAGAAAGGGTCTATGGTATAACCCACAATAAGAAAGGGTGTATGGTATAACACAATAAGAAAGGGTCTATGGTATAACACAAAAAGAAAGGGTCTATGGTATAACCCACAATAAGAAAGGGTCTATGGTATAACCCACAATAAGAAAGGGTCTATGGTATAACTTAATTTACATTCCAGGACTGTGAGAGATTATTTATCTTGTAAACTTGGTACAGCAGAGAGGTGTCTACTGACAGCTAGGTAAGTTGATAGATTTAAGGCCAGAGTTAACTGAATCCAGTTATCCAAAAAGTCAAATAAAAGTGAAAGATTTTTAGCTCACCTGATTCATCAGGTGAGCTTTTAGGATCGTTGAATGTCCGTCGTCCGTCGTCCGTCCACAATTAGTTTGTTTACAATCTAGCAACTGCAGCTCTTAACGAATCGTGATCAAACTTGCTCACAATGTATATGGCCACAATGTCTCGGCTAAGTTCGATTATGGGCAAAATTGGACCAGAACTTCTAGAGTTATGGGCCCTTGAATTACAAAATTTGCTATATTTAGCTTGTTTACACTCTAGCGCCTTCATTTATTCACCAATCCTAATCATATTTCAGTAAATGTGTATAACCAAAAGAGCTTGGACAAGTTCGATTATGGGCAAAATCGGATCAGAACCTCAAGAGTTATGTGCCCTTGACTTAGAAAATTTGCTAAATTTGAGTTTGTTTACACTCTAGCGCATTCATTCATTCACCAATCCTAATCATATTTTCAGTAAATGTGTATAACCAAAAGATCTTAGACAAGTTCGATTATGGATGAAATCAGACCACATCTTCAAGAGTTATGGGCCTTTGACTTAGAAAATTTGCTATATTTTAGCTTGTTTACACTCTAGCGCCTTCATTTATTCACCGATCTTAATCATATTTACAATGAATGTGTATTACCTTATGGATTTGGACAAGTTTAGTTATGGGTGGAATCGGACCACAACTTCAAGAGTTATTGGCCCTTGGATTAGAAAATTTGCTACGTTTTAGCTTGTTTAACAGTATTATACCTTCATTGTTGGTTTTGATCTCAAAATCTTCGTAAAAATGAGTTTTACGAGATGAAAACTATATTACCTGGTCATTAATTATTGGCCTTTGTTCTCAGGTGAGCGATAAAGGGCCAATGTGGCCCTCTTGTTTATTATGCCCCCCCCCTGCCATTTGAAATGGAATAAGGGCATAAAGTGTTACTCCTGTCCGTCCATTCAAATTTTGGTTGCCGAGCAATAACTCAAGATATACTTCATGGATTGGTTTCATATTTTACATCAAGGTGTATGATAATAAACCACAGGTCAATTTTGTACAAACATTTTCACAGGAGTTATGCCCCGCTTTTTAGTTAGCTCACAGTGGGGGCATTGATGTCCTCTGGACCCATTTTAGTTTTGTTTTTGCCGCTGCTACCCACATTCGCTTTAAGTTTTCCAAAAAATATTGAATAGACATACCTTGATTCTAGGTAATCTTTTTTGTTCCACTTTTAAATTTTCTGCAAACCTATATTCTGATTACAATGTTTGTTATATAGATTTATATAGATGTTTGACATTTTGAATTTTGCTGAGTTGTACTGGTTTATTTATTAGATTGTTTGGTGATGAGTCTGATGTGAACTTTTGGACTGTAGCGTTGTATTATATGAGATCTGGCAGACATTTACACATGAGTAAGGTGAGAATATTGTATTATATGAGATATGGCAGACATTTACACATGAGTAAGGTGAGAATATTGTATTATATGAGATATGGCAGACATTTACACATGAGTAAGGTGAGAATATTGTATTATATGAGATCTGGCAGACATTTACACATGAGTAAGGCGAGAATATTGTATTATATGAGATATGGCAGACATTTACACATGAGTAAGATGAGAATATTGTATTATATGAGATATGGAAGACATTTACACATGAGTAAGGTGAGAATATTGTATTATATGAGATATGGCAGACATTTACACATGAGTAAGGTGAGAATATTGTATTATATGAGATCTGGCAGACATTTACACATGAGTAAGGTGAGAATATTGTATTATATGAGATATGGCAGACATTTACATATGAGTGAGGTGAGAGTATTGTATTATATGAGATATGGCAGACATTTACATATGAGTGAGGTGAGAATATTGTATTATATGAGATATGGCAGACATTTACACATGAGTAAGGTGAGAATATTGTATTATATGAGATCTGGCAGACATTTACATATGAGTGAGGTGAGAGTATTGTATTATATGAGATATGGCAGACATTTACATATGAGTGAGGTGAGAGTATTGTATTATATGAGATCTGGCAGACATTACACATGAGTAAGGTAAGGGGACTGTAGCATTGTATTATATGAGATCTGGTAGACATTCACACATGATTAAGTAAGGGGATTGTGTGTTTTGTTGACTTCTTGTTCATACAAATAAAGTTATTTTTTTGCCTGTCTTGCTGCATCTCTTAAATGAATCATTTAGTATTAACAAAACTTAGGGAAATATCCATATTGTTCTGACCCAATTTGGCAACTTGTGATGTAGGTATGATTTTTTTATTTTTTTTTTGTAAAGAATTGAATTCTAGTAATTTTGTCTAATGGCTCCTGAATCACTCATAAGATTTTAACAAAATATTACCATTACATTAATATTACTGCCTATATTATATGCATTTCAATTTACAAAGTTCTAACTGATATTTATAACAACAAAGCCTTTGTTTATTGATCTTACACAGTTTTGATGTCAAGGTTTCTATTTGCATCTCTGCAAATATCAAATAATATATACAAGCATGTTTTAAGATGCATGAAACTTTACATATATTTATTGTTTACCTGTGTTGTATTGTACTTTACAGAGTTCCAGTTCTGTATTCGCTGTGCAAGAAACTGGAGATTTATTTATTCCACCCACACCAAGTTATAAAGAATCCCATGATTTAGTAGATCTCAGTCAAACAGATAAAAAAACAACATGGACAACTCAGAAAGACAAACCACTGGAGAAATGTTATGATTTTTTATGTGATAATGAATCTTATAAGGTAATTTTCTGTTTATTTGGTTACCTCTTACTTATTGATAGTAATGATTTTGTAACAATTTGGATATATAACTGTTGTACTTATTTTATGAGAAATGAAAGAAATTATATACTGTAACAGCCAAGCTGGGATTATTCATTTACCCATGTGACTGTCAAACACATTGGGGAAAAATAACCACAAATACATTTTTATATTTATTTTAAGGCATTATTGACATGATAAAGAGAAAAATGGGTCTGGAATTTCTAACTTGGACTGAAAGCCAAAGTAGACTGTGTGTGATTATTTATATGCAATAACTTACAGTTCTCTGGTTTTCTCATTGTTTTGATATCATACATATACAATGTATTTGCTTATGAATTACATTTGTGTATATAGTCAGTTGTTTAATTGAGTGTTTTGTTTGATCCAATATTTACATGATTGTGTGGTTGTAGCACTACCAGATTGACAGAGTGACTTTACATGATAGTAAGAGGGTAACATATGAACATACCAAAAAATGTGCTGAGAATTATATGATGTTAGGAGAGACAGATAAAGCTGTACATCTACTGTTGGAAACTGATCCTGATAATGATTGTTACTATACAGATTGTCTAAGGTATGTCAATGTACAGATAGTTCAATGTTAATGAGTTATGTTAGTGTACAGATAGTTGAAAGTTAATGAGGTATGTCATTGTACAGATAGTTTAAAGTTCATGAGGTATGTTAGTGTACAGATAGTTTAAAGTTGAAATACAGATTGTCTTAGGTATGTCAATGTACAGATAGTTCAAAGTTAAAGAGGTATGTCAATGTACAGATAGTTCAAAGTTAAAGAGGTATGTCATTGTACAGATAGTTTAAAGTTCATGAGGTATGTTAGTGTACAGATAGTTTAAAGTTGAAATACAGATTGTCTAAGGTATGTCAATGTACAGATACTGATAGTTCAAAGTTAAAGAGGTATGTCATTGTACAGATAGTTTAAAGTTCATGAGGTATGTTAGTGTACAGATAGTTTAAAGTTGAAATACAGATTGTCTAAGAAATGTCATTGTATAGATAGTTCAAAGTTAATGAGGTATGTCATTGTACAGATAGTTTAAAGTTCATGAGGTATGTTAGTGTACAGATAGTTCAAAGTTGAAATACAGATTGTCTAAGAAATGTCATTGTATAGATAGTTCAAAGTTAATGAGGTATGTCATTGTACAGATAGTTCAAAGTTCATGAGGTATGTTAGTGTACAGATAGTTTAAAGTTGAAATACAGATTGTCTAAGAAATGTCATTGTATAGATAGTTCAAAGTTCATGAGGTATGTTAGTGTATAGATAGTTTAAAGTTGAAATACAGATTGTCTAAGGTATGTCAATGTACAGATAGTTCAATGTTAAAGAGGTATGTCAATGTACAGATAGTTCAATGTTAATGAGTTATGTTAGTGTACAGATAGTTGAAAGTTGAAATACAGATTGTCTAAGGTATGTCAATGTACAGATAGTTCAATGTTAAAGAGGTATGTCAATGTACAGATAGTTCAATGTTAATGAGTTATGTTAGTGTACAGATAGTTGAAAGTTAATGAGGTATGTCAATGTACAGATAGTTCAAAGTTGAAATACAGATTGTCTAAGAAATGTCAATGTACAGATAGTTCAAAGTTAAAGAGGTATGTCAATGTACAGATATTACAAAATTAATGAGGAATGTTAGTGCACAGACAGTTTAAAGTTGATATACATATTGTTTGAGGTATGTCAATGTACAGATAGTTGAAAGTTGAAATACAGATTGTTGAGGTATATTAGTGTACAGATAGTTCAAAGTTAATATACACATTGTTTGAGGTATGTTACAAATAGTTCAAAGTTATCAGTAATTTAATATGCAGGTAGTTTTAACATCAGGTAGAAATAAACCTGCAGATTATTTGCAGTCACATATATGAATATTTTTTATCTCAAATATATAAAAAAGGATTTACTAACTGACAAACAAGTCGAGGGCTCAGCGCATCACTGTCGTAACTTGTTCTTATTTCAGTATGAGTTACGACACTGTTGCGTTGAACCCTCGAAGTGTTGAAGAAATTATTACATACATGTAAATACATGGCTATCATAAAGCATCATCCTATATATATTTAATACTAGTATTTAATCCAGGTTATGTGTCTTCATTGATTATTTTATCTTACAGATCATGTTTAGTTGCCAGTATAAGGTCATCTGGAGCTTCACAAAGTACAATAAAACTTGTTGCTACTAATCTTATTGCTAATGGAAAACTTCTAGGTATGTTTGTTATCATTTACTTACAGATTAATGTCTCTCAATGATGTTACAGTAGTTTTTCTTGTTTTAATCAAGCATCTCATATGTGTGTGAAATAAACTTATTTGATGTAGGAGTGTCACTATTGTATACAAAGATTTAAGAAGTTATTTCAAAGATCAAAGAGGTACAATATCAGGGAAGTTTGGATCTAGTTTTAGGTTCAGTATAAATTGTCTGACATTATTTTTTCTTCCTGATAACAATTTAATCAGGTTGTCATCCAATGGGCATTGTTAAAATAATTCAGATGTTTTTATTTCTGTATAATATTGTTGAATTGAATTTTTTTTAAAAGAAGTTAGCCTGAAAGACCATGTCCAGGTGAAATTAAACCAATTTAGTAAATAAAATGTTAATTCCTTTTTTGTTAAGATCAAACTCTTTAATATTTTGTTCTAATTTGCTTTTGATGTTTTTGTTATGAAAGTTATTTTATATTTCAGAGGGTGTTCAGTTATTGTGCCTGATTGATAAAAGTATTGATGCATGTAGATATTTACAAACTTATGGTGTCTGGGAACCTGCTGTATGGCTTGCTAAGGTAAATAGCGTTTTATGTACTGTATGTGCACAATATTACAAATTACAAAAAAATGTTTAGCTTAACTGATTGTAAATAATAAAATCATGTACTTAGGATCCTGTTTTAAAAGTGCACAAAAACATAGTTTATATATGAAACTATTATAATCTCTGTAAGATGCTGATGTTTTGTCAACAATATAATGAATTAACTGTATTACGGATAAAACTGTTACTAAACTGTGTATATACATGTAGTCTGATTTTACAATGAAGATATAATTATGTAATTTTTATGATCTATGATATATTTAAAGATAAATGACCAAAAATATTAACAAGATCTATACTATCCCACTCATGTATTGAACATAGTATTAAATTATACTTTATTTTGTAATATTGTTAAGTAATAGTGTCTATACATTATAAGTATTTGTTCTATTTTCAGTCTACACTAAGTTATACTGAATGTTGTGAAGTATTGAAGAGATGGGTTGAACATTTAAGTAGTACACAAGTTAATCAGAAAGTGAGTATTTCATCTGTATATATGTCAAATTTGAATCTGTTATTTCAAAAGAAACATGCTTTGTAAAAACTTGTTTACAGTTAGCATACAATTTGCTAAACAAAATGTTTAGTTATAAATGTTTAGATGTATAAGGTAAGTTTATATCTACTTTCAGAGTTGTGCTGTACTGGTGTTAATATCTTTAGGATATTTTCAAAAAGTGATAGAAATGCTGTATGGTATGAGGCATTTTAATAGAGCAGCATGTTTTATTGAGGCTGCTCAAGAATTTGATCTGTTGGAGAAAACTGAGGAGAACAGTATGTACTTTATATCTCTAAATCTTGTGTACTTTATATCTATAATATCTATAAATCTTGTGTACTTTATATCTATAATATCTATAAATCTTGTGTATTTTATATCTATAACATCTATAAATAGTGTGTACTTTATATCCATAATATCTATAAATATTGTGTACTTTATATCTATAAATCTTGCGTCTTTTATTTTCATAAAATTTGTGTATCTTATTTCTATAAATCTTGTGTATCTTATTTCTATAAATCTTGTGTATCTTATATCTATAAATATCTATAAATATTGTGTACTTTATATCTATAAATATCTATAAATCTTGTGCACTTTATATATATAATATCTATAAATATTGTGTACTTTGTGTATATAATATCCATAAATCTTGTGTACTTTATATATTTAATATCTATAAATATTGTGTGCTTTATATCTATAAATCTTGTCTCTTTATCTTATAAAATTTGTGTATCTTATTTTTATAAATCTTGTGTACTTTATATCTATGAATATCTATAAATCGTGTGTACTTTATATAATGATATCTATAAATCTTGTGTGCTTTATATATATAATATCTATAAATCTTGTGTACTTTACATCTGTAAAGCTTGTGTCTTTTATATCAATAAATCTTGTCTCTTTATCTTATAAAATTTATGTATCTTATTTTTATAAATCTTGTGTACTTTATATCTATGAATATCTATAAATCGTGTGTACTTTATATAATGATATCTATAAATCTTGTGTGCTTTATATATATAATATCTATAAATCTTGTGTACTTTACATCTGTAAAGCTTGTGTCTTTTATATCAATAAATCTTGTCTCTTTATCTTATAAAATTTGTGTATCTTATTTTTATAAATCTTGTGTACTTTATATCTATGAATATCTATAAATCGTGTGTACTTTATATAATGATATCTATAAATCTTGTGTGCTTTATATATATAATATCTATAAATCTTGTGTGCTTTATATATATAATATCTATAAATCTTGTGTCTTTTATTTCTATAAATCTTGTGTATCTTATTATGGTATGTATATGACCTGATGGTTATGGACAAGTTCAGTTATGGGTGGAATCGGACCACAACTTCAAGAGTTATGGACCCTTGGATTAGAAAATTTGCTACGTTTTAGCTTACAAGTTTAACAGTATTATACCTTCATTATTGGTTTTGATATCAAAATCTACGTAAAAATGAGTTATACGAGATGGAAACTATATTATCTGGTCATTAATTATTATAAAGGGCCAATGTGGCCCTCTTGTTTTATGGCATTATCTGAATTTTCATCCTCTATAGAGAAAAATTGAGAGTTCTATTCCTGCTTTAGGAAATCATTGTGAATTTTGTCACACCTCTAAATAACAGATAATATATTACCTAAGGCTTGTAAGTGTTAAGAATTTCGTTCATTTGCCTCGTTTTCTACATGAGAACGAGTACATATGCTGGAAATAGTAACATTTAGCTATTATTGTATTATTTTGTGCCTATGTGCTGATGTTTTGTTATTGATAAATCTAAGGGGTTAAAATACATTGTTGAAACTATTCTAGGTCAATATCTTCTTTTTTAATTCCTATAATAAAATATTGATGTATAGATATTTAATTATTTATTTCAAATATAAGGCATAAACCCTAACAATTTACAATACATGTATAATTTACATTAGATATACATGAAACATAACATAATATGTATTTTTTATACAAAGATGATAATAAGAAGCTGTAATAAGCTGTGATGGCAGATCTTAAGTGATAACTTAGGTAAAAAAAAAGATATAAAAACTTGACTGTAATGCAATGAAATGTATAGAAAAGTGTTAAAATGTATTAGATCAGAGATATGGGTGTCGTCACGTAATTTAAAACATGTATGAATATGTACTGAAAGTTGTTTAATTATTGTGTCATTTTTGGATGAGAATAGTTGAATATGTTTAATTTTGTTGATTGTTCATTTCTGAGTTATCTCCCTTTAACTTATAGTCGCTTATCAAAATATGCAGGTCACTTCCGATATTTATTATTTAAAGTTAGTGTCTCTATGATAAATAAATTACAATCAGTCAGTTATTGTTGTAAATGAACAATTCTATATTTCCAGATTCATTAATCCAAGCAGTTTTCCTTGAATACGCCAGACAGTTGTCAAACTTAGGACATAGAAAAGCTGCCGAATATTATTGTGGTAAAGCTGGAGAGAAAGGGCAACAACTCTTGAAGGAAGTCGAGATTCTCTTCCCATAAAATCTGTGTTCACATAGCGGATATATGTTTGTATTGTTGGTAAAAAGACAAAAACTTGTTGATTTAAAATCTGATTCTTCACAATGCCTGGCTTTGGTTTCTTAGTGTATTCATGTCTTCAGGTAATATTCTTCATCATATGTTATGTTCTTCATCATGTGTAATGTTCTACATCATGTTATTCAATATGTGTAATAGTCTGCATTATATGTAATGTTCTTCATTATGTGTAATGTTGTTCGTCATGTATAATTTTCATTATTGTGTGCACTGTTCTTCATTGTGTGTACTGTTCTTTGTTATATGTAAAGTTTTTCATCATATGTTTTCATCTTTTTAAATGCATGATAATATCATTAATAATATAATATTCTAGCTTTATATCATTGGTACCTTATTATCAGAAAGCTTAAGTGTTGTACTCCTGTCAATATTTCATAAGTATAGCTATACTGTATCTTCTACATGGTGATAGACTAATAGACTTATATACTGTACATTCTGTAAAGGGTCCATGATTATTTTAATTCTCACATATTTAAGTGTGCATCAACATTTCCATGATGTCTATCTAAGGTATGGTTTATATTTGTTTATTAATATCTTACATAGATATATAAACATGTAATGATATAGCATATTGATATTATATGTATAACATTGTAATATGTTGATATCTACAATTGTGAAAACATTGTTGGTGGATATTTAAAAATATAGTATTGTATAATATAGAGTGTTGTACATAATTGTTGTCAAGATAAAATATTCCTTGATGTTTTTATTTATTTCTGTAAAATAATTGTGCAATAAATCTTCTTGTTTCTAGATCTGTTTGTCATTATTCTATGAGGGTCTAACTTAATAAAACTGCTATTGTTGCAAGTTTTAAGAAAGGAATATTTCTCAGTTACATGTTATGTTAACTTGAATCTATCAGACATTGCTAGATAAAAATAATTTTAAAAAATCAACAAACAATGGACTCATGAGTTAAAATATCATTCCAAAGATTGTTAGATTGTTTGTTACAGTTCTTGTTTCACTATGAGAGATCTTTGTGGTTGATTGATTATGGTCTCTGACTAGTTATCACTAGCCCCACAACACTGTGAGTTCAGATCTCACTCTGAAGTAAATCCCCCATATAAAGATACTGTCAAGGTAGCTAGCTGAAGGTTGTAGGTTTTATAAAGCTGTTGATGTGATGTTAAAACCAGAGTAAAATATATATCTTTTCAAACTTTTGCCATCTGTCTTGACTTCTGTTGAAGATCATTTTCTTTAGAATAAATCAATCTACTGTACACAGAAAATTAAGTTTACAGATTTGAAAGATCAGTATTCAAAATATTGAAAGCTTGAAAATGAATAGACTGTAGTGTGTGCAAGACTTCATCGTAACACATATCTGTTTTACTGTAATCAATAATGACTATTTCTCCATCTAACCATAATTCCTGGGAAGAACCAGCTATTACTTGACTCCAATCCTCCGTAAGCGGTATCCGGACAGAAGCTCCCCCGTTCATTTTGATAGGGGCGGACAAAAGCTCCCCCCATTGTTTTACTACCCCGGACAATCGCTCTCCCATTATTTTTGCACCCCGGACTTTTAAAAGCTCTCCCGGACAGAAACTCGCCCGTGTTATTCACTCAATAAATATAAAATAAATGTATCAACGAATAGCGTGACGTCACTACATTTGTCAGTGCGTTCCCGACCTCAGTAAAGGATAAAATCAAGATTATTTCGGACTGAGACCTGAATAAAATATGGTTTGAACGATCTGATGATGTCTATTTTATGTAAGTATTTGATGAAGTTTCTGTGATTGACTGTCTGATCTGTAGAATAGTATGTGTGTGCCATACCCGTATATTTATCAAAATAGACTACCCAGCCAGCATTGGTATATCGGATAGATATCGTTTATAGACCGGCATATCGGCATAACGGTTAGATGTCTATCCGATATCTATCCGTGATTGTAGGATGATTCATTTTCCCCCAAATTTCGTTAACCAGTGGATAAAATATAAAAGAGAAATGCATTTTATGATAGTAAGGATATGTAATTAGTATTTTGACGTTAAATAAAGAACAAATAAAGCCGTTGACGGTCCGATCCCGGTCCGATTCTATTTTTTAATTTCAAGTTATAGGTTTTTACCATTGAATATACATAAGAATGTAAAAAATACGAAAAAAATGTAAAAATTCTATATTTTATTGTAACATGACTAGTTCTTACAGGTAAATATACGAAAAACATGTAAAAAATACGAAAAAAATGTAAAAAATTCGAAAAAAATGTAAAAATTCTATATTTTACTGTAACATGACTAGTTCTTACAGGTAAATATACGAAAAACATGTAAAAAATACAAAAAATTGTTAAAATTGTATTTTTTACTATAAAGTTATATGTTTTTACCATTGAATATACATAAGAATGTAACAAAATGCGAAAAAAATGTTAAAAATACGAAAAAAAGCAAAAATTCAATATTTTACTGTAAAATAATAGGTTTCTAGAGTTAAATATACGAAAAACATGTAAAAAATACAAAAACATGTTAAAATTGTATTTTTTTACTATAACGTTATATGTTTTTACCATTGAATATACATAAGAATGAAACAAAATACGAAAAAAAGTTAAAAATACGAAAAAAATGAAAAAAGTAAATATTTACTGTAAAATGACTAGTCCTTACCGGTAAAATATTTACTTTTTTCATTTTTTTCGTATATTTACTGGAAAGAACTAGTCATTTTACAGTAAAATATTTACTTTTTTCATTTTTATTTGGTACTTTTTACATGTTTTTTGTACATTTTACATGTTTTTTAGTATATTTTACACGTTTTTTGTATTTTTTTTTTTGCGTATTTTTTTTCATTCTTATGTATATTGAATGGTAAAAACCTTCAACTTTACAGCAAAAATCGAATTTTAACATTTTTTTGTCATTTTCACATGTTTTTCGTATATTTACTGGTAAGAACTAGTCATTTTACAGTAAAATATACATAAGAATGAAAAAAAATACCAAAAACATGTAAAACGTACCAAAAAACATGAAAAAGTACCAAAAAACATGTAAAAAGTACCAAAAAACATGTAAAAAGTACCAAAAAACATGTAAAAAGTACCAAAAACATGTAAAAAGTACCAAATAAAAATGAAAAAAGTCAATATTTTACTGTAAAATGACTAATTCTTTCCGGTAAATATATAAAACTTTATAGTAAAAAATACAATTTTAACATGTTTTTGTATTTTTTACATGTTTTTCTTATATTTACCGGTAAGAACTAGTCATTTTACAGTAAAATATACATAAGAATGAAAAAACAAACGAAAAACATGTAAAAAAAATACAAAAAACATGCAAAAAGTACCAAAAAACATGTAAAATGTACAGAAAACATGTAAAAAGTACTTTTTACATGTTTGTTTTAGTACTTTTTACATGTTTTTGGTACTTTTTACATGTGTTTGGTACTTTTTACATGTTTTTGGTACTTTTTACATGTTTTTTGTACATTTTACATGTTTTTTTGTACTTTTTACATGTTTTTTGTACATTTTACATGTTTTTTGTACTTTTTACATGTTTTTTGGTACTTTTTACATGTTTTTGGTACTTTTTACATGTCTTTGGTACTTTTTACATGTTTTTTAGTACTATAGTGTTAACATGGTTTTTCATAAGATTTGACCTAGCGACCTAGTTTTTGACCCAAGATGACCCATGTTCAAACTCGCCCAAGATATAGAGAAACTCGGGTCACTGTCCAGTGAGAACAATGTTATCAGGCGAGGTGATATCGTCCAGGGTGGCGAGCTTTAGCTAGATCTAGACTGATCCTAAAAGCTCACCCTGTCACTTTGTGACATGTGAGCTAAAAAAGGTAACTCAAATTTATGATTTTGCTGTAAGTAAACTGATACTTTAACAGAAAATGCAGTTTAACATATTGATAGGCATATGTGTCCATGTTGTTTAAAAAAAAATCCTATACCTTATCCATTGTCAATTTTTCACAATATAATGTATATCCAAACTACTTTTAGCAATATTATGAACACAAGTATCATTCTAAATTTGACCCCCCATGTCACGCTTTGTCTTCATTAATTTGATTTATGCCCATAAATTAACAAACAATATAAACAGAAATATCACACGATTTAACAAATCTAACATCTAAATAACAAACACATGAATTAAATTATTGTAAAGTTTATCTATTTGATAGGTTTGTAAAACAAAGGCTATCTGTTTCAGTGCTTCTTTTTTTTTTTCTTTCAAAATCCAAAATTTAATGTTCTTTAATTTCCAGCTTTCATTTTTCAATTTTCAATAGTTTGGATTGTAAACCTGAAATGAAGCAGTAATATTGATAATTAACATAACACATTCAGTAAATGATAGATTATGACTGTCACACTGACATTTTGTATTATTCGATAAATAACTCCACATTTGCAAGAAAAATACTCACAATCAAGTTTTGTCCAAATAATAGTATCATACTGATTGTTTACTACATTTGTACCAGCAGAGTGTTTTTTTACAATATAGAACTACACCTCCACTATATCGTTTCACATTTGTTGGAAAAAATGATATGATATATCAATCTGACTAAAGTATTCGATCTTCCTTACGGCAAGATCTGATGACGGCCTATACCAGTTTCTATTTTCAAAAGTCGGAATTTCCATGATTACTATTAATATCTATTTATAATTCAGCCAATCGTATAACTCGTTTCATCGGTACTTTGGCCGAATGAACTTTCTACCTGCCGATGTTATTTAAACGTTAGTAAACATTAAATTACGTATAACATATTTGTCTGCAACCACTTTTTGATTTTTTTAGTAATCCTGATCGATTCGGCCATAGTAGTATAGAAAATTTAATAAACACGCACGTCATATGGGCGATATCATTACATTTAGTTGCGTAATAATAGGTGTTCGTGATAACTACAAGTCAAATATTGTTTTTTACTGCGGTTAAAAATAGAATCAGATCACTTTCAGAATTATGAAAGTAAGGCGCTGATTGGCTAGTGGAAAAGGTCACCTGAGGTGACCTTCTATAGGTCGTCTTCAGATCCTCATAGCGTAGCGGTTTTGAGGATATGATTTTAATCAGATTGATGATATATAATCTTCAAAATCAATTTCTCTCAGACTCTCCTGACACCCCAAATTGTCCAATTTAAATGATATAAAGAAAAAGAAAGCGTTTGCCGGTCAACATGCAAGTAAGAAGATATTCACAATGACACTCCTTGAGATAATCATGGTAATTGACGGGTAAAAATAAGTCAAGGGACCATGATATGAGCTTGAGATACATTGCTGGTAATGAACATAGAAATGTATATACAAGACAGAACAAAAAGTAAAGGGACTTCAAGATCTCTTCGAGTTAAGTCTAGTGCTTTTAGAAGTTTTACTGTAGATCCATTTGATACAGTGACTTCTAGAGTGTTCACAAGATTATAATGCAATTTGCCCTTAACACTTGTGCTCACGTGAGTTAAAAAATAAGGCGACATTCCAGTTTTACAAAAATTAATAATCAAAGACTGATTGTTACTACAGGACAGTTTAAAATTTCAGGCATTTGTAAATTTGTAACAGAGTCCTTCAAACATCTTCAGTTCATGTGTTGCACATAAACTAGAACTTTACTAATGTTTATTTATTTCATCTGATTTTAAAATATTATTTCAGTTAGATTGTAGGGGGAAGTAATCCAATCCTAACCATGGCAGCTTTCTTGAACTTCATTTAGGCCTTAACCAGTACTAACCACATTCTATTTTTCTGTCAACCTTCTCCGCATATTTTAGAGGTGGGGGAACAATTTAGTATAGAATTTAATATCTTCAGTCAAATTTGTCAAGGACAGTGTGCGCCTCACCTGGGGTTCAAACTAACAACCTCTTGATCAACAGACCAACGCTCTAATCAACAAGTTAACTGGGTGGGTTATCAATGTTATCCTCTGAGGGAAGGCGGCGATGGGGATACACAGGAAATTAGACAGTAACAATTTGATAAACACCACCATCACATGGAATGAGAAAGACTTAATTGGCCTAATATTACTTTATGGAATGGTGTTGGGAATTTAGACAGTCATCTATTTTCACAATGTGTCATTATTCTTTAAGCATTAATTTCTGTTTGTAGTCAAAAACTACCACAGAGGTACTTAACATTAAACTAAACGACATCCTCAAGAAATTAGACAGGAACATCTGCATCTAGTTGGGAGAGAAATTTGACAGCAAAATTCTACAACCTACCGTCCCCACTCTCTGGGGGTAAACATTGTTAAGTGCATAAAGCACGCCTATGAGCATCTATCAATGAATAAATAAATAAAAACTGGTATCATCCGCTGATCCTCGAGTCCTCGAGTCGTAAGATGAAGTAAAAATAATTATAAGACTCATGAGTGTAAAACTATAGTATTAAGTAACATAAATAAGAATCTTATAATAAGGGTATACCATTATATCATTTCATCCACTACTGGAATCAGTAGTCTGTATCTGTATGGGTTCCTCGAAAGTATCTCACTAATGAGCAAAAGTCTTCGAGTTGTATGTGCGACTTGGTGTTACGGATGTTATTGGCGCGAATTCAATCTATACTATGACCGAAAGAGCACTTTTGAATTGTTTATTTTTATCAATAGACACTATTGAGTCTGGTAACGAGTTCCAGTCACGGATAGTTTGAGGCACAAAAGAGTATTTGTAAGTATCAATGTTACTTGCTTTTTGTACCACCGATTTTGAATTTGAATGTCTTTGTTGACGTTGGTTGAGTTCCAGGATGTCATTAGTGGGGACGGCCACCAGGTCATGGATGATCTTGTGGAAGAACGATCTAGGCGTTGGTCTCGTCGATGCTCCTTCAGTGTCTTCCATCCTAGCTGACTCGTCATGTCTGTTACACTACTTTTTGTTCAATAGTCATTACATACAAATCTGGCAGCACGTCTATGTACGTTTTCAACTCTATGTCCTTTTGGAGGTGGGGATCCCAGACAGTGCTCGAATAATCCAGGATCGAACGAAAGAGGGAGATGTACAATGTAAGCCTGTTCTTTGAAGTTCTTGTTACTGTGCTTCAGGTTACGTCTTATAAATCCCAGAATGCTGAAATCATCAGCAGATAATACATGTAAATACATTACTTTTAAGAGAACCCATGTCTAGACAATGAGTTAAATTAAAATAAGCAAGTTCTGAGATATATAAGACATGTGTGACAGTACAAGTATGCACAGGAAACATATACATTTGACAATAAAAGAAGGCACGGTAAAACTTACTACAGTATATATCACATCTATAATTACATAGTCACAGTACATATTAGGTATTGAAACAGTATAAACAGTAATGAACAAGCAAAATATGTTAACAGTAACTGAACCAACACCAGTCTAGACAAAGATGATTGGAATAGATCTAACAATAAATGTATGGTCATTGTATGGAAAATTGAATTGTCTCCCTTTGATCAGCAAAATTGCTTATACACATAAGCATATCTAAGCTTTGGAAAAAAGCATGCAATGACACAGAAAAAAGGTAATGAAAACATACATCCATGCAAAAATAAAATAGCAAACAAGTAAATATACAAAAGCACATTGGTGAAAATCTGATTGTATAAAAATAAATGATGAGTTGGAAACATGGACGAGCATTCTCAAAATATCAAGCAGTTTTTAGGGCATAATTAAGGAAATTATACCTTCCAAAGGCCAAAGTGCTAGTCAGGTACAGATCTTCGTTCAGCAATCTTCCATTATTTTCAACTGAATGCTACAATACAGACCAATGGATCATCACCAGCTCTACATGCCATAACTAAAATATAGTATGTCCTCCTTATTGTATTTAAAATACTGGGAATCTGAGCAATAAAAAAATCATATATAAAATCACCGGTGATTAAAGTCACAATATCTCTTAAAATTGGTATAGTATTAAGTAATATAAATAAGAATATATAGGGGAATATATCCATTTCATCCATTCCTGGAATCTGAGTACGGTATTGAAAAAATCAGCAGATACTACATGTAAATACTATATATTTAAGAGCACCATTTCAATGGCAAGGAAATGAGTTAAACTAAAATAAGCAAGTTCTGAGTTGTATAAGGCATGTATGACAGTATAAGAATGCACAGGAAGAAACAATATACACTTGACAATAAAAGAAGGCATGGTAAAAATACTACAGTATAATACATCACATCTATAATCAAACAGTACATATTAAGTATTAAAATAGTTTAAACAACAATGTATGATACAACAAGAAAAATATGCAAACAGTAACTGAAGCAACAACAGTCAAGACAAAGATGATTTGAATAGCTAGTTCACAACATGTGCAGGTGGTCATTGCATGGAAAATTGAATTGTCTCCCTTTAATCAGCAAACTTGTTTTATACAAATAAGCATTATCTAAGCAGAAAAACAGAAAAAGGTAATGAAAACATACATTCATGCAAAAATTAAAATAGCAAACAGGTAAACATACAAAAGCTTTGGAACATATACTCACATTGGTGAAAACCCTGTTAAATATAAAGATAAATGAAGAGTTTTCCAAACAAGACGCTGCAAAGAGATGGAAACACAGATGGACAAGCATCCTCAAAATATCATACAGTTCTTAGGGCATATAATTAAGGAAATCATACCTTCCAAAGGCTGAAATGTGTGAAATCAGGTGTGAACTTTGTACAGCAAGCTTCCATCATGTTGAACTGAATGCTACAATGCAGACCATTGATCACCAGCTCCACATGCCATAACTAAAATATAGTACATACTTATTGTATAATACTGGAAATCTGAGCTATAAAAATCATGTATAAAGTCACAATATCTCTTAAAATTGGTATCATTTTCAAAGTACAAAATACCATGTAAAATGTGATATTAAAATTGTTCTTGAAATGATACAGAATCGACCCATGTCTGATATCTAGCTCATTTGGCTGTTCCTATATAAAAATATATCTGAAATAACTATCAGAAAACAATATTAAGTATTGTATGGAGGTAGGCTTGACACTCAAGTCCGTCGGTCTGAGACCAATCAAATTTGCAAAGGACCGATGACACCCACTACCTGGTCGGCCCTGGTATCCTATACATTTTGCAAATAGGAAATCCCATTCTTATAATAAATTGAAACTACTGTAAATGTAAGGATTACCAGTAGTGATGTTTTATATATGCCAAGTACAGGACCAGAATTATGTGTCTATTTTTAGACATTACTGAGTGAATATAACAAATTACAACTGCTTTTATTACATCAATAAAAATGAAGTATGAGTTGACACGGAACCCTCTGTAACTTAGTCACTATTAGTGTTATTTTTATTTATAATTATCACTAAAATCGAAGGACCAGTGAAAGTGTTGAAGGACCAGTAGGTATGGAAAGTTACAGGTCCAGTGGACCACCATGCTCAAAAAGTCAAACCCTGACGGAGGACAAATGTACTGTTTACATTTAACATTTGCCAATTTTTTCCAAACATTTTGTGAATGATCGCAGTTTGGAACTGAACATGTACCAGTGACACCATACAGGTTGAAAATAAACTTCCATACATTTTACTTCATAATGTGCATTACATCAAGTATATGAAAGCTTCCCATCCATTTGTAATCAGAAAACTCATGGACAATTTAGTAAATTTACGGCAATCACTGATCACACGCCACTTAGTATAAAAAAATTATCTTAAAATATTTTAATATGTCATTCTGTTTTATATGGACCATCTTGGAATTCTGTACCACAGATTTGCTATCAAAGGATGACAATTCACTTTTCACAGGGCTTTTGTGGCTTTAAATTGAAGGTAATGGATCATTCAATTTGATTTTCAGAGTAAAATGATTTTTTTCTGAACTCAGATTATCTAAAAACCTGGTGTCATCCGAAACTAATTTTCCGTCAGTATTTTATTTATTTCAAAGTGTGCCTACAATAATCTTGTATTACGTATATATTTAATTTCATGATCTCTTTGATACATCCGCTTCAAATGAAGTAAACTTGGTAGGAACAAAGTTTGCGCACCTTGAGTGTAAATATTACTCACTGAAAAAGACAGAAACAGACGGATGGAAAGAAGATGCTTTAATAAACTTTTCTACCCTGAAATAAGCAGGAGTCATCAGTTTATAAACGGTCGTCTTCTAGAGAAGTCATCGGCCAAAAGTGATGCTTATCCTTTTTTGGGGTTAAGAGGAATACTGTTAGTTTATTCAGTCCTGGGATGTAAAGCACCAACACCAAATGCTATGTTTCCTCGATTAACAACAGATTTATGTGAATTTCACCATGAAAAGTGTAAACACCGCATCTAACATGTACAAACAATTATTCAATCGTATGATACAGGCTGGTAATTGACGTCGGCAAAGTAACTGTATCCTGACCTGCGCCGTAAAACGCTTACATGTATGTTTGAAAATAATTGTAAAAGTATTATTTGTCGCAAGGTAATAATTATTTTAAGTGCTTTGATAGATAATAAACTGAAAATGTAAGCAGTGCAAAAATGAAGATTTTATCTTGTTTAATTTATAATAATTATTAATAACATGTCTACGATTTTTTTTGAAAACACATTAGTCCACATTAGTTTTTCAAATCAAGTTTCAAACTGGACTCACCAAATCTGAACATAAAGTGGCCATGCGGCATGGAATTAAGTTACACTGTTCAGCCCCTTTCCATTACTGGATTATGCTTCATCCAGCATGTAGAGAACTTGATAAAACATTCTTTGTATATTTAAATAAAATTAGAAATCACACTTATAATAAATAATTATATCAATGAAATTTAAATGGCGGCAGAGCAAAAAGCAAATAACACATAAAGCATGCTAATCTAGGGAAAGCCTCCTAGATAATGAAGTGTTTTCATAAAATTGACCATGTTACAAATACTATATTGAGGTATACATGCAAATATTTAGGTCCAATCAATCATAAACAAGAAGCTGAGTTCAACAAACACACAAGCCCTGTTGACATCATTGTCAAGAAAAAGTCCATTAGAATACTGTAATTAAAAGGTCAAAGTGATGTTGGTTAATATGGGTGGATTGAACCTTATACGGACAGGACAATGACTATAATTATGCCTTCTGAATTAATCATGCATTGACATGATTAATTCAGTCAGTTTACGCTTTTTGTGTGTTTACAGTAATTAACAAACACCTTCCACAAAAAACAAATGCAGGAGTATTGCCACAAGACAGCAGGGCTACAATCACTACATTAATGTGCACATCAGGTCAACACACTCTCAAGTAACCTTTATAGGGATGATTCACTCATCATTAGCTTTGATTAAGATAAGTGACAGCAATACTAAACTATTCTACACTGACGTCAAAAAGAAACACTACACCTGTATTTATGTATGCATATTTACTACGGTATGGTAGTAACAGTTACAACTCTTGTCAAATACCAATATAAAGAGATTTTTAACATGTATACAAAATTTCATTTGATATTATCGCCATTGAGATATTCAGAATAGTGATACAAAAACATTGCCCTGTCCAAAATGTCAGTATCGAGTATGGCCTCCGTGTCCTGCGACGACTGCTTGCATCTTCGTCTCATTGACACACACAAGTTATGCAACATGTACTGTGGAATACGTGCCCACTCCTGGTGTAAAGCTTGTGTTAATTGCTGAACGTTTGGTGGCTGGGGGTGACGCTGACGTAAACGGCGTCCAAGAACGTCCCATATGTGTTTGATGGGATTGCAGTCCGGGGCATTGGCTGGCAATTGCAAAACATCAATATTGTTGCCATTAAGAAAGTTTCTTGCCACATGGGTTAAGTGAGGACTTGCATTAGCGTGTCATTCCGGGACGTTGTCAGAACATAGGAAAAACTTAAAAGTATAATTTGATGGCTGCCCACACAATTACGCCTCCTCCATCGTAGCAGTTATACTCCAAGATTCAGTTAGGTGCGAAACATTTATGACATCACCTATACACGCAAAATCGTCCGTCAGCATTCGAAAGGTTAAATAAACCTGGATTCATTGCTTAATACGACTGTTCTCCAGTTTCGTTGGAGGTTATTCTGTGCCCATTGACGCCGATCACGACGGTGCCATTCCGTAAGAATAGCTATACGTTGAGGTCTTCTGCAGATAATCCCACGCTCCCTCAAGTATTTACAGTATTTCTGCTCACAGTCTGACCATGATTACCGACAACTTGAAAAGAAGTCAATTGGGCCGTTGTAAAGCGGTCACGCAGGTGACGTTGACGGATATAAACGTCTTGACGTACAGATGTCACATGTGGCGCACCTGAGCGAGGCCTATCTGCTAAGCTCCCAGTGGCATTTACGCGTTGAACTAACCTCGCAATAGTGCATCTTGCAACACCAAATCGCCTAGCAACGCCAGTTTGTGAAATTCCACTTTCTAGCATTCCTAAATCCTGTGCTCGATCTTCATTATTTAATCGTGGCATTTTACTTCCTTTTCATTTAAAAAGTTACTTTTGAATTTCAACTTGTAAATCAAATGTAGCATATAAATTTGATTTTTTCGATCGACATAACCTCGTAGCAATGGCGCACATGGGAAACATGCAGATAATCATACCTGGAAATATAGGGGCCAGAGAGGGTATTTCATTTCCCTTCAATAGACGCGTTATGAGCTAAATATATGGTGTGTCAGTCATGATATGAATATTTTGAAAAACAGAAAAGTTATTCACGCGTTTTTTATTGACGTCAGTATATCACTAAAGGTGATTAATGCACCCACCTACTGCCTTGTCACAGTATCTAGTGCTTTCGCAGTGTTCGACTAATTTTTTTAAAGCACTAGCCTGAACTAGTACTGGACTATCAAAAATTAAGTAAAACAATTTACCACTAGCCCGAATATACAATTTTGAGAAAATTCACTAGCCCGAATAGAAATTTACTAGCCCAGGGCTGTGGTCTAGTGGGTTAATGTGAAGACTGCTTTTGATGTATAAGCCTATCTCACATATACCATAAGGAAAATGGTACATACAGCCTGTATTGGTCCCTGTGATGAGCTGCAGCCGTGGTTAGAGCATTAGATTGTCATCTAGACAACCAGTGTTTGATCCACAGTAGCGGTATGTCATGTCCTTCCATGACATGTGGAAGGACAAGTTTTCAGGGAAAATGGTTACATCAAATGACTGCTGTATATTATCAGTAACTGAAATAGTGTTAAAACAGTGTTAAACTCCAATAAAATTTTAGCGGACCTGGATGTTGGGCTACAAAAGAATTATCTTAAAATGGTGCTTTTCTGGTATTTCAATATGCATTAATTAATTTTCCACAACTGACTGGGGTGGGTGCCTGGATTGTTTCTGGAGAGTTCTCCCAGTAAATCTGATTCTGCAAAAAAGTTAATAATTAATGTTCAAATTCATTCACCTGTTTTAAATTATTATTTATCAATATCTGTCCCAGCTACCATCATAGGTCCAACCAGCACTTTACCCACACAAATCTCATTAACTACAGGCTGGAATATAATTACATTGACAGTTATTGGAGGTATGCAAAGAATATTTTACCCTTGCTTTTTACATACATTAATATTTTTCCAGGGAGTTGTCAATGTACGCCCTGTCCCATTCTGTTAATATTTCAATGTACCAAAAGATCTGAGCTTAAAATAGAAATAGAGCTTGAAATAGCAGACATAAGCTTTTTGGGGGAAAATTTCTGACCGGAAACCAATTAAGGGAAGGAAATTTCAAGGAGTAAACCGGAAATTTGCAGAAAATTACATGATTTCAAAGACATTTTTAGTGGGAAGGTGCCTTTTACAAATAACAAGCTATGTCTATAAAGTATAATACAGCCCCTGTGTGTAGCCTGTGGGAATGTGATGCATTTTCCCTTCTACAAAAGGCTGTTAACATATGTCTTCCACTCAGGAAAACTCTTTCCCTAATATTAATGAACAACACCACCTGAATATTTCATCAATACTCCAAGCCACAGATGAAAATCAGGCTGTCACCACTAATAATGTGAGAGCTCTTTCCTCGAATTAGTCGGTCAGAGCACAGTCTTCAACTCAAGCCCATGGTGGTTTCAATTTAGCATATTTGCACAGGTACTTGCCACAAAAATTTTTTTTCTAGTATCTATAGAATCTAATAATAGAAATTTCTATTTCTGTACACGGAAGACAATTTGAAATGCACGTGCATCAATCTTCTCCAGTTCAGCCTGCGAGGAAACGACTCCGTATCCTGGACTCTGACAGTGACTCCCAGTGATTCAATAAATCCAATTTACACGTTTTTAAACGGTCACAATACACAGTTTAAATAACTAAGAGAAATATAATGTGTATTTTAAATATTGACACTCGTGAACATTTCAGTACACATATTTCTATGACAAGGTCAGGGACGAGTTGCGGATTTATGTTTGTTTAATTTGTTTTATAAATGATTTCAATATTCATGATATGAATAAAATATTGTTTGTGTAAATAAAAAAAATATCGATTTTATGTCTTTTATCTTGCATTTTATTGACAAACGATTAATAGAAACATGCACTTCTTTTTTGCGGTAGCACACAGTAGTGAACAGTCTACACTAGACGTCTTGTATATAGGTCATCCTATAGTCTGTTTCATTTTCTGTGAGCGTTTTAACAAACTGAGTTCCTAAATTTGATTTTTTACGGTCGGGATTCGAACCCGAATTTCCCCATAGCCAATTACTGGCCTGGGTTGCTCTATCCAATTAAGCTATCTGACCGTGAAGTTATAGTGTAGGCCTACCTGAAATTATTTAAATTAGTTCGTTATTTCTATTTCATATTAATTTATGCAAAAGCGAGGAAATTAACAAACATAATTATTTAACCCTTTTTATGAAATAAATTATGCATGTTACAGAATCCCTCTAGATAAGCGTCAAGGACTTATATGTATATATGTACAAGTCCTTGGCTGTGTTTTAAAGTATGAATGGTTAAATCAGGGATGCTATATAGAATCCCTGGTTAAATTAAAAGTTGTTAACATGTAGGCCTACAGTTACCACGTTTTCAATACCGGAATAGCCACGTGCCCATTACCAGAATCAAAGATGTATAGTATAGGTCTTTACCAGAATATACTGAAAAACACCTCCAAATATGGAAATACACCTGTTAGTTACTGAAAGTATTATATTTAAATATCATTAAATAACACCTGGACATTAGCAACATTATAACAATCCTTGCAACTTGATAAGATGCATTTAAAACATCCAGTGACATGATAGTATACCTAAAACATGATACTATAAGACACTGAATGTCATAAACATAAAAGTCTGTCGAGTCAATACAATTAAACAAGAAATCAAAAGTTATAAACTTAAACAAAAAATATGCTCTTTTTGTGTTCAAATCCACCAAGCCAGATAGTAGTACAAGATGCACACTTTTCAAAGTTTTTTTTATTATTAGTTGAAGAAGTCTATAATAGTATTAATTATATCTCACAACTGGCACGGCACCAGATATTTAAAACGACTTACACGCCAGACATACCAATAACCGTATAAGAGGAAATTGTGCGGTACTTTTTTGCGGTATTGACTTAAATCTCAAGATTTATTTATCGTCATAATAACAAGATCAAAATTCATATAACATCATATAACGAATTGCTGTCATACAAAATGATTCAATATTACGGGATGTGTTTTTATTCATTTATCTGTATTGCTTATTTGAAAAGAATATCAAAATAGTCAATATCTCAGATGAAAAGATCTAGTACTTTTTTAGGTAATTTATAATGTACTTATTCCAGAGACAGTAAACTGACTTAGACGCCTTAGTCATTGAGCAAAGTTTTAACGAACAGAACAGAACAGAATTTTATTGAAGTCAATACGTAGTACATCGTCTATATAAATGCATATTTACAAAATAGAAAACACATACATAATTTAACAAAATAACGGTACAAAGTTACACGTAATTCAACGAAACAAATGTACATGGAGAGTAGAAGAAAAAAATAAATATCAACAAAAATCTTCTATACTATCCCTCAACAAAAGTTAGATTATTTCTCATAATATAAATGCCTATCCTTTAAGGACTTTATTGTCATGGCAATTCAATAATTCATAAAATCTAACGTGTTGGGTTTCAAGTAAAAGGTAAAGGTTTTGCTTGTTTTACTGTTGCCCCTATTAAAAGGGCCAGCCAAATTGCCTTATGAGACATCCATTCTTTGTTTGCACAGTATCCCCGAATCCCTTCTCCTTTCATCGGACGCCTGACGGAGACTAGGGGCTAAGGAAAGCATTATTTTACTAGTGGACGGCTTACCATACGACCGCATCAGTTCTAACCCAGGAGTTCGAACCATCGATCTCCAGCTCCGAAGACGGACACCCAACCACTCGGCCACGGTCGAGTATTAGATTAAGAATAAATTTATTAGATTCACTTCATTCTAAATTTTGTAATAAAATACATTCTCCAATTCTCTACGACATGACTGTATATTCGTTTGTTAATCTTGCTTTGGTTAAAAATAACATCCACAGTTAGAAAACTATCTTTTAAACCAAAAGAATTGTATATATGACGTGGGATTGTATATTTATGTATTTTACGGACAATATTTCATTTCTATCTTCATATTCATAATCAGAATGATCGGAATGAAGAAATTAACGTAATGCAATATTAGTGAATAGCACGTAAAATGTGTGTATTTCTTTATTTGTGTACGTAATGAGTGCTTGAACAAAATATCAAAATGATCAATATACGAGTACATGATAAAAGTGTGTGGAATTGATTTTGCGGTTCTTATGTACCAGTTCCATAGACAGTATATTCAAGTATATAAACAGTATATCGGCCAAATTAAAATAACCAACGAGTCTTTTAGTAATCAAAGCGTGCTATGCATATAAAACGGAACATATCAATCTTTAGATAAAACAGTATTATATATGTGTAGGGAATACGGAACTTGACATTATACGACTATACCCCCAGCAGAGCTATTCAAAAAGTGTCTTCTAACGTTTGTAAGAAGACACTTTTCAATAACTCAACTTTCACGTGGACATAATCCTTTATCGTCGTATAAGTCAGATACACGTACTCGTATTTTCTTCAAAAATGTCTTCTTACAGACGCTAAGAAGACGGTTCCCTTAGACAAACAACCATTTTATCCTCGGCTTCGCCTCGGACAAATTGGTTGTTTATCTAAGCGAACCATCTTCTTACGTCTGTAAGAAGACATTTTTGAAGAAAAACTCGTACTGTATCTATTACTAAGATACGGTCTAAGTATTAATGTGTTGGTTTCGAATGTTCATACATATATATATGAAATGAAATTTTAAAAGGTGTAATCAATACACGCGCTATAATTTACCATAGCAAATTATGAAATTATTTGGTTAAAATGACATTATACATGTAGGAATTTATAGATGAAAATCGCGCGTCTCGTGTATTTATTGTACATACAAGATATCATAACATTCCCCAATTCTCCATGTTTTGAACTACATGAGTATTCTCGTTTGTTTACATGATTGCGTTGAAAATAATACGCCAAATTGTAAATACTAGTATCAAAGAACAAAATGAGTTTAGGTCACGGGATTGATAGCGTATTTGATGGACAATTGGTGATCTTGATTTAAATAAAAGCTATGATTGTTACATGTATCGAAATGAAGAAATTAACGTCTTACGCAACTAATTATGAAGCGGACTGTGTGTATTCAATAGTGTGTATTAGTTTTAGCAGTATTGAATATTTACGTTGGGCCTGTACAACTAACATGTAGTCATTTCAAATTGATTTCAAGCAAAAGTTTGTCAATTGAATTAAAGAGAATTAAAGACAATAATTGAGCGTGGACTTACAGTCTTTGCTTTACCATTACTTGTATATTACAAACAAACACTAACAACTTCACTTATTTGCAATACCGGACTGTGCGGTGTTTATTTGGCGACCACGAAAGCAGCAAATGAATTGAACATAGAATGTTTGTACATGTACAATAGTAGTAATGGGTGAAACCCTGGGTACCAAATCAACGTAATTGGTACCCAGAAGTTTTCAAAATTGGGACAAATTGGGACAAATTGGAAATCAATGTTGTACCCCAAAATAGTATGAATTGAATTTTAGGAATGTTCTGGGTACTGTGTGTGTTTTGTTTTATTTGTACTGTATAGACTTAGACAATGAGAGAATTTTCTTTCGAAAAGACATGGTGGCCCTGAAAAGGGCCGTTGGTGGTCCTGAAAAGGACCGTTGATAGTTTTTTTTAAACCGTGTTTGCTGCCTGATCTGGTTGGGTACATAGTTGACATTGGCAGTCTGGTGGGGGATAGCAGAGCCTGCATGTTGGATCCCCACAGGACCATTCCTGTTCTGGTACTGGTGGTTGTTCCGTGTACTCAACTTGAGCGGTAGTGATGATACGCCAATGCTCTTCTTCTTGTTGTTGTTCCCGTTGTCTATTCGCCGTTCGTTCCCGAGCATCTCGCTGCCTTTCTCTGACTTGATCTCGAAATTGCTCTCGCATTTGAGATAATTCTTCTCTATGATGAAATCGATTGGTTTCAATGGTATTCAAAGTCTCACCAATGGTTTGAAGATCACGTTCCCTTTTTCTAACAATGCTAGCCGCTAAGCGACTGATTGAACGCCATACCCTGCTCTGTTTTTCAGTCAGTTGTTTTGCTGTTTTGAGTTCATTGAATAAAGCCTCCATCTTGAGTGTTTGAGTTCTCAGAATGAAATGAGGCATTGTAAGACGGAGTATTGTATTACGCCACCCACTCTCGTGGTTGGATGACGTCATATTCCTTGGATGACGTCACCCTAGGGTTGGATGGCGTCACGCGCCGATGCATGTGCGGAGCTTGATTGGTAATTTTATGAACTTAGAAAAAAGACAACAGACACCTAGTTTCAGTTTTTCTAAACTTTTATTTTTGTAACAAGAAACAGTAACAAGAAACTACATGAAACTACATGAAACATTTTATGAAACATTTTTTACATTTAATGATCACCATAAAGAGTTGTATTTCTATGTATGATACTATGATACAAACGTCTGTGACCTTCTGGTCTAGAGTTACGTTGAGCACAACACTTTTGTCCACACTTGTTCACATATTGAGCATGCATGTAATAAGTACCATAATATTGATGAAACCAATGCGTCACATAAGTGTCATTTTTTCCATACATGTCCGGTTTGAATCGGGTTAACAGTATCTGGTTCAAGTCACATTCACGTGAGATAAAATCCAAAGCGAATAGACAATACACACCACACACCGGTAACATATCGCCTTGTATTCTCATGGCATTCCACAGATAAGTTTTGTTGGCATGTTTTTTCACAAAGGATAGAATCTCTTCGAAAGGTGGTAATCCGTAGGAATCAAAGTACACTGCTTTATTGTCTTTTAAATAAAGAGCCACCCAGTGTTCTCCAGGTTGATTTCCGTTATGGGTATTCACAATATAGGCTTTCACGTCATGCGGTTTCTCTGAAGGTAATTGATCTTTGGCACAAACACGAGCATGTAGTGGCTTTAATAACGGTGAATGATCTAATAGGTATTGTAGTTCATTCGTCTCCATAATGCCAATTTCTGTTGACACGTTCAGCCCAAACACTGATCCATTGATCTATGAATTGATTCTGAGTGAGTTCTTCTTTAAATTGAATCCATAATCGACACGCGTCTCCTTTTTCACTATCGGTCAAGGTCACTAATTCAGGATACCACTTTTCCATGACCTTGAACACGTCCAAACGTTGAATCGCTTTTTGAATGTAAAGTTCTGTCCACTCTTCCGTATTCGTGTATAAGCAGAGTACATGTTGTACTTGACTAGGATGATTCACTCGACAACCATAACAGTCTTTATGCACTTGATTATAAATTAAAGATTGGAGTGCTTCTGTGACGTGATGATTCAAGCACTCTTGTAAAAAGTCCGTCTTTGAACTTGTACAACAAGGATACGCCAATAACTTCATTTCGTAATCTTGTCCTTTTTCCAGGTGTTCAATATCCATGTCTTCCATCTTAATAATCTAGATTAATAATCTAGAAGCACTTCTCTGAATTGATTGATTTCAATTTGATTGTCGTATTCCGGAAATACAATCACGTTGATGGCTTGTGCAAGTGCTGTTCCAAAGTGAAATTCCAATCTCAGATTGCCCGTTTTTATAGGATGGAGTTGACCTTCCTCGCAACCTTGATCTGCTGTCAAGTCCAACCCCCAGAGTGTGTATCCGTTCCGATAATCATTCATGCTCAATCAAATGAACGATTGAGACCAAGAGCTCCTGTCGCTTGATAGAGTGACATGTAGGATCTTAGAACTTCTCCCGTTTCAAAATTGGGTTGAAACGCTTTGTTATGAATACTTTTTCCGTCAATGCTGACTTCTAGATGATTCAGTGTAAAATGACGGAACTCAAAGGGGTTGGTAGCCATGTCTCCATTCATGTCTCCATTTCTTACCATACCGATGATAAGCCGTTTTGGCAATTGACCTTGAAATAAATGATCTTCAATTTTGGATCGTTGACCGTTAGGAATCGTAAATGTTTTTACTTCAGTTCGTCGGATGGGGATTTTCATGTTATGTTGAGCAATCTGTTGATTGAGTTGATTGGCTACCACTGGCAGTAAATCTACTGTTCTTACATTAAATCCTGCTTCTAGAAACTTGATTTTAGCCGGTGAAGTACTCATGAGACAGAATTGAGGTGACGCTTTGTTTAGTCTTAAGCGTATTTCCATACCATTGGGTAAATATTTATCTTGCATCATCAGATCCAAATGAAGCCGTCCACATAGTTCCACCACACGACTTTGATGGACACGAGCACGTCTCTTACCATAGCCCTTGTTATCCCCGTCATGTACTTTTTCGAGCATATGACCAGCGGTGTCTTCAGCCCATAACTCTAGCGCCTGAAGCTGAGTGTCTTTACAGCTTGAGGTGAAGGAGAGTAAATTTTCTATGTATGCCCGATAGCCATACGTGTCCGCATTGCTGGTGATCAGTTTATTATTCAGGAACACATCAATGCTTGAGAACATGCTGTGAAAGAAATTGTTGACGGTAGCAATTTCACTGTCGGCCGCTAGGTCTGTACCATCTGCCTGTATAATTTTGAGTTTTAGGTACAGGTAAGATTGATTCAGATCTGTCCATTTTTCTGTCTGTGCAGGAATCACAAATTCAATCGGAGCATTATTGTCCAGGGCAGAAATGGGATAATGCTCAGTCCATTGACCTTCTTGCATGGCTGTCATGGTAGGTGGCACAACAGACACATCCAACTCTGTCTTACTACATTCACAGGAACCGTGTTGCATCATGATTAATCGAAAATATCAAGAGGTCTGGCCTGCTTAACTCGGCGATGATGAAGTTTCGAATGAGGTCTTTTCTTGACAGGTTTGCTCTTTATACGTCTTTTAGGGCTGGCCACGGCACGTAGCAAGGATTCACCCACATCTTTTAATACAGAGGCTCCACGTTTTCGTATTACTTGTTTAGCGTTTGATCCTGTCAAGATATCATTGATAGCGGCTCTTCCTTGCTGGAGTCCTTCTTTTTTCAAGGTGTGAACTCCAGATTTCACAAATGGATTCAGTAAAGGCATGATTCTTTTCATGGCTTTCTTAAACATGGATCCAAGTCCGTGTCCATATTGTCGAGGTTGACCTTGGTAAGTAGGTATCATTGTCTTTGACGTAGGTGTAGTTTCACCATAGACTTCCCATGAATAAACTGAATAGACTGGCCAGTGTCACCCCTTATATGGATAGTGATGGTGTCAAAGTCGGCTTTAGCCAGTGGTACATAGTGTAAATTCAAGAACTCGAAATGAATATGGGGGTTAGTTCCTGCTTTCGTTCTCGGATCAAATGGAGCTACACGTAAGATGGGGGCTTCTATGTTTCCCAAATAGGTATAAGACGCGAGGTCAGAATAAACAAACAAATGATTATGACCCATGTTAATATCTACGCCATGAGGAAACGGTTCCGGAGTGTCTTTAAAAAAGATGGTAGGAGAACTATCAGGGGCTCCACCCAGTTTAATAAACATGTGAGGATGAAACTGAATGCCTAGTTGATCCGAACTGTCCAGTTTTGCGCGTTTACTTTGTCCTGAAAAACCCATGGTAAATCGAAGGCCTTTCTGTCTAAATATTTTACCTAATTGATCTTTCACGGTAAAGTCAATCGTCTCGATCAAATGTTGGGGTGTGACATAAGTTCCTACAGGGATACAAAGTCGTACACCTTTTTCTTCTTTATTGGGGAGAGTACAATAGGTCTCAAAGTTTTCTAAGGCCTTACCCAGGACAGGATCATGTGTGACAATGTAGAAATGTCGCTCTTCTTCAGTGACATTAATGACCTGACTAGGAACAATCATTTCCACTAAGGCAATTTCCCAATCTTGTTTATTGAGATGGATGGGTTTTGCCAGTTTGGTACGAAAACAACATTGCGTATTGTCTTGGAATAAATCCATAGAGCTATCACTCATGAGTGTTATGTAAAACGAACTCATGTTGATTTAGGTTTATTGAATTTCAAGGAGGGATTCGGTAGAATATAACCTAGAGAACTACTTAAAAGCAGAAGCCACAATTCTCGATCGGGTCGTTGAAAACACAAATTAAATAGCGATACGGTAATAATAATAAATACCACTACAATTTGTGACAAAAAAGTGACCTTATTTTTGGGTTCACACAATTTGGTTTGCTCTGAGGCAGTCACTACCACACTGGCCGTATCAGTTTGAGACATGATGTATTTATTAACCAGTTCAAACTTCAAACGAGATGGGATTCGGGAATCCAACTGTCAAATTTCGAAGGATAGCCTTTCCAATGCACTTTAATTTCTCGTCTTCCGTCTACCTTACTCTGGCGATGTGCGAGCACTGATTCAATTTCATAGATAGCATCATCTTTTATAACCTGTACTTCAGAGAAATAAAACGAACCTAATATGGGTTCTCCGTCTAAATCAGTCAATTTCACAGTAGCAGGAGAGGTCTTTTTGACTTGGATCACTTTAAACAGTTCAGTGGTCCAGTTGGGTAGATAACCTTTATCAAATGTACGTTTTGTTTTATTGATACGAACAATATCTCCCACATGAAGGGTCGTCGACGCTTTCTTTCTTGATTTTCCATACAAGGTCAAGGCCACTTGAGATTCGTTATTCTCATTCACGGATACGGGTGCCATTTGTATACTACGATGAACACGATGATTGTAGGCATGCACGAGATCAGGCAATACCTGAATATACCTTCGTGTTTTATGATGCGTAAAGTATTTCCACATGCGTGATTTTAATGTCCGTTGAAAACGTTCCACTATACTAGCCTTAGTTTCTGGGTTTTCAGTCGTAAAATAATGAATCCCTACTTTGTCTAAAAACTGTTGAAACCTTTGATTCTTGAATTCTGTTCCTTTATCGGTTTGCAACGCTTTAGGTTGTCTCGTTTTAAGAATAGAGCGAAACGCTTCCACCAATGTGAGCCCCGTTTTATCCTTGAGGGGAACGACCCAAGCATATTTTGAAAACACGTCAATGACACACAACAAATATCGATAAGGGGTGTTGTACTGAGCCAAGGATTGCATGTCTGCCAAATCAGCTTGCCATTGATGATCAATACCACCCACAATCGTTTTCCGTCTCGAGAATGCCCTACGGATAGGTTTGTGCAGGGTATAGGTCTTTTGTCCCTTCAACCAGGATCGCACTTGACTTGGCGTAATGGATTTCAGTTGAGTTCGAGCTGCTGTAGTAAGACGTTCTACCCCACCAAAACCAGCCGGATGGTGGGGATCATAATAAATCTGATGTAACAGACTGTCTACCTTTTTGTTCATGTTGTCTAGTAGGCTTCCCACTTAGGTTCTGCTTTCATCTGTTTGACAGGTTTACTTATAGGTTCTGCTTTCATCCGTTTACTTATAGGTGAAGGAGGCTCAACAAAACTATCAAAGAATTCATCTTCCTCCGAATCGTCTGCTTTTTGCATCCATGACCATCTCCGTTTATTTCCTATCACTTCTTGTGGTACATTGACATCTCTTAGTCCACTAGAAAACTGTTCCCATCCTCTAGGCTCCGACCCTTTTCTATGACGTATGACATCATTGACCAAATCAATAATGTTGGATCCTTGTATTGGTTTTCCATGGTATTCCAACATCCCATGATCATTCCATGACATGTGGGGATGATTTTGTAGAAAGTGTAATAAAAGCTGAGTTTTTCGACGCATGGTAGTAGGAACACTTTCAAGAATCCGATCCGTCAATGTAGCAGGAGCCGCTTGTGCCCCTTGTGCACCTTGAGCAGCTGGAACAACCGGTGCAGCCGGTGCAACTGGTGCAGCCAGAGTAGCCGGTTCACGTGCTTTTTGATGAGACAGTTGAAACCTTTGCAAGACTTGCCCATAGTGTTGTGCTTTTTCTGATTCAGACAACGATTCATTTTGTAATACGTCTCCCATTTGTTTCTGTAAATCGGATGTTTGACTGACTTGCGGGGGAGGAGGTAAACGTGGTCGTTGTTCTGTTTTCCATCGATTCATCTCTTCTAGCATTTTGAACGGGACGATAGCCATTTTCTTCATATCTTTTTCACCAGTGTGGCAACACCTCCACTGAGTGCTCCTGCAGCAACAGCTTTAGCAATGATTGGAGCAAGAGCCAGTAATGGAAATAATCCTCCTTTTTGATTCAACACACGTTTCTTTTTTTGAATGGATACTCTTTTATCTGCTAAAGTGCGGAGATGTTGACGCTTGGACTTCAACCTTTGCTTTTGAGAGGGGGATAAGGCAACATTGCCTTTTAAAACATTCTGACAGCATTCTGCCACACATTGAATCATTTCTTTAGATGCTCCATGTATCATCTTTCTTCTTAACCCATCTGGGGCTTGAGTTAAACCCAAAACCAGATGTCCGTATTTATGCAGGAGTGGTCGCTTTGGTGCCATTATGTCAAATAATACCTGTTTTTACATCTTCACAGCTTTTATACTAAAGCATCAAAGGCTTGTCTTGAAGCTGGATTCATAGGGCCCTGTCTCATCAGGTGAATACGATGTCTCAAAAGGGGTTTCAAGACAGCCTGTCTTGATAAGGTAGATAAGGATAGGGGTGAAAAACGACACAATGGAGTGTCTGGTGAACTTCTTGAACTGGGAGATGATCTACTGGATGAACTGTGAGATGATCTGTTGGATGAACTCAAACTTCTAGGTGTGCTCCTAGATAAACTACTTGGCCCACTTCTAGATGAATTTCTTGAAGAACTACTTGGCGAACTTCTAGAAGAACTCAAACTCAAACTGCTTGGTCCACTTCTAGATAAACTGCTTGGCCCACTGCTTGAATAACTTCTTGAAGAACTCAAACTACTTGGTCCACTTCTAGATAAACTGCTTGGCCCACTGCTTGAATAACTGCTTGGTCCACTTCTAGATGAACTGCTTGGTCCACTTCTAGATAAACTTCTTGAACTTCTAGATAAACTTCTAGGTGTGCTAAAACTGTTTGATCCACTTCTAGAAGAATTTTGAGATGAGCTTTTAGATGAATTTCTAGATGAGCTAAAGCTCAAACTACTCACAGGACTGATAGGAGACCATTGTAACTTACTGATTGGAGTTACAGCCATAGAGGGTGTTGAAGTGGTTTGCTTTCGACGACGGAGAGTAATAAAACGTTCATTGATCTTGGCAGGCGATTTTCTGACTACTTTTTTAGCTGGAGCTTTTCTAGGTTTTCTTGCTCTTTTAGCTGGAGATTTTCTAGGTTTTTTAGCAGGCGCTTTTCTGGCTTTTTTAGCTGGAGATTTTACAAATTTACGAATCTTCTTTTGACCATTCCATCGGAGTAAACTTCGTATCATGACTCCACCAAGAAATCCACCTCCTCCTGGTTTCAATATGAGTTGACGTTTAGTATCCATGTCCACTTGATCATCTCCCAGCTGCTCTAATTCATGCTGATGTTTTTGCATAAAGTTTTGTGTTTGTTTAGGTAGCACAATTTTCTTTTTTAAAATCACCTTTGCTGCTAAGGTGAACCACTTGAGCATTTCTTTTAATCCAGACCTTAGCATTTGCTCCCGTACAGTAGGGTCTCGTTCCTGACCCAAATGTTCTAACGATTGAGCTATGGCTGTGGCTGACATGATGACTGAATGATCTTATATGAGTAAACGATGTTTATATATACACAACTGGCCCACGTTTTTCTCCAGTGATCCAGTGATGAAAAATATCTGTTCTTAACCGATAACTGTCTGGTGTTTGAGGGTGAAAGTCAATCACTAAATACCCATGAGGTGTAGAGATAGCATCTTGATAAGCGGGTAACAAGTGTGGCAATTGAATTTGATTCGCCAACACTTTGATTTGTCCTTTATCTCTTGTGTTTTGAAATAAGATCATGTAATGTGCATTTAAACTCAGGGTACGACTGGCTTTCGATTGTTGAAACATGTTTTGTGTAATGTAGATCACACTAGCATTACGATGGTGACCTTTTCGTGTAAACCATAATTTGATTTTCTCTTCATCTTTATCACCAAGCATGTCATCAAATATAATTAAATGAGGAATGGATGTATCCTCTACTATCTCTTCATCCTCGTCAGGTATCCCCTGTATGAACCGAATACTAGGTTCTTGTTCTTGTAATTGTGCATAGGCTACTTGCCATTCTTTGTAACACCATACAATACGCTCTGGTACTACTTGAAACAAATCTGATTTGTATTCCAACACCTTTTTTACAAATTGTGTTTTACCAGAGCCACTAGGGCCTGAGATAAACATATTGCAAGGATGCTTAAAAAGTAAACTGGACTCCATGACGTGAAAATCACAACTAACACTATTGGAAGAAAAACATTTTATTTATTTGTATAACCAGATAAAACATGATTGATGACAACATGAATGTTTATGTATGAGTACAAGAATAATCACAACAAGAACAACACATGTCATGTAAGGGTAACAACAGTTTGTCAGAAAATTCAAACACACATTCTGAATGTCCAAATTGACTCAGAAATGTTAACACAGAGTCATTGTTCACCACCTGTTTGAACCAATCCGTTTCACTCAAGTCCATGGGTACTGATTGTTTATAAAATGAATTCATCACATGAAGTCCATGTTTCATTTCTTCAAACATGTCTGGTGTACTCAACTGTTGTCGAATCCATTCCAGAGAATGATGACCTTCAGGTATCTTCATACGATAAGCAAATACCAATGCTTTTCTCAACAGGGTATGGTTCATAATATCAAACTGTTCCATTCTTGAATCGTGTGAATCACTCTATCGTTACATACATAAGTATTCCAATCGTCTCGATGGATAGCTTTCAAGTCTAAGTGTGCACTGATCATAGCATCACGAATCATCTGTCTAAATAGTTCAAACGTGTGAGGGTTCAGAATCCACGCGCGAATGTCCTTGACCTTGACAAGGTCATCTTGTACAATACTGTATAACGTATCCGTATACAGCTCAAAGTCCAAAATGTAATATAAACTTATAAATCGTCTAGATGGTTTAACCATAATTGAATATTTCCTGAACAAATCACTATTCTAGGTCGATTCGCATGAACGGCTTCAATCTCGTCTTTGACTTCTCTTAAGCGATGCCTTAATTTATAGAACACGGCACGATACTGTAGAATATGAATAACATGAGTGAACGGTACCTGTCTCTTAAATACCATGATACCACGTATTTTAAACTGTGAATACTGACGCCATCCGGGGTGAGATCTCCCATTGTCCTCTTCAGCCATACTGAACCATATCACATTGGGGGTAGAACGAAAATTGTTAGCTAAGGCAGATACGTCGCTCAAATTAGCATCGTGGATTAAAAAATCCCATGTCGTAGATAACATACGATCTAAGCTTTGTTGTACCACATTCAGTTTTCGTAGAATAGGTAATTTTTGGTTGAATGACAAGTCCTGGCGATCACCTACATCCTTCAACAGTCTCTCTATCTTTCGATGATTTGTATGTTGTAAGCTATGTATAGCATTATGAGTAGCCCATGTGTGCACTAACTCCATCTTCCATGTTTTAGCGTTAGCCCATATGACATAACGATAAATTTTAAGTCTCAGCTCTATCGGTAGTAAGGGTATCCAATCCATGTCTTTATGAATAATGACTTTTAGATGACTTGTTCTAGGCCAAAAGGTATCCTAAAAGGTCAAGGTCATTCATGTAGATAACCATAAGGCACAGTCATATGATTCTCGACCACAATACGTTTGGTATACACCGAACGAAATGTTTTGACTTGTTTCTCACTGGTCACGGTTCTGTCCTTATGACGTTTAATCCGAGAAGCATATTCAACTACGGTCGAATAATGATGTCTGTCTTTCACACAATCCACCATCGTATTGAAATTCACTTGTTGAGTGGCATTGTAGTCTAAAGTAATGCCTTTCACTTTGCATTTTTGATGGAGTTCACCGTTTTCAATGTATTCATAGCCATAGTTCTTTGGACCTAAAGCGACATATCTCACAATACGACCCTTTGGTACCTCATCTGTCCATTTTCCCAATCGACTGGAGATAATAGGAACATTATAGCCATCAGGGTCATGAATGTACATACAACTGTCTGTGTCAAAATACAATACTCTCTTTCCTAGAGGTTCAAGCACTTTGTACAGTTCTAATCGAGCATAAGCCGTCACAAATGAAGCCACCACAGGATTGGCTGATGAATGAGGGTCTGCTTTGTCCGATTCATCAGTATAATTCATTAACATGAATTCATCATGATCAAAACACTCTGCATATTTCACAGACTTTTTAGGATCGTTCAGTATTCCGTAGAACTGGTCCAATCGATGAACATACTCTGTTTTAGGCAAGAGGTTGGTTTGAGCATTTTTACCCCAGAGACAATTCAGCATGGTTTTGGCAAAAGCTCGTTTTCCTGGATTTTTCTCCACCTGTTGCAAACGAATTCCTTCTGCTTCAAAATAATCCTGTTTAAATTTATCTTGAGCCTCTTCCGTATCCACCCCTGGAGGATATCCACTAGCCTCTTGTTTCATTTTCAAGTATTTGTCAATGTATTGCCGATAGACGTCCGTACTCCATTCATCCCAGTGCCATACATGATACACTTTTGATACTTGATAGCCTAAAGCAATAGCTTTAGCCAATTCAACATGAGTCCATGTGCCATACAAGAATCGTTCATACGGGGAATGTGTACAATAATCCATCTCCTTCTCAGCACAGGTACGGCATAGCGTAAACACCATTTTACTATTACAGTGTATGGGTAAGACAGGCATCCATAAATCTTGCGGGGGTAGAACACGGCATTTAATCAGTCCTTTGTATTTCTCAATATGCTGTTGATCAATTTGTTCTTGACTCATGATCACTGGATGACCTATCGGATAAGCCCTGTACTTGTTCACATACGGATAGAGAGAACAAATATCCACATATTTGATTTCTTGACCGTTGTCTACTTCATGATACAGTCGGACGGCATTCGTACGACCTCCGAACAAAGCTTCCCTGGGTTGAATCGGGTCTTGACCATGATAGAATCGTTCCACTCTTGTCTTATAGGCAGGATCCTTTTGACAACGCTGATCAAATTCACATTCCCACATGACCACAACAGGGTACCCCTGTTCTTTCAAAGTCTTCAGTCGTTTATACGTATCGTGATAGGCCTGTTGCATGCTTCTCAAAGTATACGGATTGATGGTACTTCGGTTAGGAAAACAGGTGGGGCACCCATGGTACCAACATCCCATGAATTCATACACGGTGTTGGTCTCTTGACAATAGCCATCCACGTAATAAGGTCCAATTTTGACTTCGCCTTTGTTATTCAAGGCATGCCGAATATGTATCTCCTCTGTGACAGCCATCATTTGTAGCCAACGTATGCCTTTCATGGAATACCGGGTTTTATTGGGATACCCGGCATCAGAAATCACGGCTAAACTATGAGGTGGCATGGAATTTTTGCGCCAGGCTTTGTTACACACTTGAGCTAACGTGGTAGCTTCAGTAAATGGATCTATTTGATCACTGTCCAATAATTGTTGACGAAATTCTCCACATCCGCGCCTTAAAATGTCTACATCCGATTGACAGTATTTCTCCATTTCCTTTTGAAAATCAAATACGTCACATTTTCTTTCATTGTACCAGGTTAAAAACTCTTCACGTCGCTCTGGTTTCATACTATCCGGTTTGTAAAAGTGTAGCGGCAAATAAGGTCCCACATAATCTTGATACGCCAAGGTGTTTGCATAGAATGGAAACCATCCTTTGGCTAACTCGGTCAGTCCAAATGTATTGGGAAAATAGGAGAGAGGCATACTCAGGAAACTGAGGGAGTCAATCATGCGTATTCCATGCACTCTCAATTGAATGATTTTACTACCATTCATAATCAACTGGGGTTTCGCCGTCCCCTGAGTGACCAAATATCTAAGAATAAACTGAGCGTCATAGCCTTGAGCATTGTGGGCTATCACTGTCGATCCTCGATGGGTAGGGAGGAATAGCCAAGTACAGAATTGTTGTAACGTATTTTCACCACGGAATGTCATTTGTCTGGCTTCATTCACCTCTTCACAATACTCACATGGAGCTTTCACTGACTTACACATACAGTCACCACAAGCACGTTGAGCCACACAAAAATTAGGGATATGTTCTCCAGAATCAAAACGACATTCAAAATCAAAAAAGATGAATGGTACTTCTGGTTGTTTTCTATCGGGTGGTTCATACGTTGGAATGTAACAGTCATGATCTGGTCCTACTTTGGCTTTACAACACCTGCATTTCTTTGTCCCTGGGCAAACGTGATTCCGTTTCGTTCCAATCACCTTTTGCCCACATTTCTTACAATTCCATACGGATTCACAAATGGTTTTACGTTGTTTTCCCGTTTTTGTTTTATGATTGTCAAAACATGCCTGACTCTGGAATAGGCGACGGCAATCCGGACATCTTATAGATTGTCCTGCTGGGCACAGGGTGTGAGCATAACACTGACAAATATGGTTACACTGGTGTCCTTCACGGTGATCATAACTGATATCACACCATTCACAATAATAACCCCGTCCGAGAAATCCGGTAATGGATACGATACAGTCATAATGATTATCATGGTGAAAGATATGAATCACACGACTTTTTTCAGTCATAGCAGGTGGTTTGAATAACAATTCACTTCCATAATGTTGTGGATGGATTTTAATCACATAGCCTGGATAGAGATAGTCCTGTAGTTTTTGGTATTCTTCTATACCACACGACTGATCCGATGAAATACCCACTTGCTTTAATAATGCTTCAGCTTCGTATTTTTGAAGATTTTTCTTAGAGCGACGTATTAGATTCCATCGTTTTTTCCATTCCGGGGTTTGATTTTCATGTACTTTGCACCGTCCTACCACAATCGATCTAGCTAAACACATAGAGTCTTTACTATTGTCAATACACACAACACTTGTCTTTGACTTCCGCATACTGAATAAGTTTGAGGCCTTGAATGTTTTCTTTCCGGATCCCTGTGGCATAGCAATATGCGTAATTTCCATCTGTGCCGCCCCATCATGAATTTTAAATTGACGGTTACTTTGTGCCACACGTTCAATTTCATCCAACAATGTATCTCCACTAATACGAGATGCCCTATTAAACGGAATATGTATCCCAAAGTCCAAATCAGGATGTAGAATAGATACTCGAACTCGATCATTCGACTTCACTTCACATCTCTTGTAGAGCTGATCCATCATATCATTAAACAACCTGTTTGTAAATTCAAACGATTGATTATACGGCTGAAATGTCACATCATATACTCTAGATTGAGTCTTGAATTTCCTTGACTTTCTTTCCATGCGTGACTGTATGTCATAATAGTCGCGCACAGGCTCAAACTTACTTCGTTTAGTTGGAGGTTCATCCTCACCACTAGTACTGTCGGTATCTGACATGATTATGATCTTAAAACTTCTCCGCCGTTTTTTATACTTCGGGTTCAAGGTCACAACGCGTGACACTCTATAAAAGACGTACGCTCCGTCCGTTTTTTATCATTTCAACATGAGCGATCCTAAAATGAACCAAGTTGAAGAGAACCGAGATCAAACTTTGATGTATTCATTAAAGAAGAAAATTAAAGAGCTTAACAACTTAGCGGATCAGCTCTGTGGACAGAAAAATGTAACATGGGATCATATCAAGTGTTATCGTTGTGGAAAGAAAGGACATTATTCTACAAGCTGTACGGAACCCTTCAACAATGAATGCTTTTATTGTCATGAACAAGGACATTTCATCGCAGACTGTCCTAAGAAACAAGGTGAACAGGTCGATCTACAGGACGCAGAACAGAGTAAGAAAAAACGTAAATACAAAAAGAATCCAACAAAAACTGTGAGTGACTTTGTGTAATCCGGACAATGTGTTGGACAATTGTGTATAGACTTAAATTGGAGACTAAGTGAGTTGTATTGTGTTGTACTTTGTACTTTGTTGTACTTTGTTACTCAGAATGTTTTCAAAAATAAAATGATAGACAATGTAATATGCTTTTGTCTTTGCTTGAGAAACAAAACGAATCTAACACATATGGTGGCCCTAATAAGGGCCGTTGGGTAATTCATTGCATTTCTGCAAGAAATAAGTACCGCCAATAGTTGGCTCTCAAATCCTCATCATAATACATGCCAAGGTCAGGGTATAAATTACCCATCTTGATATCCATCTTGACAACACAAGTATCTTGAAATTCAGACAAGTCTGGGTACAAATTACCCATCTTGACCACCCAAACATCTTCTTGTAACTCATCAGGTTCATCAGAAGTACTTTTCAAGCAGTTGCCCATGTTGAATCATGAAACATAAATGAGCTATGGAACATGAAAAAACACTAACTGACCTAGAAAACAACAGACCAATGAAATGCCGTTAAAATGGACCAATGAAATACTGTTAAAATGGACCAATCAGAGTCCTTGTATCATAGTCAGTGAGTGGCCTTACCTTGATCTAGTTTCATTCTGTATCGAGATGTCTCAACGTACGCTTAACATTATTAAGAGAAAGTATACAACCTTAGGGTTGTATATTGAACAACTAGAAATGCAACTAGAAGAGTTGAGGTTGGAGGTGAAGACCCTAAGAGAAGGGAAGAAGTTCGCAGAGGAGGTTGTGGTCAGCTCTGGGGAAGAGGACTGGGGGAATACCCCTCAAGAATCAACCCCAGAGAACTGGGAAGATGAGCTCACGGAGGTTCCGTCGAACCTCTACCAACCCACGCCGGACCCCAAGGATGTCCAGAAATGGGACAAGTGGTGTACCGCTTGTATGGGGAGATGCGGTCAACGCCATTAATCCCCATACAAGCACCAACGGTCCTTTTCAGGACCACCAACGGCCCTTTTCAGGGCCCCCCATACAATTCAGAAAGAATCACTCTCATATTGTCAATATTATCATACTTTACTATTTACTACTATATTTACATTCCTATCTGATGACGTCAAATCATGACGTCATTTATAAACTTAATATGCTGGTGCGTAGACGGTGTGGGGTAAGTGTACGTTTTATAGAGTTTTCTATAAACATTATAACATTTTTTCCTACAAAGTGCTGTGATAGTATGATGTGTACAATCATTTTCAACAAATGTATACAGTATTCAAAGTGCTGTGATAGTATATATTAAGTGTACAGTATTCAAAGTGCTGTGATAGTATATATTAAGTGTACAGTATTCAAATTGCTGTGATAGTATATATTAAGTGTACAGTATTCAAATTGCTGTGATAGTATATATTAAGTGTACAGTATTCAAATTGCTGTGATAGTATAATGTGTACAAAGTATTCCCACAAATGTATGCAAATTGCTGTGATTTTATGATGTATTTTCTACAAAGTGATGTGATTGTATAATGTGTACAAAGTATTTCCTACAAATATAAGTGATAGTTTGATGTGTACAATATAACCTTGACGTGTCGGCCTTGACGTGTCACAATTGACCTTGACGTGTCAAACACTTGTTCAAAAAAAAACTTGAAGTGTCACACTTATTAAAAAAAAATTGAAGTGTCAAAAATAACCTTGACCTAATAGAACACTGGCGCGTGCAGGCAAAAAGTATAAATACCCCCGGCGCAGACACTATTTTTTCATTATCTAGCATGGAGTCCTTCAACATGCCATACGATGTATTGAGAGAAGCACTAGAATCATCTGAGTTGATAGACCCGAATGCGGGTATGCATTACAACCAGCCGAAGTACAACCAGCCAAAGTACGGTCAACTACAGTATAGTCAGCCACAGTACAGCCAATACAGTCAACCACTGTACAGCCTGCCTAAGTACAGTCAACAGTCCATGGTAGATGTACAACCCCCCATGGTAGATGTACAGCCGATACAACCCATGGTAGATGTACAACCCACTATGACGAATACACAGCCTATGGTAGATGTACAACCCACTATGACGAATACACAGCCCCCTATGGCGAAAACACAGTCTAATACAACGGGTGATGCAAAGCCTACAACGGGATTGTCTGTTCTACAAGGTATCAGGGAAGAAATGGTACAGATGAATCAAGTCATGCAAGAGATGGTCAGACTCATGAAGAATCAAGAAGTACGGTTTAAGCCACAAGAAATGATTGTACCTGTACAGTTTATGTATGATTCAAAGAAACGAAAACATGAGCATGAGAAAAAGAAACCGGAGCATGACAAAAAGAAACCGGAGATGACAGAAACGAAGAAACGAAAACATGACCTTGAGAAACAACCTCGGGGCAAGTATGGTAAAGAAATAAAGAAATGAAGATCCGACTAACAGCTATGAAGAAACCACGACCAACGGTCCTTTTCAGGACCACCAACGGCCCTTTTCAGGGCCACCATGTCTTTTCGAAAGAAAATTCTCTCATTGTCTAAGTCTATACAGTACAAGTAACAAAACACACACAGTACCCAGAACATTCCTAAAATTCAATTCATACTATTTTGGGGTACAACATTGATTTCCAATTTGTCCCAATTTGTCACAATTTTGAAAACTTCTGGGTACCAATTACGTTGATTTGGTACCCAGGGTTTCGCCCATTACTACTTACAATGGTATCAAACATGGTATACATAACACAGCAGTATCTTTGAAATACTCGAGTGTGCAAACTGAATCGCCCAGGAACAACCAGAGATCAAAACCCTGTAGGGAAAAATTTCTCTGGAAACCTGTACCCCATGTCAAATTTCAGATTGCAGAGCATATGGGGCCACACTCTTTACAAATGCGATATGAAAGTTCGACAGTATAGTAATTATACAAAAATATACATAATCATGATAACCGAAATTATTTCTGGCATCTAAATTTTGAATACTACTGAAATTGAACTTGTGAAGAGCTATCCGGTAGAATGACCAATTACACATCATTCCACAGTTTTAAACATTACTCGCACGAGATTTTCGTGCACTTCTGTATAAAACACCCTTAGTAATCTGCAACGCGGAAAGACAAATATTTCACGCTATACTATCGAACCGCGTGAAATGAATAGTCTTTGCTTTACCATTACTTGTATATTACAAACAAACACTAACAACTTCACTTATTTGCAATACCGGACTGTGCGGTATAGACTAAAAGAGCGGGAAGGAAGATAAATCAAAGCACTGAAAGTACTCATGAAAACTGACCTTACAAAGAATTGTACTGCAACATGAAAATGTTAACTAGCTTAACAATTGCATGGCAGTTGTATATAAACGAAGTACAAATGTAATAAGATTCGCATAAAAATCTATCCAATTCGTGCCAAGCGAGTGACGGCTTTAGATATCAAACAACACTTTGACTGAACCTGATAAAAGACAGTTTAAACTAATATTCTGTTTGTAGAAGGCTCCGGCCGCTAACGGCTAAGTAACGATGTATAAGCTAACACCTTAACTTCATTACAACGTAAATCGTCGTTTCTCAAAAATGCCCAATAAGCTAAAGATAACATACAGAAATATACTATATAAACAAAAGTCGACAAGCATCTAAGACGTAACTGTATCCTTTTTGTTACTAGCTTAGAAAACGAACACTTTTATGTTTCGACTAGATTACTCAAAAACGTATTGTCAGTAGGATCCGGTAGGATCCTCAATGAATGTTCACAGGTAATGCTATATATTGCTGAAGTCACAACTGAGCAGGAAACTTTCTTGTCTATAAGATCAGTTAAATAGATACACACACGAATAGCAGAAGCTGGGATTGGAATCCCATCTTAGTCGACTACAAATTTCTTCCGTCTCTGGTAATGATTGAAATACTTGGCATTAGTGTTGGCACTCAGTAAGCTTAAACAATCAGCCATCTTAAATGATATGTAGCCAAAATTAGCATCGTCAACCCCGGCTTTTTGAGTCGCTTCGTCTATGCTCCGTTGTAATCTCAGGCCTGCACAATAAATAAAACATGTATCAATAGAATGCAAATCGAAAAGCAATAAACCCGAAGCCGAGTACTAGTATTACACCGTCGAAGATACAGTTTCGATCCCAGCTCTTTTTTGTTAATCTACTTGGGCAAAACTCGAGTGAGTATACGACAAAATCAGTCAATTTTCCATTGGTAAACAAATACGGCCATAAAGGCAGATTTCCAACAAGGTATACTTAAGGTACAATTACATCTTTGTTAGGAGCGGAACTCCTAAAGCAATACACATTTTCTGCTCACAACACAGTCACGCCTTTTACATGCAGACCCGCGCTGAAAAACAGCACCACTTGTCGTTCAAGTACACAATGTCTCCTACAGGAATCCGTCGGAAACACCTTGACTATCTAAACTGTTATCGCACAAAGGTTTCATTCACAAACTGTTCAGGTAAGTAACAATACTCACCGCCTACCGAGCACAAAAGCAGCACCGGAACATTCGATATTGTCTCATAGAGCAGAGAAACTTCATGATGACACATGGCTACAGTTAAGTATACAGTATATAGGACGATAATAACACAGGCCTTAAACTTAAGGATGGCTCAACCCAACACGTCCAAACCTCGTTCCAGACAGTACTCCCTGCGCTTTGATTTTACAACTGCGGTTAAAATTACGGCTAATTTCTATGGTGGAACATACCAACTGCTTTCCCCAGACCACATATTACTACCTACTTTCAGTATAGTACAAACGTTCTGATTGTCTTTACAACATACACATCACTATTTTGCACTTCCAGGCTTGTACGTGCGGTGTTCAAAACTACCGAGTATACACTCTCGAGTTCCCTCCATGTGGAGGTCGTACCGGCCCCTGTTACAAATAAACTGCCCACCACCTTTATGTGATCGAGGTTTTCATCGTAGCCATCAAAACCAGCTCCACTGGTATCACAAAATATGACTTTATCAGCCAACTAAACATCAGTTCCATGTATACGTGTATACAGCCAATGACTGACTTATGCTGTCTCACAAGATTTTCCTTCCAGAAAACGAGCTCGACTAATGCTTTAGAACTAGTTCCAACTATGAGCTTCTCAACTACCATGAGTAAAAACACAACCATACAAAGAACGTGTCATCAATCTGTCCGAAGGACCTACTGCGCTTTGCATTGAAATCAACTGACCTATCAAACAAGCAAATTTTGCAAACGAAAAACGTTTTCCCTTGCTTACGTCATGTATTATCTCCTGACTTTCATGAAATTTGCCGATACGTGCATTGCTTACGGATATACAGGTCTCTCCATTGCAAAAAAGAAAATCGTCTGATTTAATATTGCCTACTATACATACATGCATATTACGATGGCGATAACTCCTACAAAAATATATCATAATCAAACCGAGCTATATTAGGTCACAGTCAAAGAAATATCAATAATTTGACGATATATAAAATTATATATATAGTGTTTTTAAACAAAATACATGTAGTACAGTATAATGAATATAATAGCTTGATACAAACACATTGAACTTCAAATGGCATTTTAGATATTATGCCACACAACAACTTATCTAGGTCAACATCACAGAGCAATGCATGCATGATTTTCTTACCTATCAACTATTAATAGTTTAAGTCATCACCATTAACCTATCAAATGACCAGGATTACCCTCACTAGTAATGGGCACTATACTATGTACCCATAAAACAACTAGAATAAGCTTGTACCCATGACTAAAATTCGGCTAGAAAAGGGAACCCGTCCTCCAGCGTAGACTCGCTACGTTATCCGTCGTCCAAAAAGAACACTTCTTCACTTTAAATGATATTGTCAACAATTCCCTGCTATTTACCGAATAATAAATCATTGCAGATAAAATATTTTGTAATTCAAATGTCTGGATACGCATGATGCTCATGAAAAAACCTTGGGGTGTTAAACATCTTTAATATCAAGTGAAAAATAAAACCTTTCCCTGCTTGAACAACTGTCTTGCAACTGGTTGATCATCGAATCTAATTTTGTATATAGAAAGCTCAGAATGTATGTGCATGCGGACAATCCAATACCAACTTATAGGTATGCGCTACCGTTAAATGATTAATCACATTTGTTTATAAGCCTACTGCAAATACGCGTCATTAGAAAAAGCTAAACTACTTTAATTTTTTTATTTTTTTATTTTTATTTTTTTGTACCTACTTCGTGTACTTCCAACATGGCTGTCATGCCGAAACCACCTTAAATCTACAAAGGTTTAAAAGGTTAAAACATGTCTAACAATAACTCGTTAGCTCCAGTATTTTGCTAATGAAAGTAACAAACTGTTAGTTTATCAACTGGACTGACTGCCAAATTATTACATAAATGAAAATTGCTACTTATCCCCTTATCAGGAACCGCCCTCAAGGCCATTGCCACGCTACTGTCAGCTCGCCAATGCCAGTTTTCCCACGACAGAAACAAAAGTTTAAAAGGTTAAAAAATGTCTAGCATTTACTCGTTAGCTCCAGTATTTTGCTAATGAAAGTAACAATCTGTTAGTTTATCAACTGGATTGACTGCCAAATTATTACATTAATATTGAAAATTGCTACTTATCCCCTTATCAGGAACCGCCCTCAAGGCCATTGCCACGCTACTGTCAGCTCGCCAATGCCAGTTTTCCCACGACAGAAACAAAAGTTTAAAAGGTTAAAAAATGTCTAGCATTTACTCGTTAGCTCCAGTATTTTGCTAATGAAAGTAACAATCTGTTAGTTTATCAACTGGACTGACTGCCAATTTATTACATTAATATTGAAAATTGCTACTTATCCGCTTATCAGGAACCGCCCTTGAGGCCACTGCCACGCTACTGTCAGCTCGCCAATATCAGTTTTTCCACAACAGAAACATAATACTAGACGGTGTCGTCGTTGTCTCAATGTTCCTCTCAAACTCTGACAAATTTGAAGTTATTTATTATGTCTATTTTCGAAAGTAGCTGGATTTCTTCCATGTCTAACTAAAGTCGGTCGCCACATATACGAAGTGAACTTGTGAAGAGCTATCCGGTAGAATGACCAATTACACATCATTCCACAGTTTTAAACATTACTCGCACGAGATTTTCGTGCACTTCTGTATAAAACACCCTTAGTAATCTGCAACGCGGAAAGACAAATATTTCACGCTATACTATCGAACCGCGTGAAATGAATAATATCTGTTTATGACGTAAATATGATATATATCGTGCGCACTACTTTGTTTGAATTAATTCGGTTGCATGATTATTTATATCTATGTTGAAAAAAATGTATGTGTATACAATAATAAGTATAACGTTGTTCACCAATAAATTATGATATGGAACGATATGTATGTCTCTTTGGTTACATGCTTTGGTTGAAAATGACCTGCACAATTATATAATGTCTAAGAACGAAATAAATTGTACATAATTATATAACGTGGGACTGTTGACGTATTTCAAAGTCAATATTTCTTTTTTATCTTCGTTTACATGATCAAAATTCATATATGTCGGAATAAAGAAATGAACGTGATGCAATATCAGTGAATTTCACGGGAGCTGTGTGTACTACTTTATATGTATTGAATGCTAGAACAAACTATCAAAATGATCAGTACACATGTATATGAAGAAAATATGTGGTAGTAATTTTGCGGTTCATATGTACATGTTTCCAGTATATTTTTATCGACCAAAGCGTGTTAAAAATGTCATTATGCAAACTATTAATCTATAGATTCAAAAGAGTATTATGCAGGTAGCGAATAATAAAATTGACCTAGCATACGGCCAAGGTATTTCGAGTATTCATTTGTCATTCGAATGAGAAAAATGTATTTAGTTATCATGCGCGTAACGTTTATTTTACGCAAATTATGAATTTATTAGATCCAAATGTTGTTATACATGTAGCAAATATATGTGTATTTATGGTACATACAATATATCAATAATTAATTGAAACAAATGCGTGTATTGAATATTGTTTTGACTAGTTTGAATAAGAATTACATTTTTAGAAACTACCTTTGTTGCATTTTGCATTATAAAAGTGATTTTAAGAAAACAGGACCACATTTATCAATTTAATTATACAGAATTTCATAAAGAACTTGCAATACTAATATGAAAAAATGCATGTGATCAAGCCGTAGGTCTCATTCAATTATTAGATTTTAAATGACGAAATTAACGTATTAAATAGGTTATACACATATGCTCAAAATTTATTAGACAAGTATGTTGTTTTAAAATCATTCGAAATGCTCAATGTTTAGGTAAACATTAGTGCATGGTACTATATTATTTTGATTAACTCTGTAACACGCCCTACATAACGAACTAATTCACGGGAATATATCTTAAAGTAAATACTTATTATGACATTGTGACATATGAATTTCACACAACATCCTAAATTATTGACTTAAATGAATAATAAAATATGAACCAACATGACTGAACTGGCATAGGGTTGTGTGTAGTTTTACACTGAGACATATTTACAAACTGCGTGTATCGTATTTGACATTTTCAAAACTATTTGAAGTAAAAACAGCATATTTATCTATTCTATTTGATTAAAGAGATTTTAATGTAATTACAGAGAATGGACATGGAATATCAATAACAAATAATTTTGCATTAAAATCGTCCAAAATGGTCAATAAATAGGTTGGAAATGTATAGTACTCCAACACTTCGGGTTTTGTTTATATTCTTTCAATAAAAATAACTCGACTACACGCCCTGATTAATGAACTTATCTGATGGGAATAAATTTGAAGCAACTATCTTATCATAGTTTTAAAATATTACTTATGATCTTCGCGCAAATTCCTAAATTATTGACTTATTTAATAAATATGGACATGCACGGTAAGCAGGTCTACCTCAGACATTCACGCCCTGTTTTTAGTTTATCAACATTATTAATGCCCTAATAAATGACCAGATATTATGGATGTTACTTTTATTATTATTATTTTAAACGACATACTTATCATGTCCTTAATTGGTACGTATGGTATTCATACAACGTCCTAAATTATTGACTTGAATGAAATATACACAATGAAAATGCATGATATTGATGTCACGGAATAAGTTTGCTTTCCAACGGATAGTTCATTGTAAAATTTACCACAGGAGATTGAAATTATGACTCAGAATAAAGTTTAGATATAGCCTCGCACTATTAAGCTATACATAAGCTGTGTATTATATATACTTATATGAGTGATTTGTTGTAGCAATTGACATATGGATAAAATTTCAATCTCCTGTGAATTTACGCACATTGTTTGATTTTAAAGCAAACCAAAACACTCCTTAACAACTTTTAGATATGATTGGCTATATGTATACTCAAATAATGAATTATTTGTCCTTAAAAATGGTCCAAATTTAGTTACAAAATGCATGGTTGTCCGGTCGCGGGGTTTGATAATATTTTTCTTTGTCAATATATTAACTAAATGTCCTAATCGATGAACTTATATGATGGAATTTCATTTCTGTTTTATATATAATTTTCACATTGTACAAAAATTATGTGTTTATACATTGTTTTCAAGTAAAATTTACCATATTAATCATTTGATTAGAGAGAACATAATGCAATAAAATAGCGTGGGCTTTCAAAAGCTATATGCAAATTGCATGTGTTCATGCCGCGAGTCTCTTTTTACTCATTATCAATGCATTTTAGTCGATAAAATTAACCTGTATTTGACATACCTATATCGTGCGCAATGATTTATTTTAATTAATTCAGTTGCATCAATGTTAAAAAATATATAAAAAACAAAATGGATTCATGCTGTCGTGGCATTGTTGGCGCATTCCACGGATGAATTATTACTTCATTTTCAATGCAAAATTTGATTTCTAACAAATCTAAAATAAAGAAATAAACGTATTAATGAATCCGTTTCATAAATGTAATATATATCAGAATAAAATGAATTCATGTCGCGGGTTTGTTGGCGTATTTCACGGATAAATTATCATTTCTTTTTAAATACAAAATTTGATTTTAACAGCGCAGAATGAAGACATTAGGGTCTTAAGCAGCATGTTAATATCGCGGAATCTTTATGTATTGACTATGTATTGAACGACATGTGTATACGTTTTGTTTACTATATTGTGTATTGGTTAGATTGAGTATTGAACGTTCACAAACCGCGTATATTGGATTTGGTGTTTTCTAAATGATTTCAAGTAAACATTACCATACTAGTCATTTGATTATAAATAATATAATGCAATAAAAGGACTTGGGCTTACGGAATCTGTGTCCTCAATGATGTGTATTAGTTCTTTACAACGCTATATGGAATCAAGGAATATGCGTTTACTGATTTATATGTATTGGTTCCTTGAACAAGTATCAAGTTGATAAATTTATACCATTCGAATAGTAGTGCACATGTTGGCGTACTTCACAGACAAATTATTATTTGTTTTTGAATAAAAATATAGATTTATTCTGATCGAAATGAAAAAATGCTACTACGCATGCTAATACAGTAATGAATTCAAGTCCTGTGGCTCGTGCTTTTATTGTACATAATTATGATATTTCATAGAAATTTATTTTGAATTTTGGAACTCCTATCGAATGACATGTGGTTTTCATGGATTATATACTTTGGTTAAAATTAACCTGCGTAATTAGAATTATCGAAGATCAAAGAGAATTGTAATTATCCCGGGATTGTTGACGTTTTTCACGGGCAATTATTTCTTTTTTATCTTCATAATGTACAATATAAAAATCGCATAATTTTTATACATGTACGCTGTATATCCAAATGAAGAAAATGACCATAAACAGAGTTTTTGAATATCTCTAATCTCTGTGTATTCATTTATGTGTATTCGTTACTTGGATAAAATACAAAACAATATATATAATAAAGATTTGTGGTATTTATTCTGCGGTTCATATGTACCTATTCCATGTGCAGAATTAAGACTATAATTCGCCCTGATTAATGAGCTTATGAAATGAGAATAGATTATAAACAAAGCGCGTTATTACGCATACTTAACGAAAATTATCTTTCTATAGATTCAAATGAGTATAAAGCATGCAATGAATAGTAAAATTGAACAAGCAAACGACCAAACCATTGATGAGTCATGTTTCAGGCATGAGTATAGTTAATTTTTTTATAGTCAAGAACGAAAATCGGATGATATCATTGTAAAGTCAAACACTGTAAATTGACAGCAAAAATAATTTTAAATCCGTAGAAAGGTATCATTCACGTGAATTGGAGTCCTGATGCATTGGATAAGGAGGCATGTTAACTTACATGAATTTTTTACAAAATTAAACAGATATATTATTTCTTTATTCAGAACAGATGTCAGTGGTTCGAACTCACTCATTGGCACTTTTTTAGATAATTAGATACATTTATTTTTTATAATTAAAAGTGTGTTCTTGTTACATGTATGTATACACGCCGAATAGTACTAGTAATAGCAATAGTACATAGTATTAGGTATTTCAAAAGAGGAAAAGGAATGAAAAAATGCATTTGTTCTCTGATGCATTTCTTTCTCTTTTTATTTCTTTTGTACATTGTACTGCACGAAATCGCGAATACAAATATATTTTCAAAATTGTTATATTTACTAAACACCTTAACCAGTTAAGTATCTAAGATAAACAAAACGTGTACCTTTTACTCGAAACCCAACACATCAATACTTTGACCGTGGCCATGTCAATTTATTATTCATACTAAGTCAAACTTGAATCCATATTTTGCTATTTCCCGTTAAATATGCATATTAACATTCTTAGATTACATTTGGACCGTGAACAATTTTAATTTGACTATTCATACTTTAATCGCAGCTTATCTAGCAGTTTTCTGTAATAAACATCGTTTGTTTGTTTGATGTTTTTTAATTCCCTCATTTTTGGATAATTATATAACTTAAACTTTAACTATTAATAAATAAATGAATAATTTACAGAATTGCAGTTAACCCATAATTCAAAGGTCAGATAGCTTAATTGGATAGAGCAACCCAGACCAGTAACTGGCTATGGGGAGATTCGGGTTCGAACCCCGATCTGACTTGAATCATGGTCAATTAACATTTTCAAAATTGGGAACTAATAGTGTATTGTTTGTTTTGGGCTTACAAGGGACCATTGTAATTACTTCTAGTTCAAGTTGAACAGTGCTATTTAAAAATTCAAATCCGAAAAGAACATCTACTTGAGACTAATTATAATCCCATATTCTTATTATGACAAAGGAATAATTTACCCCTGTTCTAGACAGTGTAACCCGCCTCTTTCGCCAAGTGGTTAAGGTCGTTGACTTCAATTCACTGTAACCTCTCACTGATATATATACAGAGGCTTGTGGGTTCGAAGCCAGCTACTGACCATATCTCTTTATGTGAGAAAGTAGGCAGTTGCTTATGGAAGATGGAATTCTAGTACTGGTTCTTCCGGGGACGACTCTGACTTTTGAAAAGGGGCATACATCTCAAACAAACAAATCTATTTTTTATTTTTTTACTTATTTCGTATTTTTTTCTAAAACTGAACAGAACAAAGCATACTATTTATCAGAGCTCATCGTCATAATAATATATAGATTTTGTCAACTTAACCAATAAAATGAGAAAGGTGAAAGTGGTTTTGATGCTTGCAAACGATCAACAGGCTGCTGATCTATATGACATAGTCAAAAAAGTTCCTGTAACTGACCATAAGTGTGCAATTATTGTATTTTCTGTGATGAACTTTTTGACAGTAGATAAATTTTGATTGGTTTATTTTTATCTTTTTTGATCTGGACGGATCCAGAGAGACGTTTGGAATGACTCATGTTTCGGGAGCATGGTTAGCAAGCGTCTGAACTAGTTCCCGTTCCGAGTTGCAATGCAGTAACGGTACAGTTAACGGGAACCAGTTTAACCAAGCGTCCAGAGCGACAGGAAGTTTTTCGCATGTTGATGTGCAGTAGTTTTCTCCTGTTTATGAACTACTACCTCGTAAGTGTTAATTCTGGTTGATGAAATGTAATGTTTTTAACGATGCAACATGATTGTTGACCGCTTTTTTGCGTTATACTAGTAACTGCTAGTTTTGTGGATGTCATGAGTTTTCGCGAATAAGCGATATTTGTGCCCTTGTATTTTAAAGCTTCCATCATCATTAAAGTTATTCTAATTGATGATTTCATGTTACCAGTGACGAAAGGAAAATACCAGTATTTTATGATGAAACAAATCAAAGAAGTTCTATCTGTCCTGGGTACCCAGGGTCCTAGCTTCAACAGCCAAGCAATGGTGTGCATGTATATGTATACTGCCACCTAGCTTCAGGTCTTCAGCGTCCTGTTTTAAACTGTGACAGGACTCAATGCCGCATTAAAGGCGAAATATTAAAAGAGCAGCTTTTAAAGTTTTGGAAGCAGAAATAATCGCTGCTTCATACATCCGTGGTACATAAATTTGGAATATTTTTTTATTTATTTTTCTCACACTTGTGAATGTTCTAAAATATATTCTGGATCGACTGAACAGCGGCAGCCATATTTAAAGGCTACATCTCATATTTAAGCAGTAACCACTTCATGACTAGCCCAATAATTAGTTGCTCAAGTATCAAATCCATCACGTAGGAGGAAGTTATTAAATTATTATCTCAAACAGTTGAAATGTGATATGTTGCTTCAGTATAACACTATATCATGGTATACTTCAAGTGTATTGTGACATCCCTACTTGTTGTCAAATAAATATGGTGGTTAATATGAAGTCTGGTTGATTTGAACCCTGCAGGTTTGTGTTAGAATATTGGCAGTATTAGCTTGCTCTGCATGCAGTGTCCCAAAAATACAGCAGAAACCTGGCCATTGACAGAGCCTCTAGAACCTGCTTACATAATAATGTTTTGATTATCAAAATAAATATTGAGACATTTTTTACGCTTGCCGATATCTATAATCTATAGAATGATGAAATAGCAAAATCATAAACGGATTGCTTATACATCTCATAAAGTAGACTAACGTAATACAGTATACATGCATACACACATCAAGTTCAAATAAGTACATGTAATTAATTATGCAGGTATTAGCTGTTATGCTGAAATTGACCAGTCGCCACCTGTCAATCAAACCATTCGATTATCCAATCAGATATCAGCTTTTTCTCACACCCCCTAACAACGCTTATCGCTGCCATTTTCCTTCAACAAGCTGATGTGTTGAAGGTTATCTCAGATATGCTACGTAGAAGCTCAAAGACAATGATTTTATTTTACTAAAACTGATTGAATAAACATTTTAAATGGTAGGAATATGTCAGGTGGATCCATACAACTCAGATGATCGCGATAAAGATCGACTGGAAGGAGATATTATAGATTGTATTTCTTTTCCCAAACAGGAAAGGAATCTTTAAAAAAATGTAAGAGCTGGATCAAGACACTACGGTCATCCCTAACGTCAATAAAATTAAAGGAAATTATCATTTTTTATATAAATTTGCTACGTTTTAGCTTGTTTAACAGACTATTATACCATCATTGTTGGGTTTGATCTCAAAATCTATGTAAAGATGGTTTATTAGAGATGGAAACTATATCATCTGGTCATTAAGTATAGTGCCTTTGTTCTCAGGTGAGCGATCAAGGGCCATCTTGTACTTTGATCACCCTCATGCACAACATTTTTAAGTTGACATTGTTGTCATCAGCAGAAACAGAGATAAATTGAGGGTTAATATGCATTAAAATTAGTTTGGGATTTAGAAAAAAAATTAAATGTTTTTTTATTTGATCAAAAGTATGTTGCTTTTCTCTGAAAAAAAGGATTTGTTTCACTGCTGTCTGCATTTTGAATGCAGGCCTTGTTTTTATTCCAAATTTGTATAAAACCTGTTCTGTGAAATTGGAGTTTTACCAAGCATAGTAATATCACTACTATCTTATGTCATATGACCTTGAAAGATTTCAACTTGTACTCAGGACGGGTATATTAATGTATTTAAGTAAGTTTCGAGAAAAAAAGATTGCGGCCAACTGGATCGTATTTATATTCAAGTGGGCACTTGATTTTGAACCTTTGACTGTTGGCATTTGTAAGGGAGATACAATTGTTTATAAATCACTATATTTTTATTAATGTCGGTTCTAAATTCTAAGTAACCAGTATCATACAGTTTGTTTGCCAGTTCCAACGTTTCACCGGTTCTGAATAATTCTTTACATAGTGTAACAACTGTAAAGTTGTGCTAATTACCAAAACCGAAAGTTGTTTTTATCACATGTTTAAACTTTAACAGCAGTGTAAGTTTGCCGAAATGCTTCTGTTTAACTGGTAACAAAAATTTAATTGATATTAATGCTGTGATTTTTTGGGCCAAATTTTTAGCCAATATTCAGTCATATATTCCCAATTGATCTTTTTTCTCTATTATACAGACAAAAATTCCCAATTGAAACTTAAGTTTCTGAAAACAGGAGATCTTTCATTGTGATAGAATTGCAATATTTAATTATTTAAAGTTCCAATTATGGACAGTGATTGTGTGTGTTAATTTAAACATTGCAAAATTGCAGTCACACAATAGACAGTAAATTACAGTTCTAATGTAATTTATTAAGTAAAATTGTTTAGGAAAATGATTGGTACAAAATTCCACTAAGTATATAATTACAATTATTATACATCACTCCCATTTCCTATGTCAAGTCGCCTATACTTTAAGTTGAACAGACATTCATTTTTAATAACTCACTGTAATAACACAATGACCTGAAATAATTCATGTAAAATTCAAACAGATTTTTGGTTGTTAAATCATTTTCCATTTATTTGATGAGTTGTTTGATATATCATAATAAATCTGTTCTAAATTGCACATTATACTTGAAAATACTTTTAATTAAACCAAAATTTCATTTACTGAGTGCTAGTGAAAGCTTGATAGTCTATGTAATGTCACTGTTTATTAAAATGTTGTGACATGATATTTTTTTTTTATATTTCTATGAAATCTTCGGTATACTGAGGGCTCTTAAAATCCAAAAATTTGCCAGTTTTGACCGATTTTCAACGTCTCTGACCGATTCAAGTGGCAGCAGTGTTAAAAAATTTGTCCATAAATTTCATAAGATTCAGTCCAATATATCACTAAGTGCATGCAAAATGTCACAAACCATACTGTATATTGTTCCCACCAAACCCAATACCCCCAATAAACACGTTGAGATATCCAATAGCCTCGAACGATAATTTGTTAATCAGATCAATCGATGTCTGTCAATTAATTAGTCTAAACACATGGTAGATAAGAGGAAAACAATCAATGCATTGAAGTGTTTGCAGTTAGCCCTTTCAATCAGACAGATCATGACGTATTAACGTACGTCATACAAAAGATAAACTTATGAAATCAATTTCAGTGTGAAAATAGAGTGATGAGACATAAATGTTTAGAGATTTATTTACTAAACTGGTTCCGTTCATGTTTCGGTGCACATTAGGCTTTGTACAGACAAGTCAACGGGAACCAGTTTATTAATTTACATGCATGTGCACACTGGTTACATGGAGTTGTCTTCCCTGATCATGAAATAAACGTAAGATGTGAGTGAATGAGTATGATTTCACTCCCTAATACAGTCCTGAACATTGATGGAACGCACACTGTTCCGTAATATATTTTCGGAACCCTTTCTTTATTTAGAAATTGTTCTTTAATTTAAGTACCTCCTTTTTTTGGGTTTAGTGATACATATCCGGGCATAATAATCTGTTCGGAATGTTATGTATAGAGAGATGATGAACAACCGCAAGGGATGCATAATTTGTGATGACACTTCATGTTTTTAAAGGTGACTTGGGGGGTGTAAATTATTGCTAAAATGGGGGAATCCGCAGATCTTGACCGAATTTTAAGACCCCTGTTTGGTATAATAAATTGAATATCACATTTCTGAGAGGGCGTTGTTAAAAATCTCCAGCCCATGAAAACTCAGTCAACATTATTTTATTATAACACCCTCTCAGAAATGTGATATTTATATATTAATAAAACACACTGGAGTTTTACAATAATGTAACATTGAAAGAAAGGTTATGTGGAAAGCACTTGAAACTATCATTGTAGAAAAGTTACTTAGACTGTGAGGAAACCTAAAGGAATAAAATCAGATATGGCTGACAATGAAAATTGCATCTCATCAGTGGCTGTTTTGAATTTTCAAATCTATGTAGAAAATGCAGGCTGTCAACTGATTCCTATATTCCTATATTTTCCTTTATTTTGGATCAAAATCCTATATTTTGAAATACCTCCTATATTTTCCTGTATTTTGAAAAATATTCCTATATTTTTCCTATATTTTGAAGAAGACTTGGTTGACAGCCTGAAACTGGTTATACCTGGTCATTAATTATGGTGTATTTTTTCTCAGGTGAGCGATATAGGGCCATCTTTGCCCTCTTAAAATGTTAAAGAACTGAAAATTTACATTTGTGTATAACCAAATATTTGTTTCTGTTATTTGTGAAATGTTGGACATGTTCTCGTATTATTCAAATGAAAACTGTATCTATAATTATGTATAATTGTTTTATTTTTTCAGTTCTTGGACTTCATTGTTAATACAGCCAATGCTTGAATGAAAGAGACTTTGGAAAGGATCTGCAGGTTTTTGTTTCACCTTATTTCCCATTAAAGCACCCCAGTCCTTAAAATAATGAGCTGCTTAGGTCGCTTATAAATTCTGAGTCTGATTTTCTTGGAACAAGTTTTCTTGAATTACTGTATAAATGTCAGTTATACCTGTTATTTAACATTCTAATTTTGGTTGCATTTCTTTCAGTTTTGACAATATGCAGTTATATTCATTTTGGTAATTTGAAATACAATCTTTGGCAATAAACAAGTTATTTGTACTTTCTAAATTATACAGTGCATCATCTATTGACAAATAGAATTTGATTTTTTTCTCAGACTTGAATAATCATCTACATCATTAAAGTACATTAAAGTGTGACAGTCCTTTTATTTGCAGAATGATTGTTTGTATCAATAATGAATATATTGGAATCAACCTTTACATTTTCATAAGCTACTGCAGAAAGGGAGATAACTTAGAAAATTAAAAATCAACCAAATCAAAAGTAATTATTCAGAATAATGATACATTAATGTATGAATATTGAAATTATAGTTTACTGATGTAGATATATTGTTAGAAATAGATGTAGAAATTGGCTGCTGATTAACAATTTGGAATTCAGGAATGATTATTAATTGATATTGTCTTTTAGGAATGAATGATTTTTTAGAATTCAGAAATCAGGAATGCAAATTAATTGTTCTGCACCAACATGCAGGCATGAAGCTACTTGTGTTAATGTTTTTGTTTGTAAATGGACTAGGATTTGAAATTTTGTAATCTTTTCAGGTCAACAGTCAGATGATTTTTGGATACTAGACCACAGAAACAACATTTTGATTTTCTTTATTAGGTTCCCAACATCACTAGTAAAAAGTGTTTGTAATCTAGCAGTGTGAACAGAAACCATCTTCCCACTAAAACAGCCATTGATTCACCAGAAAAGCAACTAACTGTAAGCTATTGGTCTGAAATCTCAATTTGGTAATTTCTTTTTCACATTCGACAATAATATAAACTTAAGTTTACAAACAGATCATATCTTTGTCATCAAATAAACTAGGTTCCGTGTCTACAGCTAGTGTAATGATTAATAATTCTAGACAGACCTGTGTGCTACATTCTCATGAGTCATGAGGTAAGGAACATATGCATGATTAACATTAGAAAAGATTTATTTTGAATCATAGCAATGCAAATGTTAAATTTATATGCATATATACTCCCTTTCAGTTAATTGATTCACCAGCATCATTCACCGATTGGACATCTTGGCAAACAAAGTAGTCCATGATGAGACACTATTTGTTCAGGGAAAAGTGTTTTTTAAGAACAAAGAATACACTTTTTATTTGTTAAAAACAAAATCGCGAACCACGATCGAATCTTAGTAATGACGATTATTCGTACCTGAGTTTTCAATTTGATTCATGAATACCCGAATACTCGGATACTCACCACAGCCCTACAATTGATATTATAGTTGGTACTGAATTATTATCTTTCCAACGTATTGATCATTGTCATTTTGTCTATGCATTTTCATTTATAACTTTACCTATCTGATCTTCATCTGTCTAAAATAATGTGCTGCTGTTAAGTTGCTATCTGAGTCTGATTTTCTTGGACAAGTTTTCTCGAAATACTCATTTGTCATTTATTTTTGGTTGCATTTCTTTTAATTTTGACAATTAATATACAGATACAACATACATTTGAAATTTAGGATACAATCTGTTTCAATAAACAAATTATTTGTACTTTGTAAGTTATACAGGGCATCATTTATATAACAAATAGATGTATTTTCTACATGTGACTTGAATAATACCATCTACATCATGAAAGTATATAAAGCTATATCTGATAGTCCTATTATATGCAGAATGATTGTTTGGATGTGATAAGAATCACCCTAAAGTAGTTAAATTTTAAAAATGAATATATTGGGATTCATGTTGTTCATAAGCAATAATGCTTAAAGGGAGATAACTCAAAAATTAAAATTCAACAAAATTAAATGTAAAATATTTTCTGAATAGTGATACCTTGATGCATAAGTGAAGAATCCTTATTTATACTGATGTAGATATTTTTATAATAGATGACTGCTGATCAATGATTAGGAATTCATTAATAATTAATTGTTAATAATTGTTTTTAGGAAAGAGTGATTTTTAAACATTTTTGTATGATAACTATATATAACCATATTAAAATCATGTTTCAGGTGTTCAACATGAACAAGACAACAAGTTGGCCTAACATTGCTATCCCTGAGATGTGTCATTCAGGAAACCATCGTAAACAATGGGCAAACCTATATATGGCTTCAATGAAGCTACTGTTGCCACATCACCATCAACTGCGATAGGCAGAATTACATAGGTTGGCCAATATTTGAATTTTATTATTCAAATTGTGCAAATTTAATCTCAAGTTAGTTATACTTCAGCTCTCTGGCTATTTAAACATGGTATACAATAAATAATACATAATTATAATGTACACATTTTGTACAACTTCATTAATACCGGTATGTAGTTTTTGTAATGTTGTTTGTGTCTACAAACTAATTACAATTAAGATTTATTAAGAATACTATAACTGTCATGTCAAACATTTAGTGTACAGTCTGCCTTGTTACTATAATTTATTAACTTGGATCAAAATATAAACATGATAACTTGATTATATATACATTGTACATGTATAGTCAAATAAAAGTTCATTTATAACTGTGAAAGTTTAACACTCCCAGATTGTCACTTTATATCTTTATTGCTCAGTTCTTTATAATTGATAAGTACCGTGTGTTCTTTATATTTTGCAGACATGTCTTATAAAAAGTGTGAAATGTAGAGTTACAAACAAGATTCTGGTGGACAACGCTCAGCCTCCAGTAAAAACTGCATTATTTGGAAAAGAAGCTGAGGGACAATACGTACTATGTTGTTATAAAAGTTAAAGAATGAATGTCATCCTTACAACATGGAACAATCTCTATATACAATAAAAACAAGCGAAAATAGAGGTGAGTTGTTCTGTGACCATCGTTTGTATTATTTCTTCAAGTAATTTTGTATTAAATATGAGAATTTTTTAACAAAACAGAAAGCCTGAAAAAAACATTTTTTTAATGAATTTTGTAATATTCATATCTCTAGATAGTTTCATAATTACAAAGTGTGAATGTCATTTATGGTGATAAGAACTAATTATTAAGTGACTTTACGCCATCAGCAAAGTGTTTGAGGTCACACACGCAGCTGCTTACAAAATAAAGCAATAGTGGATACCAGTCAATTCAACTATTCCGAAGATTAAAATTGATTTAACACGATTATGCCATTTGTAAATTTTTGGAGCCACTTTGGTTGGACTTTCGCCAATTGGCTCATGTGCAACAGCATGGGACATGAACGATTGTTTTTGTTTGGCTAATCAGCATGTGTAGATAAAATTATACCCATCAATTGCAAGTGCTTTTGAATAAGCTACTTACTGATATATTGATTACTAATGATCTTTTGTGTCGTTAAGTGTACCGCATATTATAATTTAGTAAACAATATTTGTCACTTTTTTACTATGAAATAATTATTACAAATGTTTGTTGCAGTTCCATGGAACCAAGTGAAAAAGTTATGGTGTCAATAAGCAGTGTGCTGAAATCAGAGGACTCTGACTTTGAAGCGTTAATTACTAGTGTTGAGCAATTTGAAGTTAAGGAAGGAAATTTGTGTACTCCTACCTAAGCTGCAATGAACATATGGTATCTATTATTGTCACCATTTTATTTGTTCATATGTAGTAAAATAGATTTTATTTATAAATTTATAAACTGACAGTCTTTTACATTTTTGTTTTGGCATTTTAATTTTTAACTGATGATTTATACAACTAAGCAAAACATAATGAATACCGTATTACACATTTAATGTACATCATTACGTTATTTTTACTTTACACATTTTCATAATATTTAAACGCTATATTTTTTGCTGAATGAATCTACATTAAAGAGACACTCATGACTTATCTACCTTAACAGTCTAGAACTGAGTGAGAATCTATGTTTTAGCACTAGGGACTGTTCCTTTGTTATGATTGATTATAATGATATGCTATATAACCATTTTACAGGATGTAGGGATAAGAAAATTGTAGACAGCAAGTGTTCAACATGCAGTGAAACCCCATCTGAAGAAGCTTATTGTTGTTCAGCAGTCCTGTTTATAGAAAAGAATCTTTGGGAATGGTCTTGCTTTAGTTTTGAATCTTCAATGGCAAGATAAAGAAGTCAATTCATAGCATAGGCGCTGTCTGCAGGCAAATATTTTGGACTCTACAATTTAAAAAAAGAATCGAATCAAAAGCCAAACAATATTACCAGTTAAAGGAAAGTTAGATGCTTCATGGAAAATGTGATGGAAAGCAAATCTGAACAGTTCACAGAAAACTCAGAAGCTTTCCAGTGCTCTGTGATCAAAGTGATTCCTGTGAGTGATGTATTTACTGATGATGTAAAGACACAACTAATACAGCAGATTGGTTTGAACTGTGAAAAAGGATCTTTTCTCTGTAGCAAAGATAGCATGAAATGGGTATCTAATATACAGTAAAATGTGTACCAAAGTCAGAAAGCAAAACTCCTACACTGTTAACTTAGTCAAAGCGTTCAGTACAAATGTTGAAGTTATCGCAGTTGAAGTCTACAGATACCTTATGGGAAGCCAGTCAAGAAAAGTCTTTGCTGTTGGCAGACTAGATGTTTCATGTGGATCCATCCTACCAAGAAGAGTTGGTTACTTGCAAAAGATCAGTTTTGTTGGGTAAGTGAATTAGAGATCATCTGTCTGTCATAAACTTTTAACCTTGTATATGTAACGGTGCTCTTTACCTGTCTCTTGGTTATTTATACTTCATAACATGTTTACTTCATGGGCGCTGCCATTTTGTATATTCCACCGTAGTTATTTAGTAAACTATAATCCTATTGGTCCTTATCGGCGATACGCCTTCGTGATTTAACATTAACATTTAACTTAACATTGAGTTGTGTTTTTCCTTTAGTCTTTAGTTTAGTATATTGTCTGTTTCACACCTAAATTGAGTTATCACCAAATCCACTATACAATCATCTACAACAACGATTATTATATACATACTACACATAACTCAGAATTAAACCTGTACATAGTCATACATGGGGTCGCTTCAAACGCACCGTCTTGCAGTTTTATAATATCAAAGTTGTACCGTTATGACATTTGTTTCTCAAATCCAAAGGTGATAGGATGATCGGTCTACTTTAAAGACCCCATGCTGCAAGGCATGTGTGTGATTAAGATAGGTGTGATAATCCAATTAGCGCTAAAATAGCAAGTAGATAATTGGATCATCATTTTTATGATATACAATACAAAACAGAACAGAATAAAACAGAATTTATTAAGACTAAATTTAAATAAAAGTATCTTGTTACAAACATATGAAATATTAAAGATATACATGTGAAGAAGAAGAAAGAAAAACATAATCAATGATATATTAGTAATGTATCGTTATATGTTATTAAATATTAAATAAATATACATTTTACATACATGACCAAAATTGTTCATATTCATAGCTTACATTGACTCATGAATAATAAAGATGCGCATTCTATACAGGGCATATAAAAAGCTGAAATCAAAATTGGTCCAGAGTCGCCCCCCCCCCCATTTTAGGCGAAAATGTACCCAAGCCCCCCCCACCGTAGGGTACCTATACGTAAGTTGTCACCATTGAAAACATGCAGCATCGCGGTTTATCGTAATATATGACTGACAGTCTAACTTTAAATTATTAGAAACAAATTAATATGCTCCATTATGTATTATTAGACCCAAAACACGAGCTACGAAGAACAATTTCTAAATTCAGTAAGGGTCGCAAAAATGTATTACGGAACCGTGTACGTTCGATGAACGTTCATGCAGGACTGTTCTAGAGTAAATCGAGCGAAATTCATTCACATCTAATGTTTACTTTACTTCATGATCGGGCAAGGCTTTCTGACTATCGTAATGTCAATGTTTTAAATGTCAATATCAGTACAGATTTGAAGATCGTCGCGGGAGACAACTCCATGCAGCCGGTGTTCACGTAAATAAATCTCTTGCGCGTTCGATTAACTTTCAGAACTGTTCTAGAGTTAAACGAGTAAAATGGTCTGCATGTAAACATAAACTGGTTCCCGTTCCATGTTGCTGTGCACCGAAGTGCATACAAGTCAATGAGAACCAGTTTACATGTGACCACGTGTTTTGACTAATTACCATCGACCCCCTATTGATCGGATTAACAAAAGATCGCTGCAGGCATCTTGACGTGTTTATTGGGGGTCATTAGAATGGTGCGAACAATATACAGGAAGGTTTGTGACATTTTGCGCGTACAATGCGATATGGACCGAATTTCATGAAATTTATGAAACATTTATAGCTCATTTATAGACCGATTTTTTAACACTTTTCTGCTGCTCAAATCGGTCTGACGCGTTGAAATTCGGTCTGGACCGGCAAATTGTCGTTTTTTTTGCGCCCTGATTCTATACTCTCAACACGAATATGAATTGCCATACTCTCTACTGTACACGAATATGAATTTCTATACGCGCATCACAAAATTGAATATACCCAGTAAACGTTTTACGTCAGCTAAATGTCGTATAGACGTCGGACCCCGACGTCAGGTTAACGTTGGATTTTGGTTGATTTTGCAAACCGCCTAGACGTCAAAACCCGACGTTTATCCGACGTCAGTATTCGACCAAATTCCAACCAAAACTGACCAGATTCCAACCAAAACCCGACCGTTTTTCAACCAAAATCCGACCACTTCTGACCAAAACTGACCAGTTTTCCAACCAAATCCGACCAAAACCCGACTGTTTTCCAACCAAAATCCGACCACATCTGACCAAAACCCGACCATTTACCAACCAAAATCTGACCAGTTTCCAACCAAAATACTACCAGTTTCCAACCAAATTTTAGTGGGTTTTATTTGGAGGTTTGTCATGATGGAAAAAAAGATATAAATACACAGAGCTGTTATATTCATTTTTCATATTTATTACACATTATATCTACTTTAATGAATTGGTAACAATAGCAATACAGAACAGAGCAAAAGAAAACATATTTTGATAAGTAAAGTATACATACATGTATCTAGTTACAAACATATCCAAAATAGTGTATTTGTTACGTGACAAAGAACTCGCCCTCACATTATAGTAAGCTTAAACATGGCAGACATTCAGGAATCCCTCGAGAAGTTCTTATACTATAAATGTGTTGTGAGTTTCATTTTTCAATGTTTATGTCCTCTGTACATACAGATTTAACGAAATACATACCACCAATATATATAACTAATCTAAATACTAAACGTTCTACTGATTATTATCATGTTTGTACGGATACCATACATAATGTGGCTATGTTTATTTACTATCCATTCAAAGAAAGCAGTAACTTTCGGGAAATTTTTTAATAATTGTTACATCTCATTTTTTTCTTGTGGGCTTCTTTATCTTTGTACTTATCACATTTTTTATAACAAACGATGATCATGACCTCTGAAGTACTATTTAAGCATAACCTAATGTGTTTTTTAGTATATATATGATTGTAACACATGTGTATGTATATTTATATTTAAAGTTGAACAATGCAAGTACATACATGTAATACATATGAACAGGGACTTATATACATACATGTATGTATATAAGTCCTTGATATGAAAGAGAAAAAATGGAGAAAATTTGTTTCATTTATATGAGAATAAACTATACTAAGTAATTATATGATAATACCAAAGTACCTGAATAGAATAAAAAAACAAAACTTTTCGACCTGCTAACATTATAATAAATATAGAAATGTACGCCATCTTGGGAAGAGGTACCGACTCAGACCCTCATAATCTACATTTTGTAGTTTCATATCTGAAAGCAGTTAGCTCCCTTTGACCTATATATTGGTGTAGGACAACCTTAGAGATTTTCACGGGGTGTAAATTTACTAATGAAGAAAATACGGTGTCAGCAGACGATCTTAAACGGCAAATTGTGAGAAAAAAATTCTTTAAAGTCCCCTGTCGTAGTTGTAAAGCATACAATATTATATATTATAGTTAATTAATTAAGGTATCGGGAGTGGATGTCTGGTCATATTAAGTTTGGCCAATTTATAGATTTAAAAACTAAACCATGCCTGATTAAATACTAAAATAAACCCACTGTTTAAAGTCCATAGCAAGTGTTTTAGAACAAATATTACATTTGGTTGGTCTTCTATGAACTAATATCGCACGTAATTAAAAAAATTCTGAACAACAATATCTACTCTGTATATTGGAATATATTACAACAAATAGCCTTAAAATAACTATAAATGTATAATGCAGCGAAAAGTGTCTCAGATTTTTGTAATGTCCTCCATTCGTTAGATTCTTGACTTTAAAGAAATTTTGTACCTCTAAACACGACGTCGAGCCGACGTTGGAAGCCGACGTCGATACAACGTTGGATTTCGGTCGGCGACGTCGCAACCAAAATCCAACGTCTAGCCAACGCCGGGTGTTTACTGGGTAAGTTAGAACATTCATAAAACTTTCACTCAATAAAGTTTGTGGTGTATACTATTATTATTATTATGATATTGACAATTCTAAATAACAGTATATAACAAAAACTTGAAATTGTTACAAGCATATATTACATACACTGTAGAAGATGACCGATATTCATATTCGTAGCCTATACATGCTCTTACGAATGTGAATTTCTACGCGCGCATTCATAAACATCTCATAACTTTTATTTACTTTTTATCATGTACAATTACTGTTATGTTCTTGATAATTTAACAGATTTCTTTAAAGAAAAAAAGAACAACAAAAAAAATACAAAAATATCGTTCATATTTGTAGCGCAGACGCCTTCACGAATATGAATTTCTAAGCGTGCATTCATATATCAGCTCATAACTTCTATATATTATATCCAAAATCAACGATTTTTGGTATATCCTATTATTTTTATGTTCGTTTTGATTTAGAAATAAAATACTTCCGAAATTCTCACAAATCGTGAACATATCGTTCATATTCGTGTACTTTCGTTATATTCGCAAATATGACTCATATTCGGTATTAAGTCATACCGTCATACATGTGAACCAACCTTGACATTGGTCATACACACGATCACGACTATTACATTGGTGCAGTGACCAGTTCTGAGTGTGTAATTGTATTTAAAATTTAGGTAAAAATTCCTTGAGTATTAATATTAAAGTTAAGGTGCTTTATAAATTATTAGATAAAATAACTATTAATTAAAAGTAAGGTTGTATTAAATATGATTTAAATCAATTAAAAGATGAATAAGAAGAGAAGGAACTTGTGTTTCGTATAATATAATAATAAGGGTAAATCAGATATAATTGGTGTTTATTGAGTTAAATTCACATAAAGACAGTATAATTATACATGTAGTACAAACATAAAATGGTCTAACCTTATACATAACAACAAAACAACATTCTCATTTTGCCTTGTAGCAATGCACCTACGGGAGGCCGTTTATTTTATGACAATCATAATGTATGTAAATGAATCCAATACATCACAGGCCAGATAAAAAACCAGAGATAAAACTTCATGTAGTTATGTAAAAATACTCTGGAAAACTGTGCCTGTATCATTTCTGTTAAATACAATAAACTAAAAATCATGTTTTTGACACAAATGTTCCATGACATTGACAATACTAAATTATAAGATACATCCGCAGTATGTATAATATATTTCAATTTAAATAACACCTTTTGATTTATGACATTAAAATATATTTTAAATGCTTGAGCTTGAAAGATAACTATCTATCATGGAGTGCATGCTAGAACTGATTTACTAAAACTCTGTATTTTCTACCTTCGTACAAAACATATTTCCATTGGACGCTATGCAAACTAAACAATTATCAATTGGTCAATCCTACATAACAAACTAAAGCGGTTTGTTCACCCGTAACGTTTAGACAGAACTTTTCCGCTATACTATGTAACGCGGAAAAGTAATAATTAAATACACATATTAGTAGTACTGATAGTGTTGATCAGTCGTATTTTACTAAATCCCCGAGTGTTACATATTCTCGTAGGATGGATGAACCTTTAGTTAGCACGGGGAAAGTGTATTCTGATGAGAGTAAATCGAAATTACACAATCCTTTTATAGAAGACAACCTTTGAGCCAAGACTCTACAAGGTATAGGGATTTAATGGAGCTTAGCCCTCCGACTCCCATTCATGATACTTTTATGGCCTTACCTCAGAGTAGCCATTTTTTTAAAAGAGAACCTTTAAGTAATGTTAACAACCAATATGACGGACATAATGTGAGTTCAATGAATGACACGAAGCCGAAGGTCAGTTTTAATCTGAGCGAATCGTTTCATTCAACTTATCCGTTTAAGAACCTGGTTGTAAATCATTCTGTAAAGGAAAGTACACATAAAGTAAGTTCTAGGAATCCATGTCATTCTAGTGATGACTCGTATGGTTTGTCTCATGTGAATAGTGTACAGCATCCGAGTCTAGGAACGACTAAATCAAAGTATTATGGCATGGCTTCTTATGATTTTCCAATAACGCTTGTTACAGTTGATTCATTTTACAATCATGAACCTTTGTCATATACCAAACCTAGATATTCCATGTTAGATCTCCCGCAAACCCCTCATGCTCATTCATATCAGATGCGGAACTCTTTATCCCGAAATAGTAATATGAAAGAGATTAAACCCGATAAATTCGACGGAACCAGTAGTGAGTGGTCTGATTATATCATTCATTTTGAGCAAGCTGCATTTTGGAACAATTGGGATGATAGACAAAAAGCATGTATGCTGTCCCTCAATTTAAGAGGTGAAGCTCAGAGGCTTTTGTCAACCATATCCCCGTTCCAAATGAACGATTATTACGAAATCAAACATATATTTACGCAAAGATTTAATCCCCATAAAAGGGAATTAGCATATAGATGTGAATTCTGTAATAGGAAAAGACATCAAGAGGAAGCCGTCTCAGATTTTGGGTATTCTATACACATGTTAGGTCAAAAGGCATTCCCTGCCATGCCTAGCAATGCTTTAGAAACATGCTTAATATATCAGTATATCCATGGTTTAGGTAATTTCGAATTACAAAAGCATGTACAATTTACCCACCCTACTACTTTAGATAGAGCGATTAGCGCAGCCGTTGAGTATAGTTCTTTACAAGGCTCTTTAAACAAAGTAACAAAACCTGATTATAATTCAAGGGAAACAACTCGTTGAGGCCAACAAATTTTAAGACAGATTGTAATCTAGATGAGCTACAACAAATGTTGTCATCATTGTTAGAAACTAAATTAGAGCAAAAATTGTCTGAGAAAATGGCGGATTTTCAATTAAGGGTAGAATCTAATCAGAGAAACAATACTTACAACAAAAGTTATGTAGTAATAGCCCATCAAGATTGAATACTACTAGCAATGAGACTTATAAAGATCAAATAGCACAATCTAACTTTAGTCCGAATGCAAAACGGCGTTACAGTGACATAATTTGTGGATTTTGTAAGCGGAAAGGCCATGTTGAATCTAGATGTTACAAAAAACTTGAGTTTTTGACAAATAATTCGGAAAACTAAATTGGACTGAGATTGGGGCCAGATCTTCAGTCTATGAATTAGAACATAAGGCCTAAACAAATTGAGGTTAATACAAAATCTAGTCTGACTAACAATGAAGACAGTAATGAGTCACTATCTTCAAATAAGGTAGAAAATAGATTAGGTTCAGTTCATTCAAAAGTTAATGAGTCTGAGGGAGACCAATATTATAGTGCATGTATATCAGAAATTGTAATAACACAATGTCATGTGAGCCACCAAAAGAGGTTGAGGTTTATCCCCAAAGATGTACTATTAATGAATCTGAATGTCAAGGACAACAGGAAATTGTGTCAATAAGTCAGGAGTCTGAATGTTTAAATAACAACAAACAATGTAGTTATGCTACCCAAAATGACTTAATTAATTGTGAGATCCAAATTGAGAACTCAAAATCTCAAAACAGTAATTCACAAATAGAGGACACATGTAATATTCCTAGTAAAGTTATGTCTGATCTTAATGTCCAAAACTAAAATAATCATGACAAGGTACCATTAGCTTCTTGTTATTATGTCAAAACAAGTATGGACTATGTTAAAGGGGGAATGTTGATTGATACTGGCAGTCCTGTATCAATTTTATCTATGTCATGCTATAACAGACTTAAAGATAAGCCAAATGTTGAGACTTTAAGTACTTAATTGTATACTGCAAATGGGGAAGATTTAAAAGTAAAAGGACAGTGTGAATTAGAATTTTACATCGTTCAGTTGTCACTTTATTGTTGCCGAGATTGAAGAAAATATAGGAATTTTAGGCATGGATTTTATAGAGCAGTACCAAATTAGTTTACAAATACCTAAACGTATGTTTAAAACAAACCTAGGGAAAGTAAAATTGCATAAATATCAATCCTAACGTTGTGCTAAGATACAAATTGCAGAGTCTGTTACCATACCTCCTAACTCAGAAAAGTTCATACCTGCCTATATTAATGGGAACAGTAAATACCATCAAGAACTTATCAAGAATTTATCAGAAATTGCGTTACCAATGACAATGTTGACCAGAAAAAAGGTAAAATTTAAATGGTGTACACTGGAAAATGTAGCTTTTGAAAAGCTTAAACAAAATACTGATATTCCTTTTGAGATCGAGATAAAACCCAGAGAAGTCTTGTCACTGTAATTTCAGTACAGTGAATATACCTGAAAATTAAAAAGACTGTTGTAAATTATAGTCATACATAAACTTGTTCTAGAAAACAAGATTATTCACTACTAGTATGTATATAGTTTGTTGATAAATCACATGTCAATGCTATGATTCATTGTACTGAGTAAATCATTATTTACTTATTATATGTTATTACTCAGTCAAGATGAAGGTATCTACTTGTAACTGAGATAATACTTATGATTAAGATATGATGTATGCATTAACAAAATTATTGTTATGCTTTGAGTTGTATTTCTAATATTTAATTTAAATATAAGTACTGTATTTAACAAGGAAATAACTTTATTCAATATAGACTTAATGCTGTGTAAATATTTAGACTTAATCATATTATGTTTAAATTGTTATATGTGTATATATATATGAATTCATGTTAATTAATGCATAACTTCAATCGGATCTATATATTGTTCATTATAAGAATGATAACTATACATACTTACCTTAAATATTGAAATATCTTATGTCATATCATATGTCAAAAGTTAATCATTATCAGCGAAATCCTGAGAATAAAACATATTAGTATTAGAATGTGATCAGATCCCTGTATAATATATATTGAATGAACCATTATTATACTTGTATACTATTATTAGTAGTATTAAAGTATCTGATACATGAAATATGCGACATTGTATACAAGAATTGTGTTTAAATTGCAGTACAAAATAGATGGCGCAAGCACAATTAGAAAGCAACAATCGCATTATTTGGCCTGAAGGTGGCATGGAGTGCCCGGTGGTGGGCTGTCACCCAGGAAGATTGTATACAAGGTACAATAGGTTTGGGGAGCATTGGAATGCGACCCACGTTCCTACTCATACGCTCTTCAAATGTACCCAATGTAAGTTCCAAGCATTTCGGAGTTGTGACGCCAGAAGACATTGGAAGATTTGTGGAACACAACATGTATGCCAACTGACAAAGGTGCTGAATATTAATTATCGTAGGACGGACGGGGTAATAAAGCCCAGATTCCCAACCAAAGAGGAGAGGAATGCTAGGAAAGAAGAGAAGAAGAAAAATGAGAGTTTGAGAAGGAGAGAAGAGTAAGACACATCATTCAGAGACTTATATCTTCCTCGTTTTGTTGAACTCGATTACATTGATGATTTGTAGATATAATATATACATCATAATCATTCATGTCATTATTACCAGTGTTAAAAACTAGACAAATTTTTTTTAGATCTATTTAATTTTCTAGTCATTTTACAATGTTAAACAGATATTTTTCTTTTTTTCAAATTATTTAATTAAGGGGGGGGGGGGAATGTAACAGTGCTCTTTACCTGTCTGATGGTTATTTATACTTCATAACATGTTTACTTCATGGACGCTGCCATTTTGTATATTCCACCGTAGTCATTTAGTAAACTATAATCCTATTGGTCCTTATCGGCGATACGCCCTCTTGATTACGCTTACTGTACATTTATTATTATTAGCTATCTTTTGTATATATATCTATACGTTCATCTATGTATTATAATTATACTTGTATTATAGGGTAATTTAAGTTATATATATATTTAACACAAACTTTTCCACATATGGTTGAACTTTATAATTATGGTGGCTTCTCATGGCATATGTTCTAGGTATACATTTTTATTAGCTCACCAGAGCACGAATGTGCTCAAGGTGAGCTTTTGTGATCGCCCTGCATCCATCGTGCGTCGTGCGTCGTGAAGTGGCGTCCATGTTTACTTAAAACAACATATCCTCCTACACCGCTATGCCGATTGCAACTAAACTTTGCTGGAATGATCCTTGGGTGGTCCCCTTTCCAAGTTGTTCAAAAAATTAAATTTCATTAAAAACTCTGGTTGCTATGGCAACAAATAGAAAAAACTTAAAAATCTTCTTGTCCTAAACCACAGGGCCTAGAGCTGAGATATTTGGTGTGTATCATAGTCTAGTGGACCTCTACCAAGTTTGTTCAAATTATTGCCCTAGGGTCAAAATTGGCCCTGCCCCGGGGGTCACTTGATTTATATAGACTTATATAGGAAAATTTTAAAAATCTTCTTCTCCAAAACCGCAAGGCCTAGAGCTTAGATATTTTGTATGTGGCATTGTCTAGTGGACCTCTACCAAGTTTGTGCAAATTATTGCCCTGGGGTCACAATTGGCCCTGCCCTGGGGTTTATTCTATTTTATATAGGAAATTTTGAAAAATCTTCTTCTCCGAAACCACAAGGCCTTGAGCTAAGATATTTGGCATATAGCATTGTCCAGTGGACCTCTACCAAGTTTGTGCAAATTATTGCCCCGGGGTCACAATTGGCCCTGCCCTGGGGTTTATTCTATTTTATATAGGAAATTTTGAAAAATCTTCTCCGAAACCACAAGGCCTAGAGCTAAGATATTTGGTATCTAGCTTTGTCTAATGGACCTCTTTTAAATCTGTTCATATAATGGCCATGGGATAAAAAAACGGCCCAGATGGGTCACTTGATCTTACTTGGACTCGTATAGAAAACTTCAACAATGTTCATCTCCAAATGACCTTTTCTCCTGGTGAGCATTTATAGGGCCATCATGGCCCTCTTGTTAAAATTCTTCTAATTTGGCCCAAATTTCAGTATTAATTCATTTGCATATTTTGAATATCATGGTGAGCAGCTGTACCCCATCACTGGTTGCTTGTGTAATTTTACGTAGTGCAACACAATGCATGCAGTGCCATTCCTTTCTGTACTACCAGTAATCATTTATCTCAGATACAATTTAAGAAGGCTGCTGTCTTAAATTACTCTTTTTTATGTTTTTACAAAATATTGTGTCTGTTTACAGAGAAGAATACAACACAGTTGTTCCTGTGGAATACCTAGGACAACCAATGATGGTGGTCAGTACTAGAGAGGAATTGTTTGCTGCCTTGCTGCCAAATAATATTGAACGGGACTAAACAAAACATGTTGTAAACTTTAAGTACTTTCATGTAGTACTCAATCACTGAGTATAGTGTTTGGTTCAAGAGAGTATCTGGACGTGAGGATGGTGGAAAATACCAGTGTGGATTTACTAATTAACTTTGATGAATTATTTTTGTTCTTACAAACTGATCATTTATCTTTTAGTTTTAAATAGATATATATCCTTTCTTAAGGAGTTGTATTTCAAGCTTGTAGACTTCACTTAAAGAGGTTTTAGGGGGGAGGGGGCAGTTATTGTGATGTTAAGTTGCATTTAATTTGGGCTCAAATGATTTTAATAAGATGTTTTACTTTGACTAAGTAACCTATTGTGATTGTGTAATTAACACTTTCAACATTGCATGGCATATCGTGCTTTACATAGAATTTTTTCCTGTTTAAGTCATAGCTTTCTCCTTTTAAGTATTTACAAAGACCACATTTGCTTCCCCTTTAAACATGTTAAGTTCCATAGCGATTGTTAAGATTTTCTTAAGGTGTGGTTGTTGTCTTTTACTTATAAAAATCATAGTGTTGTTGTTGATTTCTTGCATGTCAGACTGTGTCTGATTTAAAAACATAAGTATTTTTCTTTAGATGGTTAATTAATTCAAGATTATTATTACAGGGTTTAATATATATAATGCATAGAGATATATATTGAATAATATTATCATTTTGAGTGGTACTTTTCGACTTTAGAAGTTGTTCTCATGGAATATTAAAAGCTTTTTTGATTCCCATTTTTATTGTTATGTATTGTTTTGGGAAATTTCTTAGTTTTAGTGTTTGTTTGAATTCTCCCAGTCTTTTATTTCATGTGGTATGTTCTGAGACTATTGTACAGATTCGATGAGCTAAGTTGTAGGGTATACTAGTTTTTGTGTGACTCGGGTGGCATGATTTGAAGTTAATTAAGGTATTGTTTCTTGTCAGTTTCTTTTGAATATATATCTGTTATTATATTAAGGATGTTTTTACTTATAAGGATGACAAAGAATGAAAGTCTTTCATTACTTATTACTTTAGTAAAACATGTCCTTAGGCAAATTGTCTAACATTTCGATGAATATATCAAGTTTTTTATGTATATATTAAATGTTTATTGTCTTTTATTTATTATTGATTTGTCATGTGCATTAGTGTATTGTACGCTGTTTTGAAACCTGACAATCGAATCATGTATAAATGAACCAGCACCATTAAGCTTGCCTTGTGTTTTGTTTCGACTAGGTAAACTGTATTATGGAAACATTTTATTTCTTGAATGAATAATCAGTCATTTGTTTGATATTGTCTGTAATGCATAATCTTTTAGTTATAGAGATTAAACAATCATTATCTAATACACTAAAACAATCAATATCTAATACACTAAACAACCATTATCTAATACACTAGACAATCATTTTCTGATACACTAAACAATCATTATCTAATACACTAAACAATCAACATCTAATACACTAAACAATCAACATCTAATACACTAAACAATCAACATCTAATACACTAAACAACCATCATCTAATACACTAGACAATCATTATCTAATACACTAAACAATCAACATTGAATACAATAAACAATCAACATCTAGTACACTAAACAATCATTATCTAATACACTAAACAATCAACATCTAGTACACTAAACAATCAACATCTAGTACACTAAACAGTCATTATTTAATACACTAAAACAATCATCAAGTGGTAGTGGTGTGATTAAACACTTGAGAGGCAGCAATTTGCCTGTGATGTACTTTGATACATATATGATTAATCCCCATCTTACAATGTGATCAAACTGCTATTGTTACAAGTTAAGTTAAGTTTTCCAAGTATTAGGAAATGTCTGAAAAACTTCTGAATATTTCTCTGAATATAGTCCGAGTGAATTCAATGTACAATATCTGAATATTATTTTTGAATATTGTTTAAGAAATGTCTGAATTATATCTGAATACTGTCTGATGATGCTGACATGGCATATCAGGCATTTCATGGTTTAGCATGATGCATAGTCTGAACATAATTTCAAACAGGGACTTCAAATAAGTAGGCGCTTTAATGACGCCTCTTTGAGGTGCTTCAGAGGCGCTTCTATTGATACTTCAAGGGTGCTTCTGAATAGGTACTTCAAATGCGCTTCAACCTAATTTGCATACTGAAGCATACTGAAGCACATCTGACTAAATAAATGGATTATATCTCAAGAAATTGATCGAATTAGAAGATACTTACCATTTAGCTTTTCTTGAAGTTCTGTACCAGTATTTTAACTATTAGTGAAGTGTTTTTCACCATTTTTGCAACGCGATCAACTAACAACGCTTTAATAAAATTTGTCCAGACCATTCAATTGAAACAATGGAGACAATTCTGCATTTTTGATAAAACACAATTCACTCCGGGAGACTACCATAAAACAAATACACACGTAAAAGGTGCTAGACTTACCTCCCTTACCAAAAGTTATAAATATTAGGCAGCATGGTAAATCATCTTTAATAACTTAGATATAAATCATAGATTGTACATTAATTGTTTAAGTTTAATATATCTATTGCCAAACACTCATAAACATCATATTAAATAAGGTAAATATTAAATGTAAAATAACCATGATTTAAATTTTAACTTGTTATTAGAAATTATTATTATTATATATTTCTTTATTTATTGTCTATTTAAGTATTTATGATCTCTCCCCTCTTAGTTTTAATATACAGGCCTGTTTATGTACTTAAAGACATTGAACCAGGAATGCTAGGCATGTGACTAAGACCCAGCAGTCCTGTATATTCCACAGTAGGGAGTCCAATAAAACTGACAGGGTCATTGATAGACTAGCTTCTAATTACATAATCAGTCACTTTTTATGGCTAATATATAGTTACTGTGTAGATACTTAAATTGATTCAATGTTTAATTAAAAATATAAATTATAACTTCGTTTAAAATATGTTTATATTAAATGAAAAATATTAAGAATAAGACAGCTTATTTAATATGATTAAAGAAATTAATTACTCAAATAAATGCTCAACGCTTCAAACACATTAGCAAATATATGTATCTCGCACCAATTAGTTAGGTCTGGTTGATTTTGATAATTTAAATGTCTATTTTGTAAAATTAATACAAACGTATCCTAACACCTTTTATACCTGTTTAATATTTCTAACCAATATATTGTCTCAATTTATATTGTATAAACCAAGGGAAAACATAGTCAGATTATAATAGTTATCTTGCAAAAAATAATTTCATGTATAAATAGAATTATTTGATTTAGAAATAGAAGAAGCATTCAGTAGCATTTTTCATGTATTAACTGTTTTTACATAATCTGGTAATTAAAGGACAACATTCATTAATTACACAAAATGCTCGTAAAAAACAACAGGAAGTTATCCATAAACTAATTAGCACTAAAAATCAATAGAATTTATGACCCTCTTATATGCATGACTAGGTGTCAAGTCTACAGACACTTAACTGACCGTGAAAAGACAGGATTAATCCCATTAGGGGCAATAAAACAATTAAGAGATTAGACCTCATGTGGATTTTGGGGGGGGTCACTTATATAGTAGCTGTTCAATGTCTTTAAGATATAGTTATCAGCCCGTGTATGTAACAGTTATCGCCAGAAGACTATCAGGCAGGCGCTGCCTACCGCCAGGCAGGCATTGACTATCCTCTGTCTGTCTGTCCCGTCCGTCTGTCCCGTCTTGTCCGTCTGTCTTTACTTACGCAGTCTGTTAGTCAGGATGTTAGGGTTCGATCCCCATGTGAACGCTTTTTCCTTTCCATTTTTAATTGGCGATTCGGCATTTTGTTATTGCAAATATATTTGGAGTGAATTTCATTTCATATGTATTTTGATTTAATTTCATTTCATGTAATTTTAATTTTGATACTCCTTTGTTAGCAGCATCTGTACTGGAGCCATTCACTGTCAGAATCTAATAAATTGCTTCATTATAACATGACATCGCCTGCATACTATGAGAAAATATCAGGGCCGCAGGTAATAATTTGATTTTGATTGCAAATATACTTAACAAAAAAAAGAAACTTTACATGGGGTACTGATGGTTATAACGTCAGTCTGAAACAATATAGTGTACGTATGTAAATGTTACATGAAACTTTGAAGCTTTATCTGTGAGTTTGTAATGGTGTCGGTAATGGGTTCCTTCAAATTGAAGGTCAATGTTCAGGTCAAAGGACATAGGGGTCGATTAAAAAATCACAAAAATGTGAAGAAATGTTTTTGTGATTTTTGAGTATCAGTATGAATGCCAATGTGCCTTCAGTTGCATTAATATTGTGTGGCCCTAATGCAGATTGCTATTCTCCTCCTCATGGATTGAGTGAGACGACGAATGAAGTCATTGTGTATGTTCTGCCATTCAACAAGGAGGGCATATCTCAGGTCATTGACATTTTTTATTTGGATGATTATTGCATACCCGACGCCCAAGCTTGTCCCTCATGTGTTCTATGGGGTTTTGGTCGGGCGAATTCATTGGCCATGGCGAGACGTGGACGCCGTTCTGAGCCAAATACGGTGTTGTAACACGAGCTGTGTGGGGCCTCACGTTGTCCTGCTGCTGCAGAATCACTCCCTGACCCCGATTTTGAATAAATGGGGGGAGAATTTTTCTTCAGGAGGTTCACATACCCTAGTGCATTAATATTGATCGGAACGATGACCATATCTGTTTTCTGATTGTCCATTATGCCCACCTCAACCATGATGCTGCCACCATCAAACCTGTCTCGTTCCTGCGTGCAACATTGGGGAGATCTCTCATTCTGTCGCCTGTAAACTCTTAACAGCTGACCTGAAGCGTTGACTCATCGGTTAAAATCACGTTTTGGCATTGGGCTTGGGTCCAGTGTCTGTTACGTCGAGCCTAAGCTAAGCAGGGGGCTCTGTGATGCGCAGTTAGAATTTGTCCTGTATAAGGTCGACATGCACGAATTGGTGCCCTATCCTACAGAAATCATGAGCAATGCATGAATTGAAAAAATAGTGGCAAAATTCAGGATAGGAACCAACACAATTCAGTTTAATAATGTTACTAGTGTGGTGCACTGATTTCAGGACTACGTAGGTCACTTACAACAGTGGCCTATAAGATTTTAATGTAAGGTCATGTTTAGTAATGTACTTGGTCATTGTATGTAACTTATCCCTATTTTATTGACTAAAATTATGAAAAATCCAAATTGTTTATTGTTTAGCATTTTCAATGAACAAATCAATTTAAATATATGTGTTTAAAATACATGTTGGGCATCGGCAGTGAGTCTTGTATTGAACTGTTAGGTTTTAGTAATATCTGTAATAATCATAATATAATAAAATTCAGTTGAATCTGAATATTATTTCCTACTTAATTTGTTGTCCTCTTTATGGAGAATTACGTATTTTAAGAATGTATCATAATTATGTGTTTCCTTTAACAAATTTTCACTCACTCTTTCTTCAAATAACACTAAACCCTTGATAATACAGCCACCTTTATATACTATGCTATGAAATTAAGACATGAAAAACTATCTTGATTGCTACTTCATTAATAAAACTGTTATACTGTTATTTATGCGTTTTGTGAAATCGTCACCTTAGAATTGAGAGGACCTGTCTTGCTCTTTCACACTGGTCAGGTTGGCCCTTGTGGTCCCAAAAGTGATGAAATGGTGTTTAGTACTGTTTATATTATTTATTACATAATGACATATTCTGTGTGTTATTGTTTTGTACTATGATGGCCAAAGGTATATTATACATGCCGACTAGCTATGAATAAATGGTAAATATGACATTATTTTGTTCCTGTATGTAAGTTAGTACCATTTATGTTACTTTTTTGTAATTATTTTATGATTATTTTTCTTGGTAAGGCACACCTAACTATCAGATATCATTGATTTATATGCCTAGCTAAAATTAGTTATGAAAGTCATGTTTTTTATACTTTTTTTGTTTACATAATTTATATTATGCCTTATGAATAATGGTCATTAAATGTTATTGCCTCTGATTTCAACTCAGTATTACTTTACATGTTTATTCTTGTTTTGAATTGTATTGTTATATGACCTTAGGTACTCAGCCATAATAATATCCATTGGTTTATGAAAACATAACACATTTGATAATTAACAAAACAAAACATATAAAAAAACACCACATACCTATATATAATAACACTAACACAACCACAGTAACTAATTTTGGAGTTGGTGTTTTTAAAATAATGTTAAATTTTATTTGCTTTTTTATGCTTTTAAATGTTCTCAGCCACATGCATGGTTAACTTGATAACAAAATGTTTGTCTTTATTATTGGTTTGTGTATGACTTTATTATGTCTTTCAGTGATAATCACATTTACTTATAAGGTTACAAATATAGTTTTGTATGCCTAACAAATCATGTAACTCAAAAAATAGTTCACACTTGATACCACTTTCAGCAGTTTGCATTTTATGACAATTAAATATTTTTGAATTGAAAAGGATTTCACATTTTTTATGCCCCCGGCATGTTTGATGTCGGGGCATATAGTGATTGCCCTGTCCGTCCGTTCGTCCGTATGAGGTTAAGTAGATTTTACCGTTTCGTCTAGCACCAATACCGCTCGCTAGAGGCTCATTCTCAAAGAAACGCAGCAATCAATGTCGCCGTAGGTCTGTGATTATACAACACGTATTCTCCCCTGTGTTTTATGGCCAAACAATGCCCAGGTACATGATCTTCCTGTTCGATGGCGTTTTATGCATTTTCAAGTCACACATTAAAATAAAATGAATGACAAATAGCCCTAAAAGAAACATACGTTACTGTCGCCAAACAATAATTACGTATTTTTCAGTCTGTACAAAAGGAACAGAATCAATTATTTTCTCTGTTTTGTCCGAAAATGCAAAAGTATTGTCTTGAACACCTATCTGTATGTCAACATAAGTGCCAGGTACTGTTTGTGTTTATTTCTGCTTCATGTATAATATGTCGCCCAAATCGTGAAACATACGTTACCAACATTTCGAGGATGTAAATCAATAGGTAAAACATTTTGAAATAAGCTTACAAGGGCATAGATATCGTAAACAACTTATACACAAAAAATATCATAAGTGTTTATTTTTAAGAAAAAGCCATATATGGTCATAATCATGAAGTACAAATTTCCTATTGGGAATGACAGTTAAGAATGAAACATACGTTACCTATTATACTGAGTTCTTCCAATGATCAAATCAGTCATTTGCAGTTTCTGCGGAAGCATTTAGGCCTAACAGATATTTGTATAATATATTATACATTTACCTTGAAATATGAGCATTTGAGGGGACCAAAATATATCAAATGTAACATACGTTATGAAACATCCGTTACCGTATTTTGAAAACTGAATGTAATCTAAAGGAAATAAGCGTTAATTTTAGTATATAATTATGTTAAACTACACAATATGACGTCATATAACCACCACGGTGGGATTAACATAATATCAATTGCGAGAAATAAAAACAATTGAACCGTTTTTCGCAAAGCTGGTGGCTTTCAAGTTAAGCATATTTTTCATTACATGTTAATGTGAATTGGTGAATGCCTGGTCGTAAATGTTTATAAACTGCATAATGAAGATTTTAAGATAAATAAGTTTAAGTCCAATTTGCATATAACATGTGAAGGCGAATAGAAAGTTACTGAAACATACGTTACTTTTGGTAACGTATGTTTCGGGGAAAATAAAGTAATCGTATGACTGGAAATTATTCTATTTTTTTCTGTTAAGCTAATAAGTTTTTATCATAACCTACTTACAAATTATAAAGGGTCAGATAATGTCATTTAGAAGGTCGCATTTTTTCTTATTTTGCTTATCTGCTGTTTTTTTCTTTCTTTTTTTGTCGTTTTAATGAAAACATGTTTTACATCAAACTTACACTAAAAACGAAACACAATTACTTTTTAAGACTTTGATGTATTATTACTATGTATACCTTTATAAATATACATCTTTATAAAAGCAGGTTTTATGCTTTGGTTGTATAAATTGTATCTAGTCCCAACTTGAATTTTGTAACGTATGTTTCTGTGAGATTTAACTGAATCAACTAAATATTATAGAGTTTAGAACTGTTTAAAGTATTTCAAAGTGTATTTAAACTTTCAAATGTTAAGTATTGGATTAATGTTGGCGCTTAAAGTAAAAAATTCGATTGACATACGAAATAAACAGGAAATATGTTGAAACTATTTCTCGTAATATGTTTCATACATGTAATATCAATTGTTCACGTTGATATACATATATATTATGTGCGTATGTACTAAAAACAAGACTAAAATGAAGTTACCTTAAACGATTGTGCTGTAATTTTCAACCAACTCGAATTGATAAGCAAAAGAAATGTAATATGAAACATACGTTACCATTAATGTCAGATTAAAGACGAGGGCTCAAGGCAAACTTTTCTTACAATATCATTTAGATATTTGTTTGTCTGGAAAAGAATATGTTAATGTGCGTGTATCAGGTAGAAATTGTAAGATTGTTTTGTTATGGCTGGACCAATCGATTGTATAAGGTTTTGGTTTGTGTTCTTTTTTATTTCTGTCTTGTTTTCATTTTCTCCAAAGCTTGTGAAAAGTTTTCTACTTCTTCTACGGGGAAAAAACATTAATGAATCGAAGAAACCAACTGTTAACTTTCGAAAGACATTACTTAAGCATCTTATTTGTCTTGTTGGTGTTGGCAATCTATGCTGGAGTATTATTGGTACATATGTAACCTACGTTACTTAAGAAAGTGGGTATACATTTTCTAACCATCGTAACTTGAAAACAAGATGAATGATGTTCAAAGCATTTTAACATAGCTAAGTATACACCTTGTGGAAACCAAAAATTAAATATAAGTGGAGAAAGCGCAACTTTTTTTCTGATCATTTTTCAAACCTTGTTTGCTGCGTTTTATTGAGAAACAGCGTAGAACACTTTCATACTTCTACAGTTGTTGCATATGATCATTCTCAACACATCGGTATCAACAAATCCCACTTTGACCTTGACTTAATTTGGACTTAGAATGATTCTGTACCAGGTTAAGTAGATTTTACTGTTTCGTCTAGCACCAATACCGCTTGCTAGAACACTTTCATACTTCTACAGTTGTTGCTTATGACCATTCTCAATCCACCCTTCATTATCAAACACTGACTTTGACCTTGTCATTGATCAAATGGGCTGTTGCAGCATATGCGTTTATTGAACGCAGCGTTCTTGTTTAAATTTATAGCTGTAACTTTGTAAATTATTCCCATTCAGAAATTTACCACCTTTACAATGTCTGTTAAAACAGTTAATAATTGGCCTAATCTCAAAAAGAAATATGAACTGCTAATTCAAATAGGCAAGTAGGTTTACTTGGGGATGGTTGTATTATACAGGTAAATGTAAATAAGAGACAGTAATTACTGGGGATGGTTGTAATATACAGGTTAATGTAAATCAGAGACAGTAATTACTGGGTGATGGTTGTAATATACAGGTTAATGTAAATATGAGATAGTAATTACTGGGTGATGGTTGTAATATACAGGGTAATGTAAATAAGAGACAGTAATTACTGGGGATGGTTGTAATATACAGGGTAATGTAAATAAGAGACAGTAATTACTGGGGATGGTTGTAATATACAGGTTAATGTAAATAACAGACAGTAATTACTGGGGGATAGTTGTAATATACAGGTAAATGTAAATATGGGACAGTAATTACTGGGTGATGGTTGTAATATACAGGTTAATGTAAATAAGAGACAGTAATTACTGGGGATGGTTGTAATAATACAGGTAAATGTAAATATGGGACAGTCATTACTTGGGGATGGTTGTAATATACAGGTAAATGTAAATATGAGACAGTCATTACTGGGGGATGGTTGTAATATACAGGTAAATGTAAATATGAGACATTAATTACTTTGGGATGGTTGTAATATACAGGTAAATGTAAATATGGGACAGTCATTACTGGGGGATGGTTGTAATATACAGGTAAATGTAAATATGAGACAGTAATTACTTGGGGATGGTTGTAATATACAGGTAAATGTAAATATGAGACAGTCATTACTTGGGGATGGTTGTAATATACAGGTAAATGTAAATATGGGACAGTCATTACTGGGGGATGGTTGTAATATACAGGTAAATGTAAATATGAGACAGTAATTACTTGGGGATGGTTGTAATATACAGGTAAATGTAAATATGAGACAGTCATTACTTGGGGATGGTTGTAATATACAGGTAAATGTAAATATGGGACAGTCATTACTTGGGGATGGTTGTAATATACAGGTAAATGTAAATATGGGACAGTCATTACTGGGGGATGGTTGTAATATACAGGTTAATGTAAATAACAGACAGTAATTACTGGGGGATAGTTGTAATATACAGGTAAATGTAAATATGGGACAGTAATTACTGGGTGATGGTTGTAATATACAGGTTAATGTAAATAAGAGACAGTAATTACTGGATGATGGTTGTAATATACAGGTAAATGTAAATATGGGACAGTCAGTACTGGGGGATGGTTGTAATATACAGGTAAATGTAAATATGGGACAGTAATTACTGGGGGATGGTTGTAATATACAGGTTAATGTAAATAACAGACAGTAATTACTGGGGGATGGTTGTAATATACAGGTTAATGTAAATATATTAAGAGACAGTAATAACTTGGAGATGGTTGTAATATACAGGTAAATGTATCCTCAGTATAAATCTTGATACATATCTTAATATATTATAGTTATGGGTCATACAAATTTTGAGCAGGCAGATTATGGACAAAACTAAAGTTCTAATAAAATTTTTGTAAACTCAATACAATAGTAGATATTTTCCGTATAGAATTCAAACGTCATGTGCATAGCTAGAGTTTTTTCGGGTATAGACAAATGAATACATATTCATCTAACATGGTATCGTCTTTTTATATGACTGTAAACGGTTTGAATGAATTGGCATAATTTTTATGAAGCACATTGTAAGATGTATTTTGTAGAAGTTGCTGAAATTTTAAGATGCTAGGTCATGTATAATAATATTTGTTAAGCCATTTTGCGACTGTATTTTAAAAATAAAATACAGTAAAGAAGATAGTTCACTGTACATAAATCTATCTGACTGAATTTAGCCAATATGCATTGGGAATTATAAAAGCTATTCCATTTCACGTAAATCTCGTTTTCCACGAGAAACATGCGTGTCAAAACATGTACGCTGAACCTAAAAATGAGCATCTTGCCATGTACAAAATTTGATTGACACACACCTAATCAGCTACACACTGATTCCAGTTGTGACAGTCGAAGCATTACCCGAGCACAAACTGTCTGCATTATCATTAATTAAGCGTAAAGTTAATGGTTTCCGCTAGTCTATTTTTTCTGAACTGTATTTCTATTATCATATAATTAAATTACATCTCAGAACGAAAATAAATATATTTCAAAAAAGTTCCGCTAACCCTAATATGGGGGATCTTTGTTCTGCCTTAATATCAAAATACATGTCCATGTACTATCATTTTCTAATCATTTATTACATATACGAGTAGTTTCACCATACCAAACGACATATCATTTGTTGAACTCGAAAATCACATTCCCCATACTGTATGTGTTCTCCATCAATGAAATTCCACAATTACACCAGACTGTTTACAAGCTTCATGTTTCTTGTGATTTTAGTGATACCAGGTAATACAAATTCTCGTATCCTAAACATCTGACGATACAGAAATAAAACTCAACAAGTGAAGACCACTGTCCTGACTTACATTTGTCTCTTTGTTAGATGAACAAATGTGCCAAGATCAATTACTAATAGTAAATAATCCTCTGTTGCATTCCAATGTTACTTTTCAAAATTGGAATAACAATTCTATATATTAACATTGTATTAAAAAATTCGCCTGTATACCATACAACGTTCGGTCAATGTTTGGCAACCATTTTTGAAAGTACACACAAGGCTACTTTTGTTATCTCCCTTATGAAGCTGTATAAAAGAATTTCTACTTATCAAATAGCGCTTGGTCAGATTTTGCAACCCTTTGTAAAACACAATGCTGCATTCGTTATCTCCCTAATGTAAGTCAAAATTATCTACATACAGTCAAACATGTATTAGTGGTCACCTCCGAATAAAGGTCACCCTGTGTATTATAATACTATTGTTAAGAAAAACGTCTTTGATTATTAGAAACAAAACGACATCCAACTAAAGGCGGTTTGGCTGTATGTCTCTGAGATGATACTGATCTTAAATGTACGAGGAGAAATCCAAAATTTCCAGGACACTGTTTTTTTTAATTTTAAAGGCAGCATGCAATTAAGTCAAAACTAAGTACAAGAAAGGCATTGATGAAAAAGAATCAAAGGCGACGCTGAAAAGTTATGTAATGACTGACAAAAAAGTTTTTTTATTGTGTTATGTTATTCAATAGTGGCAATCTACTGACCAAGGCCAATGCTCTTTTGAAGTATAAGAATTATTGATCATTCCATTGTGAAGTAATTGATCAGAAACCTGTTTCCAATGCAAGTCAAATGACCTTGGCCTCTTGACCCCAAAATCTATAGGGGTCATCAATCTGCTGATGTTCGTCTAAAGTATGAGGGCCTTTCGAAATTCTGTTGATCATACGTTTTTGCAGTGAAGATTTAATATTGATCATTTTCACTGACAGTCATTATGACTCTAAAATCAATAAGGATCATCCACTGGCCAAGGGCAATGTTTTCAAAGTATGAGGGCTGTTGGTCATACTGCTGAGTCATATCTACAAATATCCATATGGGTCATATCAGCTGTTTAGTCATACTGTTTGAACAATACTTTTGGACAGGCTTGATACTGGTCAAGCACACTTTTATTAAAGATAATGACATCAGCTGATAAAAACTACAGTGGTTATTCATAAAATTGCAAATAAAGAAGGAACAAATAATATAGTAGAACTATTATGAATTTATTGCAACTTTTAGAGTGTAACAATTATAAAACACATATCTAATAAAATAAATATATATTAATAGACAGTAACTACACTGAAAGGCTATTTGAAAAAGAACTGGCTTATTTTCCTATTATTGCCATACATATACTGATATTAGTCTGATATAGCGCTTTACTTAAGAAATTTGATCATTGCTGTCAGCCTAGTCTAGAAGTAAAGTCCATAAATGAGCCAGGTATATCTAATCTATCTCTGCTGAACATATGAATACAGACAAACCTTTCAATAAAGGCCACATGGGTGGTCTTTGTCAGCATTTTGACTTTACATATTACTTTCACTACTTCTTGTACCTAACTCAGTAACAGTGACAATGACTTTGAAATTAGTTGATAAAAATAATAAACTTTACAAATTTTAAATCTTTCTTACTTAATTACTATTCCTTTAAATAGAGCTAAGCAAGCAACACAAGTATTATCTCATTACTGAGGTAGTGGTAGGTGTGCTGGGGATAAAGTCCACTATCACATTTGTTATTGAAAGTTCAGAAATAAACTCATCATATGGTCAGTGTAAGACATATGCAAAATATCTATATAAACTACTATATATAAAATGTTAAAAAAATATTATATATATACATACATACAATTGCATCAAATTAAAGTAAAATCACTATTCAAACAGTGTTATAATAATACTAACTTAATTGATAATGAACTGCAAACAATAAAAATAAATACTTTGTGTAGGTCATGAAGAATGCATTTGCAGTGAATGTGCAACCACATATTAATTGATCAAATATTGAATCATCAGTCATTAGAAATATGCAATCATACATCTGTTGCAAGTTGTGCAACTGAAATGATATGTAATAGATACAGTACAAGTTTTTCTTCAAGTGTCTTCTTACAGACGTAACAGGACAGTTCACTTTGACAAACAATCACTTTGTCCAAGGCGAAGTCGAGTTAAAATGGTTGTTAGTCTTAGCAAACCATCATCCTAATGTCTGTAAGAAGACATTTTTGAAGAAAATACTAGTACATGTATCTGACTTATACAACAATAATAGATTATGTGTAAAATTATAGATCTATATCAATACAAGAGGACCATGATGGCCCTTTGCTCGCTCATCTGAGTGAAGACTGCTTTTTCTTTCACATTATTGCAACTTCATTCAAATCAATATTTTACTAGGAGAGCCTTATCATCAAGACTGGATGAATTGAAGAAGATTTTTAAAGTTTTTTCTTGATCAGGAAGATTTTACTTATAGGGAAAACCCATAATTCCCTTGGGCGGGACCTACTTTGACCCTGGGGCCATAATTTGAATAATCTTGGTGAAGATACACCACACCATGTTTCATGTCAAATATCTAAGCTCTAGCCTTTGTGGTTTCAGAGGAGATTTTTGAAGTTTTTACAATTAACATGCCTAAAGGAAAACCCCAGGGCAGGGCCAATTTTGACCCATGAGCCTTAATTCGAACAATATTGGCAGAGATCTACTAGATATGGTTTCATACCAAATATCTAAGCTCTGGCCTCTGCAGTTTCAGAGAGGAAAACTTTTTAAAAAATACCATATGCATATAAGGAAAACCCATGACCCCCTAAAGCGGGTCTAATTTTGACCCAAGGGCAATAATTTGAACAATCATGGCAGAAGTCTACTACAATGTACACAATGTTTCATGCCAAATACCTCACCTCTACCCTTTGCGGTTTTAAAGAGGACGATTTTTTAAGTTTTTACTTTAAACCCATAACCCCAGGGGCGGGGCTTTCTTTGGCCCTTGGGCCATAATTAGAACAATCTTGGTAGAGGTCTACTACACGATGTTTCATGCCAAAATTTTTTTTTTAACATATACAAGTACATATAAGGAAAACCCATGAACCCAATTTTGACCCAATGGCCATACTTTGAATTATCTTGGTGGAGGTCCAATAGACACGATTTCATGCCAAAGCTTCATGCCAGGAAATTTCCTGCCAAATATTAGCAGAATTGACCCAGCGGTTCGGGAAGAGATGACATGTGAAGCAAATTGTTGACGATGCACGACGCCAGGCAAGCACCCGTGCAATAGCTCAGCATGAGCATTTCATCTAGAATGTTGCAGAATCAAACAAAATATTTCATTAAATACCTGTGAACAAAGGCCATTCTGGGAAATACAAATTGTGGCCTTTATTGACCAGTGGTCTTTAATTAGAGGTTATTTTGTTCTGATTAATCAGGTACTGTTTTAGAAAAATGGTCTTTAGTCACAGGCTGGTCTTTATTTGGAGGTGACAACTAACACAGGTTTGACTGTCACCTAAATCAAGACATTCAAAGAATATCAAGATATTTAATAAAATAAAACATCTTCAACTGAACAAAAACCATTGAGTCATAAAATTCAAATAACATACTTTTTTATACCACAAATAGTCATTTAGGTTCTATTTCAAACTTTTTTAACTTCATGATTAAAAATATATCCATTAAATTGAAATGCATATCCTTTGTCAATTGATTTTTTTAAATACAAATGTAGTTTGTGTATTTTTCTGGACGTTTTTTGAGTAATTCAGAATATCAAGATATGAAAATTGCACGGCAGGTCACTTGTTTTCTGTGTCATTCTCGTTGTATGGTAAGGTTGGTCTGGTTGCTCTTTTGTTGTACAATCCTCTGGCAAGCACAACTGAAGTATGCTGTAATCTATTGTTGTACAATCCTCTGGCAAGCACAACTGAAGTATGCTGTTATCTTTTGTTGTACAATCCTCTGGCAAGCACAACTGAAGTATGCTGTAATCTTTTGTTGTACAATCCTCTGGCAAGCACAACTGAAGTATGCTGTAATCTTTTGTTGTACAATCCTCTGGCAAGCACAACTGAAGTATGCTGTAATCTTTTGTTGTACAATCCTCTGGCAAGCACAACTGAAGTATGCTGTTATCTTTTTCAGGTACGGTTGATCAGGATGAGGACTTACTACAGGCAGGTTCTCCATCTGCTCAAGGCCTTTCTTGACCCTAAAACAAGATAAGAATAAGAAATAAGAGAAAAAAGACAATGAAATTTCATCCATTATTGTTAAAAGCTCTACAAACTAAGCACTTATCTAGGCACCTTCCAAATATATTGTACAAATTGAATTAAATTCAAGTCTTTTAATGATTATAATGACCCTTTGTCAATAATGGAAGAGTTTTCCAATCATAGTTACTTTACCAAATCAATAGCATGGGCATTTCTTGCACTAAATAAAAGAAATGTACAGGTATTCCATATCATGGGATTATAATCAGAACGTTATCCGATTTTTTCAACAACTTGACATTGTGAAGGCACAAATTTTGCCAGACCAACAATTCTTTACCGTACCAAATAAAACTTTTTGCATGATTTTTTGTTAATGAAAGTATATTTGTTTCCTATGATGGTGTTGTTATAATTAACGGAAACTTTTTAATTATATTGAATAATATTCAATATTAGGAACTAGTGTATAGCAGTACTTTATAATTATATCGCACTTATGTTCATAAAGTAGCTGTAATATTAACTGCTCTATTAGACAGTTGACAGAGCATCTATCTTGCAAGCAGGAGGACAAAATGTTTGAGCCCCGCATCATGCAAGTACATTATTTTCTTCCTAATTACATTTGGTGCCATGAGTGTTTGACTTGTCTGGAATCATAGAGCTAGGGTGAAGTAATGACAAGGTTAGTCTAAGAAGCCTAGAGTTGTCACAATCAAATGCCTTGAGAAAAAGGAATATAGCAGTATCATGGTATATTATGAGTATTTGTATTAATAAATTGACTGTAATATAGTAACATCAACATCAGGTACATTATTTTCCTTTTGGGGACTCAATTATACATTCTGAACAATATATCAGCTCAAAATTTCACAGGACCATCATCTGTTTTACCTGACCAGTAGCAATTTTGGCCGACTCGGTCTTCCGGCCTGTGGATAATTTCGAAGGCAGTCCTTAGTGATTCAATAGTTTTTTGCATTTTAAATTACTTATGATAAAATAATTACATTATTTCTTTTAATTCATATTACCTTATAACCAACTCTGACTTGGTTTACTTTGATATTTGCTTCTCAACTATAATTATTAACTGCAATTCATTGACTTTGCATTTCTAAGGACATCTTGGCAGCAAAGCTCCAAGTGTATCTGTGGCTTAAACTGAAAATACACAAAGATTTTTTTTAATTAAATAGAATTACATAATGTTAATTATCCAATTACCTTGGCAAAAGGTTAAAGTTTGTGATAACATAACTTCTGAATAAGTCTTATTCAATTTACAGACATTAAAAGAAGGAATATAAGACATATTTATTTGAAGTAATATAATAATTATATGTCAATAAATTCCATAGACTGCCTGTCTGCCTGTCTGCCTGCCTGCCTATACTGCATCACACACTTTCATTTTTGTGCAGGTGGGCATCAATGCTAGAATAAGAATGCTAGAAATATACAGGATAATTCAGTATATACATTTATAATCATGTATGTGTTAGAGTGGTAACAAAGCTGATAGTGTTAATAAAAGATGAAATGTACAGTTAAAAAGATTAAAAAACAGCCTATCCAATAAACAAGAGGACCAAGATGGCCCTATATTGCTCACATGAAAATCATTGTTCATTCATTAAAACATTGTTTTGAACCTGTGACCTAGCTTTTGACCCCAGATGACCCATGTTAGAACTTGTCCTACATATGAATAAGACGCACACCGCACGACACCGGACGAAGACTAATCACAAAAGCTCACCCTGTGTCACTGTGACATGTGAGCTAAAAATGGTGGCACAGTCTAGTTGCCCCTGTCTCAAAACAGGTCCTGGGTAGGCACCTACAGGTGCAATGTCAGCTGGCAAGTTATTCCAAAGTAACAAGAATTTATAACAGTTACAAGGGGTTAGAATTTGTCTAAAAGAAAAGAGGTGCATATATGTGTCTGACTACATTAACGTTTCTGGCTTGGTTAAAATCGCTAAAATAACGTAAAATGATATTTTACATTATTTACAAAGATTAAATATCACACTTTAATACCAAGCAACAAAAAATTCTAACTGAAGGCTAAAAAAATGTGTTTTATTGCGATAAATACTAAACCCCTTTATCGACTTTTCCTTATCAGCGTTAAACATCTCTAACGTAATGTGCATTGTATTGGTACGATATGATACTATTTATTCATTAATGACATAAATTTGTTACAAAATTTACTACACATCAAACCTGGGGGTGGTTTCAATTGAAACATAAGCATAAGCGATTTTGATTGGCTATTAAAATTGAATGGCGTGCGTCAAATTTGTTGATTTCATGAGATGATAATGATCCGACACTTAAATTGTTAATTGCTCAGCTTAAAAAAAACACAGTAAGTGTCATTTTCGAATTAACATTGCCGTCTTATTTGATGACAGATTTCAAAGTCGTTTTTGTTTTTTTGTAGCGGAAATTTTAATCTAGCGAACCATGCCTCAGAATTTTGATACTTGTTTTCATTTTTTATCTATGGAGTATTACGTAATAAACAGTGGGGTTCTGGGTAAGGAATTTCTTTAAAGTCAAATATCTAACGAACGGCGGACGTTATAAATCAAGAGGGCCAAGATGGCCCTATATCGCTCACATGACAATCACTGTTCACTCATTAAAACATTGTTTTGAACCGGTGACCTAGTTTTTGACCCCAGATGACCCATGTTAGAACTTGTCCTACATATAAATAAGACAAACATTCTGACAAAATTTGGTGAAGATCCAATCAAAACCATGAAAACTACAGCATAGACAAGGTTTTCCTAAGATTTGACCTCGTGACCTAGTTTTTGACCCCAGACGACCTATGTTCGAATTTGTCTTACATATCATTAAGACAAACATTCTGACTAGGTTTGGTGAAGATACGATCAAAATTTGACATCTACAGTGTTAATAAGGTTTTCCTAAGATTTGACCTTGTGACCTGGTTTTTGACCCTAGGTGACCCATGTTCGAACTTGTCCTTAATATCATTAAAACAAACAATCTGACAAGGTTTGGCCAAGATCCAATTAAAACCATGACATTTAGAGCTTTTACAAGATTTTTACCTAGGATTTGACCTGGTGAACCAGTTTTTGACCCCGGCTGACCCATTGAACCCTTGACCCACATATATTGAGGCAAACATTCTGACAAGGTTTGGTGAAGATCCAATTAAAACTGTGACATCTACAGTGTTAACAAAGTTTTCCTAAGATTTGACCTGGTGACCTAGTTATTAACCCCAGATTACCCATATTTATACTTGACCGTTATATCATTAAAACAAACGATTTGACAAAGTTTGGTGAAGATCCAATAATAACTGTGAAATCTACAGTGTTAACATGGTTTTTCATAAGATTTGACCTAGCGACCTAGTTTTTGACCCAAGATGACCCATGTTCGAACTTGTCCAAGATATTATGAAGGCAAACATTCTGACGAGGTTTCATGATCATCCAATCAAAACAGTGAATTCTAGAGTGTTCACAAGGTTTTCCAGCAATTTGCCCTAGTGACCTAGTTCTTCACCGGAAATGACCCATTATCAAACTTGACCTACATATTATTAAAATAAACATTCTGACAAAGTTTCATGAAGATCCAGTCAAAACAGTGATTTCTAAAGTGTTCACAAGGTTTTCCCTTATTTGGCCCTGGTGACCTAGTTTTTTACCCAAAATGGCCCAATATCGAACTCATCCGAGATTTTGTTGATATTAGTGTCTGACCCAGTTTTGCTAAAATTGAGCCAAAAATGTGGCCCCTAGTGTGGTCACAACATAAAGTTTGACGACGCACGACGCATACCGCACTACGCACGACGCCGGACAGAGAGTAATCCTAATAGCTCACTTTGTCACTTTGTGACATGTGAGCTAAAAACTGAGGCACGGTTCCCTGCTTAGTACATTTATAGTCATTTTAAGGCTATTTATTGTAATATATTCCTATATACAGAGTAGTTATCGTTGTTCAAAAAAAATTGAAAAAATGTTGAAAATATTTCAGATCCTGCTCATCTGCTTCATTGAATCATTAGCAATTTATTTGAGAATTTATTTCATTTCAACTTAAATTTTTACATGAACATTGTGTCGAGACTGCTTTAGAAGTTGCAATACCACGCTTTTCACCAGACTCTGAATCATTCATCATGGTTGACAACCATATAAGGGGATATGGAAAGTATCAAAAAATTAAAAAATTATCACAGACAATAATAAGCATATAGCAAGTGAATAACAGATACTGTGTAACTTCTAAAATCTGGACAACCATTGGACCGGCCAAAATGTCTAGATTTTGGAAGTTTCCGGAATTCAGAAGTCTAAAATCATAACTGCCAACTTGATTGTAACACTTCAACCTTTGACCTATTGAACTTAGGTCACTGTGTTCTTGACCTTTGACATACTAACCTCAAAATCAATAAGGGTCAACTACATATGATGACCAACCTCCCCCTCCAAATTTGAAGTAATTGGTCGGACAAAGTATTTGTTTTGAAGGCCATAGTGATCTTTGACATAATGACCTCAAAATCGATAGGGGTCATCTACATGTGATGATTACATTCCAATTAAATCTGAAGAGCCTAGGCCAAATCATTCTCTAGTTATTGGTCAGACAAGGTTTGTTATGTATGGGCCTTCTGACTGACCTTCCGACTGACCGACCGACATGGGCAAAGCAATATGTACCCCTTTTCTTCAAAAGGTGGCATAAGTAGGAGCGAGAAAAATTTATGGCCATCACCGAGGATTGAACCCAGGACCCTTAGCACTGTAGGCAGACACTCAACCACACTGCCAAAGAGTTAACTCAACAGCAAGGCTGTTGAATGTGGCCTTAGTCCTATGTGACAAAACATTAAATTTATGCGTCTCTGACCATATAAGGAGGTAACCTTTTCTTCCATTTCGTTATTTAAATATCAACCTCAGAATAAGTCATTCAATGTCATGATTAGTCCAACTAATTAGACTGTTTGTAATGACAAGATACTTTATCTACTTATCCCTGCCTCGCACAACTGTCTAACAAAGATTTACATATTTGCGTGTGGAAAATCCCCCATTAAAACCAACTGGGCAGGATAACTACAATATCTGTGACCAAAGTGAACAGTTTGGTAGGTAGAAAACACATATAAATTATTCCAACATACCTTTTCGGAAAGGTGCATTAATAGTGTTTTGTTTCTCCCAATTATTTCCCAACTGAAAACGAAACCAGAGTAATGGCGGTTAAAAGCCTGTGTCATGGTAAAATAATCGCCTATTCTCGAAAATTGTAAATAATTTAAGCAAATTAAGTTAAATAATTATGTCCACGAAACTCTGGCAAATTAAACTTAAATCAACTTTTGTTCACCCTAGGTACAAACTAGAACTATCACTAAAGGTGATGAATACCCCCAGATGCAGCCTTGACACAGTAATTTTATTGTTACATTTTACAGAGGGAAATATAAAACATTTTTCATTTTTTTAATACCTGCAAATTGTTGCTTAGAAATATCCTGACCAGTTTCTAAATATTCATTATATAAAAAATAACAAAGGGCCATAACTCATTAAATTTTAGTTGGACAAAACCTATTGTGGACATGCACAACTTGGCAAACTACTTATCATTTCTAAGAAGTTTCACTGAATTCCTGCATGTAGTTGCTGAGAAATGGTACAGACAAAATTTACTTATTGTATAAAACAAAGGGCCATAACTCAGTGAAAATTAATCCAAACAAAACCTGGTTATTGCATGCACAACTTGGCTTACTTTTTATAACGTCTGTGAAGTTTCATTGAATTCCTATGAGTATTTACTGAGATATTGTATATACACTGTATAAAAAACAACAACAAAGGCTCATAACTCAGTGAAAATTTAACCAACCAAGACAAGCTTACTCCATGCACAACTAGGCTAACTACTTATCACTTCTGAGAAGTTTTATTGAATTCCTGTCAATAGTCAATGAGAAATAGTCAGGACAAAATTTGCCTATTGTATACTGTTGAAAAAAACAAAGGGCTATAACTCAGTGAAAATCAATCCAAATGAAAAATGATTTAAGCATGCACAACTAGGCTAACTACTTATTACTTCTGTGAAGTTTCATTCAAATCCTGTGAGTAGTTGCTGAGAAATTGTCCGGACAAAATTTGCCTATTGTATATACTGTATAAAAACAACAAAGGGCTATAACTCAGTGAAAATTAATCCGAACGAAAAATGCTTTAAGCATGCACAACTAGGCTTACTACTGATCACTTCTGCGAAGTTTCATTGAGATCCTGTGAGTAGTTGTTGAGAAATTGTCCAGACAAAACTTGCCTATTGTATATAGTGTATAAAAACAACAAAGTTTTATAACTCAGTGAAAATTAATCAGAACGAAAAATGCTTTAAGCATGCACAACTAGGCTTACCACTGATCACTTCTGTGAAGTTTTATTGAAATCCTGTAAGTAGTTGTTGAGAAATTGTCCGGACAAAATGTGTCTACAGACGCACGGACCTACCGACCGACCGACAAGCGTGAATCCAATATAGCCCCCATATATTTCATATCTGGGGGTATAATTATAAAGAAAGATTTAGAATTGAACGTTCTGATGGTAGTTGTATATACGATGTGGAATTTGATGTGGCCTAAGTCTGTTGATACTTAATGCAATATATATTTGAAAAGAAGAGACGACATGAAATCAAAGCACTGAAGGTACCATGGTTCTAATCAGGAGTCACAATGAGTGCATACTACACTTGAACTCTATTGAGTATCCATTTCTGAACAACAATGTTCTGTTCATGAACGAACCGAGCCGGTTTCAAGCTTTTGAAAGGTAACCTTATTACACATGTTATGTCAATACCTGACTAGGGCAAAATTTCAATAGCGGGTTGCTTTATTTCGGTCCCAATCAGCAAAATGTAAACTGTATTTTCAATATTATCTCAAATAAAAATGTTCTAACGAATTTAATCTACGTGACCAATTACATAGGTAAGGGCTATCAAAAAAGATATTATGAATCAAAAGATAATGCACCTACGAGACTAAGATAAATGTCCATCGTTTTATTTGAAATGTAGAAACCGACCCCTTACAATGTATGGTATAAAGTATAAAACATAGAGTAAGAATCTAAAAATCTTGTGCAGAGCTAGAGTCTTACACAGACTTAAAATCTGACGCAGGGTTAAAGTCTGACGCAGAATTAGAATCTGACGCGGAGTATACATATAAGGAGTCTTATCGGATTCAGTGTCCGACCACGAGTTAAAGTAGAGTAAGACTCCGGTGCAGAGTTAGAATCTGCCGCATGTAGAAATATTTGGATTAGGGAAAGATGAGTAATGACAATGATATTAAGAAGAAAACGGACAAATATTCGATGTATGGATATTCTGTCCTTTCCACAATATGTTTGAGGATAATAATTCGTTATTAAATCTAATAACTCGTATTTAGTATTTGCGGCATTGAAACAGGTGTAAGTACAATTTCTCTGCAGATTTCAAATTTCTCTTCAAAATTAATTATTCGTGTTCAAAGATATTTGCACTGTTATTTGCTAATTTACAAACTAGTTTCATTATCATATATGTAGATTTAATTGTCAGTTATTGATAACTTCATCAAAATGAAAAACTGTTCTGTATTTTGTTTTTGTTATAATGAAAAAATGTCTTATGACAGTTCGCCATATCGGTTGTCGTCTGTAAATCTTCAAAGGGCGACGATCCAGTCGATTACTTTACAATCAATGTTCCAGTTACTTCCTCTCAATCGGTAAATGGTTTATGAAATCAACGTTTACGAATTTGTTACATATTGTTATTTTAATATAGCTTTTACAAGGTATTAAATATCGAACAAAAGGAAGAATGTATGACGTTGGCCATCATGAACACGGATAGGTTCGTGAAGCATGTTTTTATCATGAGTTCACAAAATGTGTTGACAGAAAATGGTTCGTATTGATATATAATAATGGATCATACAAACGTAATTTGAAGTCTTTTATGTATTGGTATGTCACTCAAATTGATGTCTATGATGTAAAAAATACCACGTTGTTACAAATCGGGTAATTCGTGTAACTCAAAAAGGTGAATGTAAACACTAAGTATAATGGTTATAGACGAGTTGTTTATTCGATATTCGAAATTGTGTTAAGGATTTGTATTACACTGAAATTAACAATATGATTATTTGGATTGACGCGTCTTTTTAGCATTCTAAAGACCACGATTAACATATTATAAGTGTACCTTGTACTAATTAAGTTGTACATTGCCATTCAGTCATATTGAAGTAATAAAGCACATTTGAAATAAAACAGATGCAAATATAATAATAACATATCAAACGGCCGTGCATCATCGATTTACGTAAAACATATCCACATTGACAATAAGCCCCCGTATAAAGACAGCCACACTGTCATTGCTATATTAGTCATAATACGGCCTATTATTTGTTTCTCCTTACATATATAAAGATGACAAATATCAATTTGTTTTGAGCTGCAAAAAAATCACTTGTATAATTATACAGTACACGTACATACGAGTATGTAGCGTTCTATTATTTTGAAAGGAACTATATACCACATTCTTCATAGTCATGTTCTTTTCAATGTTTACTACCCCATACAAAGGCCCAGACACGATACAAATATAATTGACCCCATGAGTCCGATTTGTTTGATTATATCGAGTTTTACGCCACTTTTCATGATCGAGGCGGACATTTCACCTAAACATCATCCCTGGGAAGAACCAGTACTAGACTCTCATCCTAAGCAACTGCCTACTTTCTCACATAAAGAGACATGTTCGGTAGCGGGGCTCGAACACACGACCCTCTATCAGTGAGAGGTTACAGTGATTTGATGCCAGCGACTTAAACCTCTCGACAACGGAGGCGGATCGAAGGACTCCGAAACAAGTTGAAAATATTCGTATACGATAAATATGTCTGATGTCGACATGTCTCATACATCTACTATGATAATGATGAACATGAAAAGGATATCAAGTTAGTCAACCCACTCGTTGCTATGACTGCTATGTTCGTTTGTTTGAGTTTTTATAAGCCCCTTTTCAGCAGTCAGAGTCACATGAGGCGGACATGAAGAAATGAAGTAATGAAGAACCAGTACTTGACTCCAATCCTCCGTAAACAACTGCCTACTTTCTTTCATAAAGAGACACGGTCGGTAGCGGGGCTCAATCCACGACCCTCTAGCAGTGAGATGTTACATGATTTGAAACCTGACCGCTCGACCATGGAAGCGGGGTGATCCATACAATAGTACCACTGGCAGTTTTGATACAAGTATGATATATTGCAAGATTCTGTTGATTTCGAAAGCATGAGAAATAATTACATTGTTTTTGGAATTCAAACTGTATTACTGAACTCTTACATTTCCACGTTGCTACGTCATTACGATTCTGAGTGGTTCAGTCAATTAAACGCGTACTTTTAAACAATTAGATGGCAGAGGATATACAGCTTGACATAATTAAGTACATTTGTTAATGGTACAAGTAATCATGTACATACATGACTGTTTCAATCAGTTATATATCATAATAAGCGAGATTATGAATGTTCAAGTACATACATGTACGATTTAAGGTATTAAAAGTATGATTATCGACAAAAGGAGTTATTCCTACTGCAAGACTGTTAAATGTCTGTTGTAACTACTATTCAATAAAATCTGAAACATTCTATCCAATTGATAATAATAATAATCTTTATTCAACGAAGGTAGCACGTATAAACAGTTATACAGACACATTTAATATAATAAATTACAACATGGCCTTCAAACAACACATGCAAATCTGAAAATAAAAACAAGAGGGCCATGATGGCCCTATAAATGCTCACCAGGAGAAAAGGTCATTTGGAGATTAACATTGTTGAAGTTTTCTATACGAGTCCAAGTAAGATCAAGTGACCCATCTGGGCCGTTTTTTAAAAGAGGTCTATTAGACAAAGCTAGATACCAAATATCTTAGCTCTAGGCCTGGTGGTTTCGGAGAAGAAGATTTTTAAAAAATTTCCTATATAAAATAGAATAAACCCCAGGGCAGGGTTAATTTTGACCCCGGGGCCATAATTTGAACAAACTAAGTAAAGGTCCACTAGACAATGCCACATACAAAATATCTAAGCTCTAGGCCTTGCAGTTTCGGAGATTTTTTAATTTTCCTATATAAGTCTATATAAATCAAGTGACCCCCGGGACGGGGCCAATTTTGATCCTAGGGCAATAATTTGAACAAACTTGGTAGAGGTCCACTAGACAATGCTACATACCAAATATCTTAGCTCTAGGCCTTGTGGTTTCGGAGAAGATTTTTTAAATTTTACTATATAAGTCTATATAAATCAAGTGACCCCAGGGGCGGGGCCAATTTTGACCCTAGGGCAATAATTTGAACAAACTTGGTAGAGGTCCACTTGACAATGCTACATAGTAAATATCTTAGCTCTAGGCCTTCTGGTTTCGGAGAAGATTTTTTAAATTTTCCTATATAAAATAGAATAAGCCCCAGGGCAGGGCCAATTTTGAACCTAGGGCAATAATTTGAACAAACTTGGTAGAGGTCCACTAGATAATGCTACACACCAAATATCTTAGCTCTAGGCCTTGTGGTTTCGGAGAAGAAGATTTTTTAAATTTTACTATATAAGTCTATATAAATCAAGTGATCCCACGGGCGGGGCCAATTTTGACCCTAGGGCAATAATTTGAACAAACTTGGTAGAGGTCCACTAGACAATGCTACATAGTAAATATCTTAGCTCTAGGCCTTCTGGTTTCGGAGAAGAAGATTTTTTAAATTTTCCTATATAAAATAGAATAAGCCCCAGGGCAGGGCCAATTTTTAACCTAGGGCAATAATTTGAACAAACTTGGTAGAGGTCCACTAGATAATGCTACACACCAAATATCTTAGCTCTAGGCCTTGTGGTTTCGGAGAAGAAGATTTTTTAAATTTTACTATATAAGTCTATATAAATCAAGTGATCCCAGGGGCGGGGCCAATTTTGACCCTAGGGCAATAATTTGAACAAACTTGGTAGAGGTCCACTAGACAATGCTACATACCAAATATCTTAGCTCTAGGCCTTGTGGTTTCGGAGAAGAAGATTTTTTAAATTTTCCTATATAAAATAGAATAAACCCCAGGGCAGGGCCAATTTTGACCCTAGGGCAATAATTTGAACAAACTTGGTAGAGGTCTACTAGACTATGCTACACACCAAATATCAAAGCTCTAGGCATTGTAGTTTTTGACAAGAAGATTTTTTAAATTTTCCTATATAAGTCTATGTAAAATCAAGTTACCCCCGGGGCAGAGCCAATTTTGACCCTAGGGGAATAATTTGAACAAACTTTGTAGAGTTCCATTAGACAATGCTACATACCAAATATCTCAGCTCTAGGCCCTGTGGTTTCGGACAAGAAGATTTTTTAAGTTTTTTCTATTTGTTGCCATAGCAACCAGAGTTTTTAATGAAATTTAATTTTTTGAACAACTTTGAAAGGGGACCACCCAAGGATCATTCCAGCAAAGTTTGGTTGCAATCGGCATAGCGGTGTAGGAGATGTTATTTTAAGTAAACATGGACGCCACGTAACGACGCACGATGGACGCAGGGCGATCACAAAAGCTCACCTTGAGCACATTCGTGCTCTGGTGAGCTAACAATAGCGATCGACATACATGCATTTATGAAAATATGGATAAACATTTTAAAAATCCTTAGCCCTTTTTCTAAATAAGTGGATATTCCAACAATTTTGCATAGTTAGTAGGTATTGCTTCAGAGCATTCTTACAAAATGAAATTTTATATTTTGAACGTATTGAAAGTGGGACATTATTCATGATGAGCCTTGTTCAAGTCATGTTATAAAGTGTCCTGTTCTGTTCTCTAAATCCTCGCAGATATGAACGAGATTGATTTATTGGTTTGTTTAAGTAGTCACTACGTCTATTATGTTTAGGTGATGAAATTGAACGTATATTATTATATATGCGCTGTTAGAAGAAAAATTAAGTATTCATCAATATACTCAGTGTAAAAGTTATGCCTGATTTGAAAATTAACAATGCTACGTGATATTGACATCTATTTTGAGTGTTGGCCTATCTAGAAAATTTAATAATTTTCTAAAATATTTTTTTTTTGGTTTACAAATAATTTTCGCCACGCTAGTATCGTAGTGTCTTTCTTTCATATCCCAAATTGTGCAACGATAGTCCCTTGATGACAACAAGTGTGAATATAATACAAAATGTAGTATAGATAACTTGACAGAATAAGACAAAATTGGTATTGAATTAAAGCTGAATATCACAGCTTCATATGCATTTAGATATTGTAGTATTTGATTGAAAAGCAAACGTGTAATGAAAAATAAAAACTGAGTATTTTGTCCCGGATCCAGTTATGCAAGGTAGAAAAATGAGTGTTACGGATCCATTCATAACTTCTTTATTATTTGACAGAATTAGACAATCTTGGTACAGATTTAAAGCTGAATATAATAGCTTTATATACATATTAGATATTGTAGTATTTAATGGAAAATGAAGCATGTACAATGTAATAAAAATGAATAATGAGTATTCATTCCCGAATCCAGTTCTGCAAGAAGTTAATAGCTTGAAACCATGGCTGCAGGTACGTATATAACTTTTTATGTACAAAAAGGTTTATTTGATAAATTTATAGGGTTTTATACATGGATTTATACATTTTATATATGGATCCGGGACAAAATACTCAGTTTTTATCTTTAATTACATGTTTCTTTTTAAATAAAAAACTACAATATCTGATATGCCTATGAAGTTGTGATATTCAGCTTTAATTCGATACCGATTTGGTCTTATTCTGTCGAATAATAAAGAAGATATGTATGGATCCGTAACACTCCATTTTTCTATCTTGTAGATCTGGATCCGGGACAAAATACTCAGTTTTTATCTTTAATTACACGTTTGCTTTTCCATTAAAAACTACAATATCTGATATGCCTATGAAGCTGTGATATTCAGCTTTAATTCGATACCAATTTTGTCTTATTCTGTCAAATAATAAAAAAGCTATGTATGGATCCGTAACACTCCATATTTCCCCCTATATGTTCTATATTGGATCCGGATCCGCGTTTTACACCTGGCCGGAAAAAAGGAAGGGAGCACTTACTATTTATTTTTGATATTTTATTTGGTTAAACGCGTTTATTTTTAGTATATTAGCAAAAATGTTAACACATAATTAATTAAAACTTTATTTCGGGTCATGTGTATTGTAATATACACTAATAAATGCAACGGAAGGAACATCATACTGTAAATAAAACAGTTTATCACCATAACACTTACTCCCTTACCGGATGTGACTTTTGATGGATGAGAACACCGCAAGTTGGATGAAAAACGAGGATTCAGTTGATATTTTGCCGTTAATAAGGTGAGTTTGGTTTGTTTATCGGTGTTGAACAACATAGGACTTTACGTTTTACTATTCTGTTAAGTTATTATTCTCTAATTTAGAGAATAACATACGATATTTAATGGTATTAATATGTGTTGTTCAGCAAACTTTCATTAAATGATTAATTATGAATATGACTGGAGAAGTTTGTTCGGAAATTTTGTGATTTGCAGTGGAATAAGTGCATGTATATTTGATTGTTTATGTATGCATTCAGGTATTTTTATTAGATATCAATAAAACTTCCTGATGCAGTGTAAGTAAGGTAAAAAAGTCAATGCATTTTTCATTTCATTTGCCAGGTTCGGATATTGCTTAGATATTCCAGGGATGCTATATTACATGTAATATAACATCCCTTGATATACTCACATTGACATATATATATCTGTTATTCACTAGCTATGATTATTTTTGTCACAGGTAACTGTATCATGAATAGATGATAAATGAATAATAAATAAAAACTGATTTTAAAAAATAGCTATATACATTACAGGCCGTCCCTATTACTGCTACCTAACTCATTACCAGTGTTAAATGCACAACAGTACAAGTCTGCAATCATTCAACCATTTAATCCTCATAAGCATTTCTTCTTCTTGTCGAAAAACATAAAAATACTCTCAATAACAATGAAATATAATTGTCTGATTAAAGTGAAAATTCGGTTATTTTAGTGTAACTTTTCTGTAACTTTTCTGTAACTTTAATATAACTTTTTTGTAACTTTTATGTATCTTTTATGTAACTTTGAATGTAACTAAAGTATGCCTAGAATATAACTTTTCTGTAACTTTTTTGTAACTTTTATGTAACTTTGAATGTAACTAAAGTATGCCTAGAATATAACTTTTTTGTAACTTTTATGTAACTTTGAATGTAACTAAAGTATGCCTAGAATATAACTTTTCTGTAACTTTTTTGTAACTTTTATGTAACTTTAAATGTAACTATAGAATGCCTACAATGTAACTTTTTTGTAACTTTGAATGTAACTAAAGTATGCCTGAAATGTAACTTTTTTGTAACTTTTATGTAACTTTGAATGTAACTAAAGTATGCCTAGAATATAACTTTTCTGTAACTTTTTTGTAACTTTTATGTAACTTTAAATGTAACTATAGAATGCCTACAATGTAACTTTTTTGTAACTTTGAATGTAACTAAAGTATGCCTGAAATGTAACTTTTTTGTAACTTTTATACACTTATAATATTTTTGTAACTTTTCTGTGTCTTAATCATGCATAGAAATTAGATTGTAACTTTTTTGTAACTATAGTGTAACTTTTTTGTAACTAATATGTAACTTTTCTCCGTAAATAGGCACAAAAAAGTTACATATTAGTTAGTAACTTTTAATAAGCATAACTTTTCTGTAACTATGTTGAAATAAATGGTTCCAAACTTGTATAACTTAGTTATGCTTTTTTTGTAACTTTTTTTGCCTCAAAAAGCATAACTTTTTTGTAACTTTTTTCGGTATGGGATAATAGATCAACTGATCGTATTTCCTGACACACTGACGTTCATATTGATTTTTGCTTGATGACCTTATTACTGCCTATCAACCAATTAAATGAGAGATATGTAGTAACGCGGGAAATTCCTGGGTCAGTACAAATTAAAACTCCATCCAATGTGCGAATCATCTAGCATTTGCTGAAATATCAAAACTGTCTTTTAATTAGGGATGTCAATTCGTCAAGATTTTACTAATCGGTTAATCGTTCGTTCATACGAACGATTAATCGATTAACCGTATGTTAATTGCACGAAGTGCTTTTAAACATGAAGTGTCACAAGTTTCCGCGACACCGATGTATCACACGAAATGCGATAATGTATATATTCATCAATATATATTTACCACTGAATGTGATGCGTGTATGTACTTATCAATTTTCTGTTTATATATATCAATGATCAATTACAAATAACATAATGGCAACTAATAGTAATTTTGTTTACAAAAAAGTAGATTACGGCAACATGTTTCCCAATTTGGCCAGGTTATAATTGGAACATTGGGCGGAGCTTACGACAACGATCATTTGATTGGTTGATTGGTGTAATGCTGAATTTAATTGTGATTCCAATCGATGTATTTAAGTATTTCACACTTAGTGCAATTGAGTATCAAATGTCAACACGTTCTCATAATTATCAGCGGCTGTGCTTGATGCAAAGATGCAAATTTAAATCATACCAGTGTCTTAACTCAGAGATAATTAATAAAGAACAAGGTTGTCAGTTTATATCAATAAAGATGCAAAAGACGAAAAAAAGTGATATTGTTCGACGATTTTATTAGCATGTCTTAGTAATACGTAACACACAACATACGTGTATACATAGTATAACATACATGCATTACCGCAAAGGTTACATTTTACGTTTTTTCATCCAGACAGACGCTTTTTTCTACGATAGTATAACATTATCATACTTTTTGTACATGATAACTTGCGAAACAATTATCAAATTGTTTGGAAGTCCCAGATCCAGCAAGTTTACTCGTATTTCCAAAAATGGCTTCTCAATTAGTTAATTACACAATCAACAATATACGTGTCAGTGTGTTTAATGGTCCAGGTCGGTGTCAATGAATTGTTAATTTGCTCAACTGTCGTATTTTTCGCACCTTTGGTCGACTGATTTATTGACAAGATAGTACGCGCGTATAGACTTCAGAGTTTCAAAAATGAAAATTTCGATTTTTCTATAAGTAATTATTATATTTTACTTGCTTCTTTCTATTTTTTTTCCGGTTAATCGATTAATGATTTAATAACCGGTTAATCGAACAAACGAACGGTTAATCGATTAATCGATTAACCGTTTACATCCCTACTTTTAATAGATCTAATGCATAAAAATGCTACACATTTAAATATCAGTGTTAATTTGAATTGAATGCAAATGGCAGTATGAAAGATAAATTGACTTGACTGTAGAAATGATAAAAATCATAAATGAAAAGTCGCGGCAGGAAATGTCTGGTTCCCTGCCAACAAATACCAGACTGAGACAGATGGAGGCGATACGCATGTGCAAGTCCTTGTTATTATCCGGGCATCAGGGGTAATAGTGTCACTGCGGAAATAGGCATACATGTGTAACGTGTACCGAGCGCAATACACTTAATACAATAATCACTAACCCTATAACCGGGCTGTAACTCAATATAATATACAGTAAGATATACTAATTTTCCTTGGGCCTACCTTGGCTAATTGATTGGTAACAAAAACAATATACTATATATTTACAACGAATGGATGGAACTTCACTATATAACGTAATTCATTACACGGGACCAAACTTATAAAACTAATGGCGTTCAACACGAACCACTATTCAGAACTACATGTATCCTCACATAGACTATCATCTACAGTCTAAATGAGTTAGAGCGTAACAAGAGTTGCGCCACAACTAATATACTACCAAGCTCGTAGCTGACAATAAGTTCCAACTCAGCTGTATCTTTCAACGACGACCCGGTATATCTACCAGCCTATACCTACTGTATAGAACATAGACAATCAACTAGTACAGTCTAAATGAGTCAGAGCGCAAGAAGATTTGCGCTACAACTTGTATACTACAAATTAGTAGTTAACAATACAAGTTCCAACTCAGCTGTATCTTTCAACGACGACCCGGTATCTAGACTAGCTAATCTGTAACTCTCTCACGATAGCTAAGCTTTCTATGAGAACACGAGTAGACAGATTTCGTAGTTGTAATACGGACAAAGCCCCCGTCAATTGAAACAGTGATGTTGCTTCACGTGAGTATAAACGATACTAAAGAATTTCTCCTGCGAAAATGGTTTATATACCACCTGCAGCGCTTCCATTGGCTAATACCGTTCGGTAACTACCGCCAATCCTCGTATTTCTCCGTAACATATGCAAGCGCCTACCTTGCACAACTTTTAATAAACGTTCAATAACTGAACTTCCGTGTACGAGTTTTCCATCACCCGTACGCTATAATATTATCAGCCTACGTCAAATCTTTCGTTAATTAAGTGATTGTAAATATATCTAGCCATATACATATACTTTTGGAGGTTCTAAAACAAGGTCTGAATGGTTTAACTCTAATCTATTTCGATACGAATTACAAATGGTAATTTAACATAAAGGGAAGTAACTGAATATGAGATATGAAAAGTACGTTCCGGCCATCAGCGTCACACATATTAACATATTAATAAAAAAAAATATAAAAAAAAATTCAATATTTATTTATTATCTATTCATGATACAGTTACCTATGTTTTTTGTCTGTCACTCAGTGATAAGATTTAATCATTATTCATTATTTATTTTTTATACTTCCAGATCCCCTTACTTAAAGAGTCAAGTTTTTGAAAAATGAAGTTACTGCAAACAGAGACTGCTGCAACCTTACATATGCATGTATTATTGATGTTGAAGTTGGTTGTCAACCTTGAAGAATGATACTGAGTCTACTGTAGTGATGAGCATGGTTTTGCTACTTATGCAGTTTTGCAACAGTGTACAGTGATTATGGTTGGAAAGCAAATGTTGGAAGAGTTCTGACGAAGGAAACCAAGTCAGAGTTGGTTGAAAGGTAATAAGAATTTAAAAAGATACATGTGGTTATTTTATTGTAAGTGATTTCAAATACCAAAACTGTTAAATCGCTAAGGACAGTCTTTGAACTTAGCCTCAGGCCTGAAAACCGAGTCCACTACTGGTCAGGTGAAAATTGACTGATCAACAAACCGATGGTGAGGTGAAATGTTCAGGGTATATTGTAATATGCCTGCTTGAACCTTTGACCTCCTGTTTGCAAGTCAGATGCTCTACAAACTGTCTAATTGAGCTGTTAATACTACAACTAATGTATAAATACAAGTACTATATACAGTAACTACTACACACGAGTTTATAATATATTAATTAAATAATAAATTTCTGTTAATTATAACAATACCAGCATTTGAAATACAGTAAATCTTGCTCATGCAACCACGTGTACTAAGCGACCTTTTTCTTAAGCGACCACTTCAAAATCCCCCCGAGCGTTTTTGCACTATGTTTTTAATGTATTAAGCGACCTTTGCTCAACGCGACCAGCGACCGCCAATATGTCGACAAAATCCGCCAGATCTTTTCATTAAGCGACCGTTTGACACGTCAAACCGTTAATTCCCATAGATTGTGAATTGTAAACACAGACATAATTAACACCTGACGAACGTGTGAAAAACATGACCGTAATCACTCGTATATGCATAGAGCACTAGAGTGTAGGACTTAGGTAAAATACATGTTGTATCATTGGAAATCCTTGGGAAAATTATTGTCATGAATGTAAAAAAATAAGAGTTTTTAGCAAAATAAATGACGAAAGACATTGAAGAAAACCGCGCCATTTTTTGTTTACAGTAACTTTGCGTTACGTAAGTTTTACGAAAGCTTGATAATGACTTTTCTATCAAAACACCAACTAATTTCTCAACCCAAGTATTCATACTTCTCAACATCATGAGGGTATCGTAATTAAGGGCACGATCAGCAACATTTGTTGTTGATTTTCAAACTCGCGTCCACTACAGACGTCTTCGACAAAGAAATCCATGAAAAGTACGGAATTGTACGGGTTTTTAGACCATCGCTATGAAAAACGATTTACTTCCCTTGTTTCACATTTGACAAATTTCTTCTCCGGTAAAAAAATAGATTTAATTTGTCTGTATTGTTTTGTCACGGATAAAATGGACCAATCTTTGCGCCATGTATAAGACAGACACGATTTTCGATTTGAAATGAAACCAGGCTGGGACTTTAGGTATAGTTCAAATATCGGAAACTTCAGGTTTTTGTATTAAGAGACCGTTGTGTTAAGAGACCACTTTTGGTCTTTCCCTTGGGCGGTCGCTTAATACAAGATTGACTGTATATCATATATGTAAGAAATATACTTTCATAAATATTGTAGAAGCAAAATTTAATCATGCAAAAAAGAAGATTCAGTATGGTAAAAGTTAATTCAGTCTGGTAAAACTTGTGTCTTGATTGGAGTAAAACTCTTCCAGTATTGGCCAAGGATTCATAGGCTTGAATTTAATTCAATTTGTACAATATATTTGGAAGGTGTCTAGATAAGTGCCTAGTTTGCAGTGCTTTTAACAATACTATGTGACATTTTATTGCCTTTTATCTTAATTCTTTTTTATCTTGCTTTAGGATCAAGAAGAACCTTGAGTAGGTGGAGAACCTGCCTGTAATAAGTCCTCATCCTTATCAACCAAAACTGGCAAAAATAACAGCAAACTGTCAATTGTGCTTGCCAGAGGATTGTACAACAATAAATTGCAACCAGACCAGCCTGACAAATCAACAACATGGACACAGAAAACAAATGATCTGCAATTAATTTTTTCATGACTTCATATTCTGAAATACTAAAAAGTCTGGAACTATGGAGAAAAATCAGTTGACTAAGGATATGCTTTTTAACTTGATATACATTTGTACCTATATGTTTTTAATTAGGAAGTTTGGGAATGGAACCTTAATGACTATTTTGTGGTATAAAAAAGTAGTGCTATTCAAATATTCTATGACTCATTGTTTTTTGTTCAGCTGAAGATGTTCTAATTATTAGCTCATCAGAGCACAAAGTGCTCTTGGAGAGCTATTGTGATCGTATGTTGTCAGTCGTCGGTGATGCATCATTGCGTCAACAATTGCTTTAAACAACATGTCTTGAAACAGTTTCAAAGAAACTTTACAGGGATTAAAAAATCTAGTTGCCATGGCAACAAATAGGAAAATCTTAATAATCTCCTTGTCCAAAACCACAGGGCATAGAGTTAAGATATCTGGTGTGTAGCATTGTGTAGTTGACCTCTACCAAGTTTTTAGCTCACATGTCACAAAGTGACAAAGTGAGCTATTAGGATCACTCTCCGTCTGGCGTCCGGCGTCGTGCGGTGTGCGTCGTCAAACTTTTTGTTGTGACCACACTAGGGGCCACATTTTTGGCTCAATTTTAGCAAAACTGGGTCAGAACGTTAATATCAACAAAATCTCGGACGAGTTCGATATTGGGCCATTTGGGGTCAAAAACTAGGTAAACTTCTGCTCCGACCAAGACTGCATCAGTGTACATAACATTGAAAATTCTACGATATTTAACCATGTTATATTAATTAAACCCTTTAAAAAGAAAATTACAAGCTATTTCCGTGAAAGAACATGCTATTTTTGCTAGTTTTCTATTTTTGACATGTACGAGTTTTCTCCCTTATGTATACATATCTGTAGTGCGTAAGTGTTTTTTCCTTCAAAACATCACAAATAAACTTCTTTTCCGACCAAAACTGCACCATTGTTCTTAAAATTGAAAAAAATACAATATTTAACCATGTTATATTAATAAAACCCTTAAAAAAGACAAATTACAAGCTATTTCCGTGACTGAATGCTATTTTTGCAAAAATAGCTATTTTTGGTTTTTGGATACACCGGTCAATAACTAGGTCACCAGGTCAAATCTTAGGAAAACTTTGTTAACACTGTAGATGTCACAGTTTTAATTGGATCTTCACCAAACCTTGTCAAAATGTTTGCCTCAATGATATGTGGGTCAAGGATGAACATGGGTCAGCCGGGTTCAAAAACTGTGTCACAAGGTCAAATCTTAGGTAAAAATCTTGTAAAAGCTCTAAATGTCATGGTTTTAATTGGATCTTGGCCAAACCTTGTCAGATTGTTTGTCTTAATGATATTAAGGACAAGTTCAAATATGGGTCACCTAGGGTAAAAAACCAGGTCACAAGGTCAAATCTTAGGAAAACCTTATTAACACTGTAGATGTCAAATTTTGATCGTATCTTCACCAAACCTAGTCAGACTGTTTGTCTTAATGATATGTGAGACAAATTCGAACATAGGTCGTCTGGGGTCAAAAACTAGGTCATCGGTTCAAAACAATGTTTTAATGAGTGAACAGTGATTGTCATGTGAGCGATATAGGGCCATCTTGGCCCTCTTGTTTATAGTTATGGCCCTTGAATCAAAATTGGTTCCACCCCAGGAGTAACATTATTGTACATAGACTTATATATGGAAATTTTAAAAATCGTCTAGTCAGAAACTACAGTGCCTAGAGCTTGGATATTTGTTGTGTATACTAAGCATTGTCCAGTGGACCTCTACCAAGTTTGTTTCAATTATTGGCCCGCTTGGCTAGCTCAGTGGTTAGGGCGTATGTCTACTGATCATGAGGTTGTGAGTACGAACCCGTGCAAGGCTTACACTGCGCATAATAAATGACTGAAGATAATACATCCTATGTTAAATTGTCCTCCACCTCTGACTTATGTAGTGCAGCTTGGCAGAAGCTTACGGATAGAATGTGTTTAGTACTGGTTAAGGCCTAAATTAAGTCCAGGAAAGCTACTTAGGATAACTGCCCGCCACAATATGACTGAAATAATGTTGAAAATGGCGTAAAACTCGATGAAACAAATAAAATTATTGCCCATGGGTTAAAATTGGCCCACACCAGGAGTCACTTGATTGTACATAGACTTATATGGGAAAATTTTAAAAATCTTCTGGTCAAAAACTACAACGCCTAGAGGTTAGATATTTAGTGTGTTGCATTGTCTAGTGGACATATTCCAAGTTTATTCAAATTATTGCCCTGGAGTCAAAATTAGCCCAAACCAGGGGTTTTCCTTACTTTATATAAGATTATTATCGGAAATTTTAATAAGTCCTCTTGTCCAAAACTGCAAGGCTTGGAGCTCAGATACTCGGTGGTCTTCTACCAAGTTTGTTAAAATTATTGCCCTTGGGTCAAAATGGGCCCTACCCAGGGGGTTTACTCTATATTATTTAGGATTATAAAGGAAAATAAAAACTGTTCTTGTCAAAAACTGCAAGGCTAAGAACTTAGATATTTGGGGTGTAGCATTATCTAGTGGACCTGTACCAAGATAATTTAAGTTGTGGCCCCAGTGTCAAAAAATTTACTTTGTCCTTGGGTAACTTGATTTTTCATAGACAGGATGATTTTAAAAATCTTCTTGTCGGAAACTACAAATCATACAGCTTAGATATTTTGTGTGAAGCATCCACTTGACATCAACCAAGTTTGTTCAAATTGTGGCAATGGGGTCAAAATTAGCCCCCGTGTTTGATTTTACATGGACTTTTATAGGAAAATTGAATGAAATCTACTTGTCAGAAACTACATTAGTTAGACTTAAGATGCTTGTATGGAGCATCATCTACTTGACTTCTGCCGAATTTGGTAATATTATGGCCCTGGGGTAAAAATTGACTCCACCCTGGTGTCACTTGAATTTACTTAAAAAAAATCTGTCTGTAAGAATCTTTTTTCTGGTGAGCGATATTGGGCCATCATGGTCCTCTTGTTTTTAGATATGTTATTATTCTTGAGTGCCTCAATTTAAGTGACAGTCAACCCTGTTAGTGGTCACCATATATGTCAACAAAGGTCAACCAAGGGAAAGACAAAATGTGGTCTTATTGACAGGTTTGTCTGTATTAATATATTCAGCAGAGCTAATTTAGATATACCTGGTTCATATCATGAATTTGATTCTTACAATAATTATCAAATTTCTGAACAAAATAACATCAATACATGTGTGGCAGTAATGGAAAAAAGTCCAGTTTATTTTCAAAAAGCTATTTAATGTTTTTACTGTTTTTTTTTTTTAATTTATTAAAGTTTTATATGATATGTGTTGTATAATTATTATCCTCTAACAGTTGCAATAATTTCGTAAAAAAATTTACTGTTGTTAGTTGTACCTTCCTTAGCTGCAAATTGTATGAATAACCACTGTGGTGTTTATCAGTTGATGCTTGTATCCTTGTCCTGTGTCTACCATAATCTATATGCAATTCGTACTTTACATCAAGCATGTCCATAAGTATCATTCAAACATTATGTCTAAACATATGGCTCATATCAGTGGATATTTGTGAATATGACTTGACAGAATGACCAACGATCCTTGTGCTTTGAATCATTGCCCTTGGTCGTCAGTAGATGAACATTGGCTTAGGTCAGTAGATGACTCATACAGATTTTAGGGTCATGTGACCTTCAGTGGAAATATGGTGAATTACTTAACATACATACTTTAGCATAACTCTGTCAATAGTATTGTTAAAGTTATGCCCCTTTTTAAAAAACTTTGGTTGAATTTTTAGCTCACATGTCACAAAGTGACAATAGCTGGGCCGATAACTGAAAGAATCTTTCACTTTGTGATACAAGCACCAAATTGAGCATGAATGTTCAGCAAGGCCAACTCTTTGAGAAAAGCATGTTAGCCACTTAAAATTTTCAAAATGGCCACCATATTTTTCAAAATGGCCGCTATGGTTATTTCAATATTGCTTATTTCACTCGATGGTAATATTAATCATTAAAAAAGGACTAGACGGTATTCATATGTGTTTGAAATTGATAGAAATGTGTTAAAAAGCTGTGAACGGCTTAAAATTTCGAATAAAGTTTGAACCAAACGATTGAAAGGACGTCGTTTTCGACGTCAAAACGGTCATTTTTACGGTATTTATAGTGCCTCTCTGAAAATACATATCAGTCTATCAATTTATGTAGATATTTAATGAAATACACATTAAAAAGCACGTAGGTATAAATTTGATATTCATGCCTTAATAATAAGTGCAAGTAAAACAATTTTAAATGTGAAGTTAGGTGTCTTTTTATCTCCTCTCTTCCAAATTGCTATCAAATATCCCTTTTCAGCTTACTGTAGCTCTCCTGCCTTTTTATTGTGTTTCAATTATTTTCTATTTGCTTTTTTATTGCTTTATTTATTATGAGACTGACACATGAAGGTATGTATCAAACTGCTGTTTCATATAGAAGTACATGTATAGGCCATACCAAATCGACTCCATTTATATCTACCACGCCATCCACTTTTGCAACCACATTTTGTCAATTTTTATAGCTCTGTACATTGGGATGAAGTTCAGTTAAAATCAACAAAAGATAATTGTCTTTCTTCAACCCTCTGTCACCTGGACATTTCCATCTGATAAATTGTAGCCTAACCCCAAATACAGCATGCTAAATAAGCATAGGTTTTATACGTTCAAGTAGAGGAGCACAAGTTTGAGGAAGATTCGTATGACATCTTTTTCTCTAACACGTTTCACAAACAGAAGTTGGCAATTTCCTCCTACCATAGACAGACCTAGGTAGAAGTATTGACCTTCCATAATTAAGTTGGACAATTTCCACTCTTGTGATTTTTTCTGGTCTCGGGTGAGACTCGAACACACTGGGATGAGAGGCAAATGATTACTGGCCAGAGACCGATCATAATCACTTAACCACTGTGGTACCTTTGAATGATCTCAGTTTTACGACAAACTAATCGAGTCTTGCATGATAGGTATTTGCTGTGGGAGACTATTCCTATCATACAAAATTATAACCAATTTATCTAATACTGAAATGAAATGAAATTCACTTGTCATTGCTTAGCCTACATAAAAATAAATGTTATGTTTCACACTTCATCTGCGATTTTTACCATGCACAAATCCTACCCAAAGTTTTTCTAGAGATTAGGCAGATTAGGGAAAACATTGACATTGACTTTTACCTTGATACTGGTATAGCCATGTACGATGATTAGCGTCTTCATGGTTATATGACATATTAAGCCCCTAAAGACTGCCTGTTCGATTATGAATAGCAATAAACCTTCAAGTTACTTAAGAGGTATTGGTTCGACACAGTGCAACATGTTTCTCTGAGTGAGAAATCAAAAAAGGTTATAATATGTGTTTACAAGTACACATGCGTTATCTTTGGTATTTTCTGAAACTAGACAAATTATTTGCTTATCCTATGTAACCATGAAATCAATCCTGTTTATTCATCAAAATGGGGAGTTTCAATGATGCTCAACACCACAAAACTGTCAGTAAGGTAACGGGATCATGTCATAACACGCTGTTGCCCCCAGTATACAATGTTTTCTGCCTAATAACAGTCATGCTCTTAGAATAGATAGAGAAACCAAACGGCTCCGGTTCTGACCTGATTACTCCCATTACATGACGTATCATCAGCAAGACCTTATTTTCCTCAAATGCCTCCAAGATCTGATTCAAACTAAGACTACCAAAGAAACACATGGGTATCAACAGCTATGCATCAGCTACCACACGTCAAAGCAAGTTTGTACTGTCAACTGATGTATCCAGATTTTGGCATAAATTGATGGATGGAAGGTGTAATGTATGGCGTCATCGAGATGAACATTACATAGAATGTTTTCATCCAACAATAATATTTGATGTATTAGTCGGGCATATCATGGCAATACAAGCCACTTTGGACAGTCTTACGACCTAGAGATACATTGACTAGGTATTAAAATCGTTCGCTGTACCCTTTCTTCAAGACCACATTGCTAGACCACATTCAGTCAAAGTATCATCTGCTTTCCTGTGCCAACACGTTGTCTAAGTTCTGCTTAGCGGGCGTCTTCGACAGATCTGGGGCATATTGAACACCAATGGGATTAGCACAGGTGTCTAGTGTACAGCTAACTCATCAACAACAAGGCGCGGATAGTGAAGGCGTTGGTTGCCGTCTAAAAATACAGGGTTAATAGTAGATCCTCTCAATTAAGGCATAGATGCCAATATGTTGTAGTAGAGGCAAATGGCAGCAGCACTCATCACTGATTGTTGCGAACTTTCACCTTCGAGTCACTTCATTTATAAGACATACAAATTTAATTCCCCTGCTATATAAACACCATCCAGGTAATCCACACCCACACAGGTACATCCTGTCTATTTAGGGGTGACTACCTATTGATTACAGCGACACACAAAGTAATCATGCACTGTGTTAGCAGGATAGCATCAGAAATGCTTAACATGGACAATAAACGTTTAGCTAAAAATGGTTCCCATGCCAAGTTTCACGACAATGATGAAATCAACGTGTTTTAGTTGTGACTTGACATTATCTTTTTTAATCTAAAAGCAGTAGCATTGGTTTGTTTAGGCTTCAGCATAACAAACAGTTAGCTTAAAACATATTGCATGCAATTCCATTCAACTTATTTTAAACAAGAGGTGTATTTCAAACACATGTGCCTGCTAAACGCCACCTGGATAGTAATTTCCGATTTTTAATCCGTCAAGAACTTGACCATTGACCTTCCGATCTCGTAATCAATTAGGGTCATCTTGTAATGATCAACCTCCCTTCCTGTTCTGAGGACCACAGGCAAAATTACTCTCTAGTTATTGGCAGACATAGTCTTCATGTTGTATGTCACTGTGACGGAGGAACGTAGGTCAGATTTTTATGTTGTAGGTCACCGTGACCTCAAATTGTGACCTACTGACCTCAAAACTAAAAGAAGTCCCTTACATGTGATTACAAACCTCTCAACACTTCTTCGAAGCTTAATGAATAAAATATTTTCAATGGTATTGCAGTAAAAAGAAATGAATTCCTACATGAAAATGGCCACCATTTTGAAAAATCAAATGGCTAACGTGCCTTTTTGGAAAAGGACACATTGAACTACATATGTGCCAATTTTGGTGCTTGTATCACCAACTGAAAGATTTTGAGATATTTTCTACTTAATCTGCCCAGCTACAAAGTGAGCTATTAGGATCACTCTCCGTCCGGGGTCCGGCGTTGTGCGGTGTGCGTCGTCAAACTTTATGTTGTGACCACACTAGGGGCCACATTTTTGGCTCAATTTTAGCAAAACTGGGTCAGAACGTTAATATCAACAAAATCTCGGACGAGTTCGATATTGGGCCATTTGGGGTCAAAAACTAGGTCACCAGGGCCAAATAAGGGAAAACCTTGTGAACACTTTAGAAATCACTGTTTTGACTGGATCTCCATGAAACTTTGTCAGAATGTTTATTTTAATAATATGTAGGTCAAGTTTGATAATGGGTCATTTCTGTAGTAAAATTAGGTCACTAGGGCAAATTGCTGGAAAACCTTGTGAACACTCTAGAAGTCACTGTTTTGATTGGATGATCATGAAACCTTGTCAGAATGTTTCATAATATCTTGGACGAGTTCGAACATGGGTCATCTTGGGTCAAAAACTAGGTCGCTAGGTCAAATCTTATGAAAAACCATGTCAACACTGTAGATTTCACAGTTATTATTGGATCTTCACCAAACTTTGTCAAATCGTTTGTTTTAATGATATAACGGTCAAGTATAAATATGGGTCATCTGGGGTCAATAACTAGGTCACCAGGTCAAATCTTAGGAAAACTTTGTTAACGCTGTAGATGTCACAGTTTTAATTGGATCTTCACCAAACCTTGTCAAAATGTTTGCCTCAATGATACGTGGGTCAAGGATGAACATGGGTCAGCCGGGTTCAAAAACTGGGTCACCAGGTCAAATCTTAGGTAAAAATCTTGTAAAAGCTCAAAATGTCATGGTTTTGATTGGAACTTGGCCAAACCTTGTCAGATATAATTATTCATTATTATTCTGAAAAAAAAAAATCATTTGAGCGTTAAAATACGCACATTGAAGATATTTTACGAAAATATCATAGAAACTTGGCTATCTGAAAGAGTACAGGGCGCCGCCATTTTAACCATTTACAATCGATTAACATGTGTGTGTGACATCATATTTCACAAACATGGATATGGCGGATAAGCGGTAGCGAAAGAGAATGTTGATTATTATAGATATCGCTTAGGAAATCACGCATTTGTATTTTAGAATCACAGCCAACATATTCTTCCACGTTATCCACCAAAACACATTTTTCACAGCCACAAAATTCTTCAATAGAATCAAAGCTTAATTTTCCATTCGACACTTTGTAAATCCATTTCTATAGTGACATAAACTAATACTAACATTATTTTTATATTTATGAATTGCGTGAAAAATACTGACGTGAAAACTTAATTATAGCAGGGATGTAGTATATGACATGTATTATAACATCCCTGATTAAAGTAATATTTCATTTATAAGAATTAAGATCAAACACTACGAAGTACGACAAACATTATAATTGGTTGTATTTTCATACACCATTTCCATCGTAAATCTATCTATATACAAACATGTAAAAGTTAATTTACAGATTAAAATATCACTGAAGATTATTATAATTATCACATCTATACAAAGTGGTGTGCGAACGCACAGTTATATTGTTTGTTGAGTTGGGAGTTAAACAGTATCGCACATTTAATTGTGGGGTAATATATATAGCATCATTGGTGTGATTTGCGGGAAAGCACGGAAAATCTGGAAATTTGCCATTATTTTCGGATAAGTAGAATATGATATACGTAAATGCTTAATAATCATATAACAAACATAAAAGCCAAAATCATGTGTAGTTACTTCTTAAACTTTTGCTTAATTTACCTTTCAGACTGTCAATCCATAATCACTACACATTTATTTTCCACCTCAATACGCTCACTTTAAAATCAATATCTCCCACACTGATGAAAATTACGTCACAAGACAACAAAACCAGACATAATATTGCATCATAGACTTCTTACACTTCTGTTGAAAAATAATGTTCTAGGTCATAGTTCTAATTGATCAACCAATGAAAAGTCGCTAATCAGTTGATCACGCGACCACACATGGTTTTGCCATATTACACATGTCTGTCGGTGTTTCTTTTTGAAGTCAGCTGTCTCCACATATCATTGTCCTGTGCATATTTCGGTGTCATACAACTTGCTGAGACAGGGTGATGTGTAATTTACCGCTCATCTGATTGTTAATTGAAGTTTCATGTGAAATTGGAGTAATATATAGCAAATTGGGACCTTGGTTATTGTTTTAGGTACGTGACGTAGACTAAATAAACAAGTAGTGTCATGCAGTTGTCCATGATTTGAAAGAATTATTAAATCATTATCAGATATTTTACATTATCAGTAAAACGATTTAAGAATTACATATAAAACTCATACTTAGTTTTATTTTGATCTCATGAAATGTTTCTGTTTATTATTAATTTTCCATTATGAAATATCAATAACAATCGTATTTTCATCTTTTTGTCTTTATTATACAGACAAAATAACTGTACCATAATTATTTGTTCAAACATCATAATATATAATGAGTTCATGCACATTTAAACAATCAATAATTATTACGTAGGTATGACATAAAAAAAATTGATAATTTTCGAAATTAACTGAAGTTTGTCACACCACCAATCACATCCTTTTTGTATAAATTTAAAACGATTAGCAATGTTAAATTGTTTGTACCGAACGGCTAGTAACCATTAATTTGGATAAGTGTAAAAGAATATTGTCTTTTAAAATACAATATACCATACAATATCTTTTAAGGCCGTATCTTTTATAATAGTGCTCGCAGAACGGGTGTACTGGCTTTTACACTTTGTGGGATAAGACGTCACGGCATGTGACTATTCTTTCAAAATGGCGGTGCCCTAGGAGGTTCGCTCAATCACTAAATGACAATATTAAATCACCAATATTTTTGTTAAATGGTGGATTTTTAAAAAAAAAATTGCAGGAATCATCATAACTTTAATATTTCTACACGACTAAGTGCTTGAAAAGTCAACATTGGGTTGCCCTTTAAGAACAAGTTCAAATATGGGTCACCTAGGGTCAAAAACCAGGTCACAAGGTCAAATCTTAGGAAAGCCTTATTAACACTGTAGATATCAAATTTTGATCGTATCTTCACCAAACCTAGTCAGACTGTTTGTCTTAATGATATGTAAGACAAATTCGAACATAGGTCGTCTGGGGTCAAAAACTAGGTCACCGGTTCAAAACAATGTTTTAATGAGTGAACAATGATTGTCAAGTGAGCAATATAGGGCCATCTTGGCCCTCTTGTTTAGTAAGTCCATTATCTTGCACATTTTCACAAATATTCATTTCAAATTGGGAAAACTTACTTATAGTGACATGGTACAGAGGGCATAACTGTGTAAGCAGTATTTTTAGAGTTGTTCCCCTTTTTAACTTTGAATTTTGGTTAAAATTGATAATTAAGTAGATTGTTTGAAAACCATCAAAGATATTTAATTAAGAATACTTTGTTATGGGGGCATGGCACATCTTAGGGACCAGCAGAATAACTCTGTCAACAGTATTTACAGAGTATAATATCTTGAAGACTTTCAAAGATATTCAACTCAAACTTTGAATACTTCCTTATAGTGACAAGGCGCATTTGTAGGACAAACAGCATAAAAACTCTGACAACAGCATTTTTAGAGTTATGCCTTTTTAACTTAGAATTTTGGTTAAAATAGATTATTAAGTAGATTGTTTTGACAAAAACATTAAAGATATTTAATTTAAACATTGAATACTTTGTTATGTGAACAAGGCACATCTGTACAACAAGCAGCATAACTCATTAACAGTATTTTTCGAATTATGCCCCATGTTCACTTAGATTTTTTCGTTAAAATAGGTGAAGTAGTACAATATTTTGGAAAACTTTCAAAGATATTCAAATCAAACATTGAATACTTTCTTATGGGGACATTAGGCGCATCTGTAGGACAAGTGGCATAACTCTGTTAACAGTAATTTTAGAATTATGCCCCTTTTTCACTTTAATCGATTTTTCTCCTCTATCAAGCATTTATTACACTGAAGACTTATGAATGTCGAGCACGCTGTCTTCAGACAGTTCTAGCTATTGCTAAGAAACTAATGAATCGTATGCCTTGCTTCAATGTCAAGCATATAGAGTCTTCAGGTATATAACAATGTATAAATGAAGTCGGTCCGTTAGTGTAAATGTTAAAATATTTTGCATGGGTACGAACCATATGGGTACATTTTTCTCTTTCATGCTTGGTATGAAAAAATCACCTTCCGACAGTACTTTCAGTACTTTGATTTTGTATAAAAGCATATGAGTCAAATAAAACCAAATTGCGCTCGGATTGTTTACATAATTGTCCGTTGAAATAAGTTAATTAAAAACCATAATTGATAATGAAACACAACACAAATAAGTCAAATAAAAATCTGCTGCTAACGTGTTTATGCTGGATAAGCAAACGGCCGGGCTGTTTCCATGGCAACCAGCAATATTTCTAAGATTTAGCTTTGTCGTAATAAATACGCAAAAATGTCGTTTATTTCAGTTATAAAACATACAAAATAGCTTTAAAATATTATCAATATAATTATTATATCCCAGGCATAGTTAGTTATTGATTTGCTCATTTGCATATTCTTGAATATTAATGGGAATCTAAAAAATGGGCTTAAATTGTTAAAATATGACCTTATATGGCAAATGAGTATCATTTGTTCTTTCATTTTTATTTGAACAGGTTTTAAATGACTAATAAATATTCAGAGATTGTTTATCTATTCATTTGCTATTCAATACACTCATGGTATTACTTTAGTATAGCTAGAAAGTGGGTGGGGTAAATTGACCCCAAAATATAAAAACACCATTGTTTGATAAATAAATGGTTTTATGACGAATGACAAAGTAAATTCGCACAAACTTATTACAACAACATACTTTATGTACAAAACTGTTTGTTTGAAAGCAAAATACTACTGTGTCTGTGTCTGCTTTATACCCCCCCCCCCCCCCCGAAAATGGGATATTATATATATCACCAAGACACAGTGGAAATATCGAATGGCTACGATTGGCCACATATTTGTACTGCATAGATTAATTAGATTTAATTATTAATAATGCACTTTTAGCGATTGTTCTAAAGCTTTCGATTATTTGGTTTGCCGAAATATATGATATACACTTTATAATTCAGGGCAAGGAGGAAGGTAATATAAGGTCATTAAGTCCATGGATGTATTATCAAATTACAACCAGAGTAAAATGTAATAATGAGATCGGCAAATTATTCTATGGTCATCTTGGAGTAAGACTGGGGGAAAGCTTGTCGCCTTTTCTATTTTCCATGTACCTTAATGATCTGGATGACCAACTTTTAAACGGAGCAAAAGGCATTGATTTACAGGTTTTATTAATGTAAGCCGAGGTCATCGTGGTATTTGCTAACTCATCAGAACTACAAAGTAATTTTAACATATTGGATGTATACTGTGACCGTTGGAAATTTACTGTTAACAAAGATAATTAATATATTCAGAAAAGGAGGGCGTTTGCCAACAGTTACCAAAGTTGTGAATAGGAAATCGTTAACAAATTTATGTATCTTGAAATAGTTTTTTCATCTGGAGGGTCCTTTGAAGAAACGCATAAAACTTTAGCTGACCAAGCTCAAAAATCTATCTTTACATTAAGAAAATGTCTGTGTAGATTTCATAACATAACAATAAGGCACTCTTTAGAATTGTTCGATTAGCAATTGAAAAATTTCACACTTAGTATTGAAAATCTTTATTATGAGTAAAAAGTAGCACACAAAAATCGTCGAAAGTTACCAATAAAAGCGAAAGGAAACAGATAAACATAATACGTGTATACCAAATCATGTTTAAAGATATTGAAAAGAAACCGTACATCACTAATTGGGCAAATAATGTTAACGATACATTAAATGAATTAGTATTCTCTGAAGCGTTGTACTCACAGGGTATATGTAATGCTAAACTATTTCTGTTATTGTTAAAACAAAAAGTTGAAGACAAACGTCATCTTATTCCAGGGTTTTTAGGGTTTCTGCAAATCTTGACAACGGCATGTATCTAGTTAATGTAAATGTTAAAAAATTGCTCATAGCCATGACAAGATTTAGGCTTTCTTCTCATCCTTTAAGAATTGAAACAGGACGTGGTTTATTTATCAAGTTTCAGGCCATGTTTTCATGATTTTTGCCATTGTCTTTTGAAAAATACGTACATTGTACATGCAATGTTTATCCACTTCCTTTCTTATAAACGACAACTTTTACTTTGAACAGCTGAAAAGACTTTTTAAAACTCCGAAATCCAACTCAATTTTTAGGGCTTCCATAATAACGGGCAAAATGTTAGCTGGGACCATTATACACGCATGAATAATGGTCCCAGATATCAGGGAGACTATCTCACCCTAGTCTCCCTCTAAGCCAATCCCTGCATAACCATCAGATAGACTACAATTTTCCTTGCTGTTTGCCATCTCTACCTTAAAGGGGCATACCCTACAACTTGGTGCATTTAGAATTAAAGCAAAATGATGATAAATTAGAAGCTTGTAAAGAAAAAAGCCGACGAAGAAAGTTTCATGCAGCCAATAATTCATCGAATTAAAAATAAAATCATAAAAATTATGTATTTATGAAACATACATTTAGTCATGGAAATTTTTGGGTAGAAGTGATTTATTATTCATAGCTATGTTTTTTGCGGCTAGTACCTAAACTAGTCATTTTATGACCCAAGTTCGTCTTGCAATTATCCATTATATATTGTTTTACATATACATCTAGCACATTTTTACACTTTCACAGAATGTTTGTCAGTTGTAGGGTATGCCCCTTTAAATCATGCAGTTCTCATTTTCGTGTTTAGCATTAATACATGTTGACATTGTGGTATTTTAATAAAATGATCACTCAGTGATATTGGTTTAAATCTAATTACATGTAAATGTGTCGTATTTCACTGTTAGTTATGCGAACTACCTACTTGAAACTGAAACAATGTTGAAAATTGACAGAACTGAAAGAAAACAAAATTAATGATATTTCGAGGGCTCAGCGCAAGACTGTCGTAACTTGTTCTTATTTCAGTATGAGTTACGACACTGTTGCGTTGAACCCTCGATTTGTAACTGGCCATTGTGACGTGTGAAAAATCGTTGCCTATCGCTTGACCGTCAATGACACACTGATAAATGGCTTCATGATCACCAGTATCATGGAGCGAATATTACCTTAGTAGATTTATTATGAATATTATCATGATGGTCATTTATTATCCTGCATCAACTATTACAGTGAATATTGTCATGATATTTTGAAATTTTCTAACTTCCTGAACTACTGATTATTTCAATGAAAATCACTTCAAATGTGAGGTATGGAGGTCCGTTGTTGACCCTACTTTTGTTAATATTTTGCAAACGACAAAATCTATTTACAGTAAGAAATCAAGCTAAAGTGTTCTTTCAATCGTAGCCTATATAACCCTCTCAGATCCCAGAAAATACACTAATCTTTAATCAGGTTCAAGTCTGTATACGTGACAGCAATAGATTCACATGAAAAGTACCATGCATTATAATGCTTGAGAAGCCTCCTTCTTCATTTCTACACATACCCTTTCTCTCTCTTGATTTATACAGTAATATTATTTTCTCATTGTGTTACTTTCTAAGTTTTTTCTTTTTGTTTTCTAATTTATTTTAACTTTTTGATCACAAGACCTATATCCCTGATGAATGTCCGGTGTCTTCACCAATCCTAATAAAGGTCTTTGATGAGATTGATTATGGGCGAAATTTAATTTGTACATGCAGTTATATAAGATGAAAACTATATTTCCTGGTCATTAATTAAATTGTCTTTGTTCTCATGTAAGCGATCTAGGGCAATCTTGGCCCATTTGTTTCAGATATTATCTAGTAAATAATTATATCCAGTGCTTCCTGCAAATTGTTGCCCTATATATATACATGAATAACTGAAAAAAATAGTTTTTACTCTTTTTTACAGTTAAAAGGGACATAATTCTTGTTATTTTTAGTTCAGAGTTATCTTTTCCTTTTCAAATATGTATATTAATATAAAATATAATAATCTTAAGCAATGTGGGTTGAGAACTTGGTCATTTTGGACTCCATAATCTCTTGTATACAAAAATTAAAAAAAATGAAATTTCGAAATCAGGGGGAGATAATCAATCGCATACTGTAGGCTTAATCAGCACCTATATTTCGTCCAACAAGTGACATTCGATAGGGGATATATTAAGCTTTACAATGATATATGTGTCATAAAATCCCGCTAGGGGGGACCTAGGGTACAGGTAGCCCATACTCTATATGCTCAAGACAATTTTAACCTTTGACATTGATGCATTTTAATGTTGATTAGGCATGATATAAATCCAATATGGCCGCTAAATTTGTCTCGATGCGCCACTAGTAATTTAAAACAAAATTAAACAATTGATTGGACAATAATGAAAGATGCCAATGCAAATTAAGACCTATAGATCTACATCCAGCAATAGGTTCCTTCTCTTCACTTTAATCTTTTCTGACTAGTTCTCAGAGGATGACTTTTTTCCAAAAGGAGAAGCTAACTGTGCCTCTTCTTAAGGGTAGTCTGTATCACTGTTGTCAAAAGACAAATGATTAATTGGAGATGAGCCTATTAAATTTGTGGATCATATTCCATGTCTTTTTAATTGAGGTTCGATTATTCAGTTTTGAAACAAACTGTCTCCCAAATGTTTCGTGTCTTTTTAAATGTTTTTTTTTCGAGCTTTTGCTTTTTGAAACTCTGGATATTAAACTGAAGTATCTTAAATACTGCATGTCATCTATGTTATATAAAATTTTATGTTTTCAAAATTATAGAAAGCTTTTGTTCTATAATCAAAATATGTGCTAATTTCGTTATTCCCTTTTCATGCCAATCTTTGAAATAAAACGTTTTGTTACAAAGTTTGATTTCCGTATTGTTCCATATTAATTGTTTACTTATTTCTACATTATTTTCATTTTTATTTATACTTATCCAAGATCGTAATATATCTTCTAAAAATATATTTCCATTGCTTAGTGCTTTTGCATCACTTTCAGATATGTTACATAGAAATATTAGCTCTCCTCCATTTTTATTTAGCATTGATTGATAAAAGATTTTCCAATGTCCATTATTGTTCTTATTTATTAATCTTTTAATCCAGCATCCCTTAAGAGCATTAAGAAAATAGTTCAAGTTGACCATTCTTATTCCTCCTAATGTATAATCTAATACAAGCAGTATCTCTTAATCTTATCAGGTTTGTTGTTCCACAAAAATTTAAACATCTGTGTGGTTATATTTTGTATAATTTGTTTATATGGGTTTTGTAGAACAGTTAATGGGTAGATAAGTTTGGGAAGTGCGAATGTTTTCAAGACAGTAACTTTTCCTAGTAATGTTAATTTCCTATGTTGCCATTGTTTTAAACAGTTATTGAAACTTCCAATTTTAGGTATTTAATTTAGTTTAAGATTTTGTTCTTTATCATTTGTAAATATTATGCCAAGAGTTTGAGCTGATCAAGTCAGATCTCGATGTCCAATTAAATTGTTTGTCTTGACTGTACTTTATGTTAGTGTTTTTCAAAGAACCTATTCTTAACACATTTGTTTTATTAGTATACACCGTTTCAATTAAGCGGTAATTTGAATTGTCGCCCCTGAATGATGTCATACGAGGATACCGGCGGATAAAGCGAAAGGTATTTTACTACGAAAATGGTGATAATTAATATTTAGTTATATGACAAGGTTGTTGTAATAAACAATTGTTTCGTTTATATGTTTTATATGAAATATTCGAGCATCGGATTGATTTTGTCATATATTTTCACGATCTCAATTGTATGATAGTTTTTAACGTATTTGTTTCGCACGGACTGCAAACTCGAGTCTGTTTATATGATACAGTAAAATTATGGAGAGGAAAACAAGCAATGCTTAAAATATGAATTTCTTTCCACTAGCATGTGTGTAAATTTTGTTTGTTTGTTAGTTTCAATTCGTTAAAATGTTCATGTAATGTTGCCAATGTTTAGATTTATCAAGTGAATGCTTTGCGTATATGTATATTATTTACATATTTATTTTACAGATCATATGGGTATTAGTGAGATTGATCTCGACTATTCTTAACCAGATAACATACAACCAGGATTTTTCATAGCAAGTTCTCTTGAAAAGTCAGATGGTTCTACCTTAGATTTCCCCAATAAAATAAAGAGACAAAAGGAGTCAGACTGAACATTCGTACATTCATAGGACAGTATCATTTTGATGAAATGACTTAAAATGAGAAGAGACAAGCTCAAAGCATTGCTGCAGAAAGAATTTACAATGTGGAAAAGGCAATGAATATATAAAGTGAAGAACTTTCACATGGATTTACTTTTGTGACTGATGTAATGTTATACAAATATTGTAATGACACATTGTCAAGTTGTTAATTTTCATATTATCATAAATATATAGCTGTTTATGTGTAAGCCTACTGAATTGATGTAATTAAATGTCTAATACAAATGTAATAGTTATAATAACTCTTGTCTTGTGTTACATTTTGCTTCAGACTTTTCGGACAGTCGGTCTGACAAGCTTGAAAATCTGTTGGACTGAGAGGAAATTTGCCAGGCGGATGAACTGATGAGATAAGATTCTTCATCAAACCGACACAGTCTATCGGACAATCCACCATTATTTGCAAAGTCGGATTCTTGTTGGCTTGATTTTTTTTAACTCAATGCCATGACAAAATAAAACCAGTATTAAAACCATCAGATGATTAGACATCGCACATTCTATTATATGTAAAAAGCATAATAAAGGAAACAACAGGCCACGAGTAACTTACAACTGAAAAATTATAATATATATTTATATGTATAGAAGAGACAACTTAAACAGGCATAAAATACAGGACTAGTACTGTTCACAGCAACATGCAGTACATTACATGTATACAGTACAACCTCTGTAGAGCAACACCCTGTGGGAGCTGCAAATATTGGCCGTTGTTTAGAGGTTGTTGCTCTAAATGTTGTTGTAAATATCAACTTAGGTAACTTTTGAAGGTGTTGTTATAGAGAGGTTGCTGATCTACAGTGGGTCACTCTGGAGAGGATTTACTGTACATTAATTCAGCTTGACTGAAATGACCAAATTCCATATAGTTCATGAGTTTAGAAACTTGGGATATAGAAATGTGGCTGTTATTGGCAGGTGGTCTTTATTCAGAGGTCATTTTGTTTTAATCAATCAACTACTTCTTTAAACGAATGGAATTCGGCATTCACATCATGGCCTTTATTCAGAAGTGACCACTAACACAGGCTTGACTGTACACCTAATTTAAAACATTCAAAGAATATCAAGATATCTAATAAAATAGATCATCTACAATTAGTCATAAAATTTAAACAACATACATTTTTATACCACAAAAAAAGTCATTCAAGTTTAAACTTTTCCAACTTCCTGATAAAAACATGTACATGTCGTATATCAAAATAAAATGCATTATTATCTGTAATCAATGTTTTTTCTACAAAGGTTGTGCCTATTTTTCAGACTTTTTTAACTACTACTTTGAAACTTTGAACCCTTGCCCAAGACATTTCTTTACCCTGAAACAATTAATATAAGAATAAGATAATGAAATATCATACATTGTCGTACAAAGCACTGCAAACTACGGCCTATTTATATTCTGTCTTATGATTTCATAGATGCACAAGTTTTTTCAACAGATATTAATTATATGTTTTTATCGAATTAATCAACAAAGAGAGAATGATATATTGGTAATCGTTTTCATGTCACTAATTAATGCGTTGATTGTTGGACCCCTATTATTTTTAATTAGTTTATCACACCCACTGATTACATCTTGAAAACACATGTTTGACCCTCAGGCGGTCGACTGTGAAAACTATTTTCATACGTAAACAACGGGTGACATATATTAGACCCCTGACCGTTTTCCCCCAAATCTCATTGCTTATCTAATTGTAATCAGTAAGGATCGTGTCAACAATTTTACGTTATTTTGACAAGTAGACATGCAATATATAACACTGGAAATTGGACTGAGATCAAACAGAGTTGATACCAGAGACAATGCTTGGATTATACAAATTAGTGACAAAAATATGACAGAAAAAAGCACTCAAGTGCTGATAAATCACAAAGATGAACATGTGAATTTTTCAAAATATGTAAGTTGACAATTATGAATGAAATTATTTTTTACAAAATTTCCGAAATATATTTATATTTGCCATTGTAAACCCATTTGGAAGATTATACATATTCTACTGTAACATGTAATGATGGACAAAATATCCGTGAACAAAATGCCATTTATAAATATTAATATGAAATATAGTACATACGTTATCTTCTTAATTAGATAACAATATAACTTATTAATATAGTAAAACACAAATTTTTGTTGTAACTTGTACAACCATGTAACTTGTACAACCATGTAACTTGTACAACCGAGAAACAAACCGAATTCGCCCTTTACGGCAAAATATCGTTTGTATCAGCTTCTATCCTCGTTTGACGTCACATCCGGTAAGGGAGTTAACTCTTGTGCGCATGAAATTGGTTAAATGAAAGGGTCTATTAAGTTTTAATCCTGAGACACATCAAAATTTGAAATAACATCTACTAATTTTTCAAAAGATTGTTTAGAGCCGTTATTCATAAAAGTGGCATCATCCGCAATGTTTATTTCAATGTTGTTAATAGTAATACCTTTAATGGACTTTTCTTTCTGAATATAATTTGATAGAATTTCGATACATTTAATGCAGAGGGAAGAATTTAAGAGAGAGGACAGCCTTGTCTAACTCCTCAAGGTATATTAAAAGCTTCTGAAAAATAACCATTGTTTATATCTATACTGGTTATATCATTATACATTAATTTTACCCACTTATAATGAGAAATTAAAGTGATGTAAACATTTTATCATAAAATAGTGATCAAGGGTATCGAATGCCTTTTCGAAATCGGCAAATAGAAGTAATCCCGGTATTTGTTTTTGTTGCGCATATTCTATCATTTCGAATATCAGACATACATTTTCACCAATGTATCTGCCTTTAACAAAACCTGTTTGTGAGCTGCTTATAATAGAATTAATGACTTTCTATATTCTGTTTGAGATGGCTTTTGTAGCAATTTTGTAATCAACGTCTTAGACAGACAGACATGTTGAAGAAATAAAGATAAGAAAGTGGTCACTTCCACTTCTATGGCATAATAAATGATCTTCAGTGTATTGGTGTCAGGGGCCATCTTCCACTTTTTATTGCGACTTTTTTAAAAGAACTTTTTTATTCCGTGCCCAAGTGGGAAACACTCTTTCAGATCCATAAACACAATAAATGGGTGTACTGCAGGGCTGTATCCATTTAGTATCAAAATTAATAGTGTAGTTAAAGTTTTAGATCCAGGAGTAGACTGTTACCTGTATGTAGATATGGTTTTCCTTGAATTAAGTTAGATGTTTTGATTCTCTAAACATGAACCTTGTCCATGCAAAGACGGCTTCAACAATGATAAACTTCTACCTACATGTACAGTACAACCTCTGAAGAGAAACACCTTGTGGGAGCTGCAAATATTGACCATTGTTTAGAGGTTGTTGCTCTACAGAGGTTAAATTTACAGTAAATATCAACTTAGGGAATTTTTTAATGTGTTTCTATAGAGAGGTTGTTGCTCTACAGAGGGCCGCTCTGGAGAGGTTTTACTGTATGTTGGATCAAAATGGTTTCACAGTTATAATACATTTCTGCAAGTGACGTGGTATCCATCCGGAATTATGTCTTAATCTGGACAACACGCCAATTCATGTTCTACCAGATTTTAGTTTTCTATGAGTTATATTTGACTCCAAACTTACATTTATAAGTCATATTAATTAAGTCATTCAAAAAGAAATGCTAGAACACTCTACTATCTATAATACTATACTGTCACTCACACTGGCTGGGGATCTAACAAAAAGTACTCATACGTTTGTATTGGTCTCTTATTCATTCAAAACTGGACTACGGATCCAATGTTAATGGATCAGCTCGGAAATCATAATCAACACATATTCATGGTTTGAGACTAGCCTCTGGAGCCCCTATGTTGAGGCAAACAAACATCCTTTTTTGACGGCAAAAACTGGCCGTTCATTACACAAGTAAAATTTAATTTATTTAACCTTACACATCAAGTAGTTAATAACATTTCATCTAAAAATATCTTTGAACAAAGAATGAATGTAATTCCACCACATGGCACTTTCCAAACCAAATACCAAGAATGAAAGAAACATACCACACACATCAACACATTTAATCTGATTCACTATAATATATACAATGAGATTAGTCTCACATATTCTTATTTTTTGCCACTACATATCAATTTTAACTATTTTATTCTACTTTTGTAGTAACGCTTCATTTCTTATTATAATGAATATCATCCTTTTACCAATTTGATGGCTTACTTCTTGTAATCCTATGTGCTACATGATTATAAGCTGTCGATGCGTCGTAAAACAACATTAAACATTGCATTTCAAACAGTGAATATATAAAGGATATATTGTGTTAATAAAACAACAATATAATAAATAGTAATCACATAGAAATCACAGTAACTAACATATTCATTGTACTTTATAAATATTAACCTCCGCAAAAATATGCATCTTAAATAAAAGAAATCCGATAAATGTTTGCATTCTTGAATTACTTTTTGATTACTAATAAAAGTACCAAATCTATGTTTATGGAAGGTGACACTTTCCTATATCATCATATTCAAACTTGTTACCCTCGGCCCAGAAACAGGACAGAAAATAATACCACTTGTTGTATACATATACATTGAAGACTTTGATAAAAGTTGGAGATATATTGCAGGGTTCTGGGAAATAATAAAGTATATTAAACTGTACAACTAATATATATAATAGTAAGGTATTCATAAGCACGAAAGTTTCATTCATAAACTGTTAAGGTAACAAAATTTACTAATATTGAAAACAGTTTCATTCACTAAAGTAGTGATTGAACATAATGGTGGCTGATTTACGCCATATCGGATTTTCGCTTTTTCGCAACGACAAAGACGAAATGCGAAAATACGAAAAAGTTGACCTTTTCTTTCTCCCCCGGCTTATATCAGCAATGGAAATTTGCAAGCTTTCAAGATCCTTCTGTAGTCAGTGATTGCAGCCAATTTAATATTATAGAAGAGAACTCAGTAGTCTCTGTCCTCCAGGGGACTTATGAGAATAAATCTATATATAATTTGGTATCATTTGTGTACTATTGACATATATATGTAATTAAAAATCAACGTATGATCAGTTCTGAGTGGATTAAAAATGGGAAATAGAGAAATAAAGATAAAAAAGGTGTTAGAGTTTTCTCAAAAACTGAAAATGTAGTTTGAATTCTCTTTCTCGCAGATGTTGGTATAAGAATGCTGAAGATACCGTACTGAATTTTAGTGAAAATGGAGACTTTTTGGCAAAAAATTACGTGATAAATACGAGACGACTGCAACAATCATTGGATGAAAATGCCATATGTGCATATTGTAAAGATGGGCATTTAAAATTGACTGAAATTCGTTCTCTAAGAAAATGGATAGTTCCTAAACTGAAATTTGTGTGCTCAAATAGTCAGTGTTCTAATGCCGAGCGTGAGATTTCAACACAAATAAATAACGGGAAGTATTTTGACATAAACAGAAGAATAGTTCTGAAGTATACAGTATTGCTTCAATAAAACTTGTTAACAAGTTATTAACGACCAGCAGCATACTGTAGCGATATATATATCGTAATGTTTTCTTTACACTGAATGCTATATTTTGTCCAAAAAAAAATAAATGTCAAAAAAGCTTCTTTTATTCATAGCCAATAGTACACTAGTCGACATATTATAACAAGAGGGCCAAGATGGCCCTATATCGCTCACATGACAATCACTGTTCACTCATTAAAACATTGTTTTGAACCGGTGACCTAGTTTTTGACCCCAGACGACCTATGTTCGAATTTGTCTTACGTATCATTAAGACAAACAGTCTGACTAGGTTTGGTGAAGATACGATCAAAATTTGACATCTACAGTGTTAATAAGGTTTTCCTAAGATTTGACCTTGTGACCTGGTTTTTGACCCTAGGTGACCCATATTTGAACTTGTCCTTAATATCATTAAGACAAACAATCTGACAAGGTTTGGCCAAGATCCATCAAAACCATGACATTTAGAGCTTTTACAAGATTTTTACCTAAGATTTGACCTTGTGACCCAGTTTTTAAACCTGGCTGACCCATGTTCATCCTTGACCCACATATCATTGAGGCAAACATTTTGACAAGGTTTAGTGAAGATCCAATTAAAACTGTGACATCTACAGTGTTAACAAAGTTTTCCTAAGATTTGATCTGGTGACCTAGTTATTGAACCCAGATGACCCATATTTATATTTGATCGTTATATCATTAAAACAAACGATTTGACAAAGTTTGGTGAAGATCCAATAATAACTGTGAAATCTACAGTGTAAACATAGTTTTTCATAAGATTTGTGCTAGCGACCTAGTTTTTGACCCAAGATGACCCATGTTCGAACTCTTCCAAGATATTATGAAGACAAACATTCTGACAAGGTTTCATGATCATCCAATCAAAACTGACTTCTAGAGTGTTCACAAGGTTTTCCAGCAATTTGCCCTAGTGACCTAATTTTACTACAGAAATGACCCATTATCAAACTTGACCTACATATTATTAAAATAAACATTCTGACAAAGTTTCATGAAGATAAAGTCAAAACAGTGATTTCTAAAGTGTTCACAAGGTTTTCCCTTATTTGGCCCTGGTGACCTAGTTTTTGACCCCAAATGGCCCAATATCGAACTCGTCCGAGATTTTGTTGATATTAACGTTCTGACCCAGTTTTGCTAAAATTGAGCCAAAAATGTGGCCCCTAGTGTGGTCACACCATAAAGTTTCACGACACACGACTCACACCGCACGACACACGACGCCGGACGGAGAGTGATCCTAATAGCTCACTTTGTCACTTTGTGACATGTGAGCTAAAAAAGATAATTACATATATAGCATATAAAAATGCTAATAATTATATAAATATGATAGAAATGGCAATAACTGTTATAATATAGCTATAATAGACAAAAAAAAAACTGAATGGCAATATCTACATTTAAAAATTAGACACACACAAATTTCATTAAAAAAAAGTCTAAATATATTGTAATAAAGACTATAATTAGTTGTTTCGGTTGCAATAAAGGATATATACAGTATCAATGTCTGGCGTGAAAAAACATTCAATTAACAAAAAAAAAATGTGTTAATTGATTCGGTCATCAATGGGATTAAGTCGGCTGACAGTATGGGTCCCTAATTATTGTTATCATCAAAATTTTAAGTCACCCTGTGTTTTATGGTGCTGCATTGATTTTACAGCTGACACATGCGACATTTCCAAATCAGATCTGATCTTCTCGTGGGCAGGATTAACTAATTGTAGAACAATATGATTCTACCAATCAAATCAATTTGTTAACCTAAAGAAATACGAGCTTTTTTTTTAGTCAATTGAGTTGGTTAATTTATGACATGATAAGTGCCTTTTTGTTAATCTGTATCATTATTCTCTCGCGTGTATATATATGTGTTATGTTTATAAATTTTCTATCTTTCTATCCACCATAGTCTGATATAATACAACCACATTAAACTTACATCTAATGTTGTTTCAGATATTATGCCACGTTAACATCATAGAACGATGCCTACATTTCAACAACAGAGCAGACGAACAGATTCAGTCAAACATTACAGGTAACGCGACGAATAGCCAGTCCAACAATCAACCAATGAAAAATGACCGAAATCACCATTAGCCAAAATAGTAATAGACACTACAGTAAGTATTCGCAAACAGCCATAATAAACAAATACTCGTAAGTATAATTCATCTAGAAAATTGCTTGATATGCTCCACAGCATGCACCACAGCACAAGGCCGTTGCCCTGCCTGCGACTCTCTGCCACAAATAAAACAGAAAGTGTCTGCATGAACTTAAGGCTTCTAATGGTTGTTAGGTGAAATTCTTGAAAAGACACAACATTGTGTGTAAAAAGATGAGGTGTAAGGTTGGAAAGATAAGCTTATGCATGTATGTGAAGAATATGAACTGCGTGACATATTTAATATGGATGAAAGTGGGATCTTTAATATAGCTGGTTGAAGAACAACATTCATTAAGTCAAGAGAAGAGTGTGCTGGGGGAAGCGTGCTAAAAATTGTATTACAGTAGCTCTTTGCACCAGTATGACAGGAGAAAACTCAAACCATTAGTGATAGGGAAATCAGTGAACTGAGATGTTTAAGTAAGGTGAAAGCTGGATAACCAGTAGGTTATTTGAGGAATGGATTTTGTGTGTGGATAGGAAGATGATAATGATAATGCGCCATCTCATCCTCACCAGACATTGTGTAATGTCAAGCTTGTATTCCTTCAAGCAAATACAATCTTGGTAAATGAATTTTGGATCAAATGAGAAATTTTGCCTGTGTTAATGGGACAAACAAATTTTTTAAATGCAGTTATGGATTTGTCGCAGGAGCTGCAGATATGCTTAGACCAGCATGAATAGCAGATAACATAGTATTACAGACTTTTTTTATGGAAATAAAGTGTTTATGTATTGCGATGCCAAGATACAAATGGTAGTGAACTCAGATTAATGATAAATTCATACATAGTTAAGCATATCTATATAGAGGTCTTATAATAGAACAATTATTCAAACTTTTAGTACATACTAATCATCAGCATTTTAAATATTGGTATGGTGTAGTTTAACATGAAACGTACAGTATTTAAACTAAGAAAATGTTGTTTTCTTTGTAATAAAGTGAAACTAAAATTATTGAATGCATTCTGCCTTGTAATGTTTGAAAGGTGATCTAATACACCAAAATGAGGATAAACTACAGTGCTAAAAGGTACTGGTTGGGTTTTACACCTCAAACATGTTCAAATATTTTGATAAGCCGATAAAAGTGACCTCAAGTTATGATCTCAAAGTAAATATCTTTAGTGCTTGATGGAGATATTAAGTCGTACAAGAATATGCACACAAAACTCATCAGGCAAGTAAGATAGCCCCACTGTTCTTCGAATAGACAAGCTAACAAGAGCTGTCCGAAGACAGCGTGCTCGACTTTTATAAGTCTTCAGTGAAATAAAATGCTTGATAGAGGAGAAAAATCTAAGTTAATAAGGGGCATAACTCTGACAATACTGTTAACAGAGTTATTCTGCTTGTCCTACAGATGCACCATTTCCCAATAAGGAAGTATTCAAAGTTTGAGTTGAATATCTTTGTAAGTCTTCAAGATATTGTACTATTTTACCTATTGTAACAAAAAATCTAAGTTAAAAAGGGGCATTACTCTAAAAATATTGCTTGCACAGTTATGCCCTTTGTCTTATAAGCAAGTACAGTCGAAACTCATTATATCGAAATCGCTTATATCGAAATCCCGCTTATATCGAAGTAAAGATAAAGTCCCGAATTTTATCCTTCTTATTACATATCAAAAAAACGCACGTATATCGAATTCGTGGTTCTCGATATTTTTATATATCGAAGTAGATTTTCGGTCCGAACCAAATATTTTCAACTATAAAGTGACCATCTATGTCTAACCAATTATGTGGCCAACTTACAAAAGAAATATTCGCACCTTTTCCGCAAACAAACACTTACAATTTAAAATAGATATTTAATTATTGACAGCTGTATAAACATGTTAGTGTCCATTCTAACGATTATAAAACTGATACAAACTTTCGTTGATGAAACGAATTATTATTAATGCTGCTATATGCTCATTTGAAACTATCTTATGCATATTTGAAATGTATAGCAAAATATATATATCGAAAGTACCCGTATAAGTACCGGTATAAATGCCGTATTCTTATAACCCGTTACAATCCCGTACACTAAATAACACGATTACGTTATAATTACGACACACTGACTTTAGCTCTAAAATGTAAACACGGGTATCGAAATTCCTATATCGAAGTTCGTTTATATCGAAGTATTTTGGCAAGTCCCACGAACTTCGATATAACGAGTTTTGACTGTATTTCCAATTTCACATGAATATCTTTGAAAATGTGCAAGATAGTTGACATAGTAAAAAACTTTAACCAAAGTTTCTAAGTTAAAAGGGGCATAACTCTAAAAATACTATCGACAGAGTTATGCCACTTGTCCTACATATGCACCTTGTCCCAATAAGACAGAATTCCAAGTATGAGTTGAATATCATTTATAATGTTCAAGTTATTGTACTTTATCAAAAACTTTAACCAACTCAGATGCTGATACTGGGGCCAGTAGAATACACAGCATGAATAGTTACGTTTAAGTACATTTAATTTTGTATTGGATTTACTTAAATGAAAAAGTTGAATTTAATCTTGAATTATGTTTTTAAACAAAAACGATAAAATTAAATTTAGAAAATATATGATAATTGCACGAGTTATTCATTTTATTAAATAAATGAATAGTTAAGTTTAAGTAAATTTATTTTTGAATGACATGTATTTTTATTTATACAAAAAGTTACATTTAAGTATACATTTAATATTGTTTTAGATTTACTTAAATTTCACGTTGCTACAAAAACACTGAACTTAATCTATGATTATACAATATTAATGAATTTCAAATAACAAAAATTAGTAACATTTTCATAATGTGTCTCTGAATTTTTTACTTTTAAATTGACATATTAGTATAATAAATAAACGTTTCATATTCAAATGAGTATATCATTTGCAGGAGCGACGTTATAGCAGAGCTCTTAAACATTTCAAATAACGCATGTGCAGCCATAGAAACTGCACATGCGCTTTTACTAGGCCTTCCTGATAGTTCCATACTAGTCAAGGGCATATGTATACATGTGTAGGCAACATACAGAAAGATGTCTTTGACATTTTAAATTTTATTATATCTAGCAGCAAAATGTCGGATTGTGAATTTCAAAATTGGACATTCGACTCTATATGTATGGTGGTCATGAGGACGTGATTTTCAATCCTATGCGGATCTAAGTCAATAGCATCGACATCGACAGTACACCAACTTCCACAGTTCTGATAGTAATTATAGTAACAATTAGTTTATTTTTTCAAAAATACATCAAAATGTTTTATACGACATGTACATTAAATCATATCAGTTCATTTCATAACATCTGAACTTTAAATATCTTCTCGAAAAGTTTTGTGTAAAGTTGGCTAACCAAAATATGCTATGCCGGGAGCTTGTGTTGTTCTGCTGGAATTCCACTGTTCCGGTCAGAGGTTACTCATCATCTTTATCTTAAGAATGTTATTAATTGTATTAAAAATATAGATATTTAAATGTATCTAAGCAACACATATAGATAGTTAGATTTTGTCAGTTTACATCAATGACATTCAATGCTGTTCTAGGTCGATCACCATGCAATTTAGAATTATGGTTCTGACAGACAGCACAGTATAGTTGTTATTACTCTAAGTTGTACTATTAAAGTAGCTAATAAAATATGAAGAGGGATGCTATATTACATGTGTCAGACAGACCTACATGTGCTTGAAGATATCATTAATGTTGCCTTGTGGACAAATAGCAACTAAAAGACTAATATTATAAGTTTCAAGGACTGCTTTTACATGTAGTAGAAATTTTCATTTCTGCAAAAACAGTACACAGTTATTTTGAAATACAACCCCGCAGCAGGGCTAATTTTCACCCTGGGGTCATACTTTTAACAGACTTGGTAGAGGTCCACTAGACAATGCTACATGTACCAAATATCTTAGCTCTAGGTTTTGTGGTTTCGGACAAGAAGATTTTTTCAATTTTCCTAAATAGATTAGATCCAATTTTGACCCCAGGGTAATAATTTGAACAAACTTGTTAGAGGTCCACTAGATAATGCTACACACAAAATATGTAGGCTCTAGGCATTGTGGTTTCGGCCAAGAAGATTTTTAAAATTTCCTATATAAGTCTATGTAGAATCAAGTCACCCCTACGTCGGGGCCAATTTTGACCCTAGGGCAATAATTTGAACAAACTTGGTAGAGGTCCACTAGACAATGCTTAGATGCATGAAATATCTAAGCTCTAGGCCCTGTGGTTTTGGACAATTTTTAAAGATTTTCCTAGTTTTTAATGAAATTAATTTTTTTAACAACTTTGGTAGAGCTTCATTACAAGGAACATCCAAGTTTCATTGAAATTGGCCAACTGGTTAAGAAGGAAATGTTGTTTAAAGCAATTGTTGATGCACACACCCCCACATGCACGCACACACGGACGACGGACATCACGTGATCACAATAGCTCACCATGAGCACTTGTGCTCTGGTGAGCTAAAAATCGACATTTACATTGGGTTTAATATTGTTTTATTGTACTTATTTTCACTCGAAATAGTCAAGTTTAAGGCAAAGGGTTATGTCACATAAAAAATACATATAACACAAATTCTCAATGAACCGGCCAAAATGGATGGCAAAAAAGTTTGAAAAAAGAAATTCGATTTTTGTTGTTTTTATGTTTTCGTTTCAAAAGTAAAGGTTTTATGGACATGACTTTGTATGCGGCACAACGTTTATAATGACCTTCTTGAATCTGAACCAATTTGAAACCACTGAATGCTTTGTATATGTATTTTACGGTACATTTTTATATTTCATGTATAAAATATTCATAATACAGTCGAGGCTGTCTTAACGACCGGCTGTATATAATGACATGCTGCGTTATACGACTGTACTTTTTGCTCCCTTGCGTTTTCACTCTATGATTGGGTTCTATTTAAGACATGCTGTGTTATCTTGAGACAAAAGTCCATGAATAGACAGCATCTGTCCATTAATCTGTATGTCAACATTTTTATCTAAATAAAGATTCAATGTGTAAATTAAGTACTAAATGTTGATTGGATTTACTAGTAACACATTTTATTGATTTTCGTAGTGACCTTGACCCTGTGTCTATATTTTACAGATGAACCATTGACAACACCTAGTCAAGAGATTGTAGATTCACATGATGACGATATCCCACCTGTGCTGCTATGGACGTCGATAGAGATATTTGGGTGTGAATTTCCTAAGTAAGATAAACTAGACAATGATGTAGTGAAATGTGATACTCAGCTGCAAGACTGGGATAGGCCAGCTGATGAATTGCAAGCAGACATACAACCAGAGCAGTGCACAGTTGACAGTGATAATGATGATGATTGTGGTGACCAGACTTGTACGGTCACTAGTGCTGTTTCTTTTAATGAAGCATTGGACTGTGTTGAAAAACTTAAATTCTTTGCCACGAGTTCAGGGAACATTGATATTTTGTCTAATCTTGTCAATGTTGAAAATGAGCTATTCAAAATTATGTTTGTGAAGCCGAAACAGTCAGTGATCACAGACTTTTCTGGTAGAAACACATGAATTGTTTCATGTGATGTTTCATGCAATGAAGTTTTATCGTCTGTGAATAATATATTTTATTGATTAAACATCAGTACATTATATTTTAATATTATTTTATCACTTGATTATATGCCTGTAATATTAAAATAAACACATTTGAATTGCACATACACCTTTCTTTGACATTTGACACCATACGTTTTTACTTTAAAATTCTGTATAGGTCAGATAGTTAAGGCTGTGTTATATGACTGGCTGTCTTATATGACCATATTAGCTACATCCAAAAGAAGGTCGTATAAGACAGCCTCAACTGTACTATCAAATATGACTAAGTATGTCTGTATTCAACAAAATAACAACCATGTATAATGTTAAAAGCAAATATGCTGATATTTCCTTTTTTAAATATAGTTTATCCTTACATTAGATGTTTAAACATCTCTCTATAATTTTCATAGAACAGTTACTCTTGTTTTATATTCTATCATTTAAAGCATGTAATTGCTTTTGCTGTAAAATACAGGGCTTGAATTTAACTTTTTCTGCCACTAGCAATTTTTTGCTGGTACACAAAATTTCAAATGGCAAAATTTTAAATCAACTAGAATTTTTTTTTACAACAGTTGTTTTTCAGAAATATTTATGCTATAACAAAATAGGTTGTATTTTATGTACATGTAATTGTATTGCATACAAAAATAAAGTTATTACAACACTTTCAGTTCCTCTCGCAAAAAATGCTAGTGGTTGTAAAATGAACTAGCAAAAAACACAGGGTTAATATAATGGGTATAGATATCTTTGTCACATAAACGACAAATCCAACTGTTTTTGATATGAGATAAAGAAAGGTATTACAATGTAATCATATCAACAAGAATTATTTTCAGCGTAGTTCAGAATATCCAAATACATTGTTATTGTCACGTAAACTGCATTCTGTATTCTGATTATTCCAAATGTGAAGTTCTGTTTATCTTCATTTGATAATTTGTAAGAGCGCTAGACTTTACTTGTGGGATTAAGGATCTATGTTTCTATTATAATACACCATATCTGTTTTACGGTTGCATAAATAAATGCTACGAAGGACAATGAAGATGCACAGCATCACTAGGCTAGATGAGGAACATATCGTGTGCAGAAATACAACATGTGTCTGTGAAGAATGTTCAACAGAAGAATGCTTTCATTTGCAGCATACATGCAAATGTGATTGGAAATATAATTATATATATATCTATATGACAGACTTGTAAACTTGATATTTCTCTTTCTTGCACTTTATTACTGAATATCACTAAGAGAAAGAATCTCGAACAATGAAAGCAAACTTGTTATAAAAGACATTTCATCATGGTCTTATGCAAGCAATTCGGCAAGCATCTGATCATGTAAATTAATTAACCTACGAAATGATCGATATGTTTTCTACTGAAATAATGATGATAGTAATAGAGATTGATTTTCATATATGATGGTCGACTGATTTGAAGAAAAACATATTTATTTTATTTTGCATGAATTGCGCAGCTCAAGAGATTAAATGAAAGCATGTTTGGTATCAGCGCAGCTCAAAAGATTAAATGAAAGCATGTTTGGTATCAGTTAACCAACAAAAGCTTAAAATTACATACTAGATGCAATGGACATTCAATAATACTCATGTATGTAATGTATTTAATAGCAACAATGAATCAAAGTACTGAAAGTACTGTCGGAGTTGATTTTTACCATACAAGGCAAAAGAGAGAAATGTGTACCCACATCGTTCGAGCCCATACAAATATTTTTAACATTTAAAATTACGGACCGATTTTTCATTCATATTGTAATGCAGGTCATATGCATGTAAGTAAATGACATACGCAAGGACTCTGCTATAGTCCCTTTGCTAAAATTATAAAATGAAAAAAGCCTGATATTGGAAAGTTTAATGATTAGCACATTAATTGAAGACAATTTAATTGCATTAAAAACTCTTTATTGTACACAAACTAGTGACCAACGCTTCAGTAACAGTAAATACAAACATTGATTCTTCTGGTTTTAACACAACAGAACATCGTCGCATTGAACACATTCAGGGTCACTCAAATTGAAAAGGTCCTGACACAGTAGAGACGTAAGACCCATATGACCTTTAGTCAGGGTTCCCGCTGTCGCTCGCCAATGGCGCCAAATGCGACTAAAAATTAATTATGGCGCAAAAAAATTCAATTGGCGAATTTTACTGGCGCCAATGATAAAATGTTGAGTTTTACCTTCCCAATGGAAAATGGATAAAAAATCGATCAATAAGTATCGAAAATTTTCGGTCTATAATGCTAATTATATGTCATAATTATACCTAACTGTATATTGTTCGCACCATACCCCAATAAACGATAGCCCGGAGCGATCTCTGCTAATCCGATCAATTAATCTCCGTCGAATAGACAGTCGCTTGTAATTAGTCCAAACACGTGTTAAATAACTGGGAATTAATAATGCTTTGATCATCTCATGCAAAGTAAATCCCTTTCCATGATTGTTTTAATGGCATGTCAGCCAGGGTTTATTTACTAGCAAATAATCAAGTTAAACTTCAAAGGTCGTTCCAATCGCGGATCGAATGTTATTTTTTCATGTCCCAGTATCGTGTCAGTTAAATCAAAGGCGGTGAATTGTTTTAGAAGTCAGAACAGAAGTTGTATCAGAGGAAATTTAGTAACACAAAGGGATGCCGACATACATTGAACAAATTTACAAATTAAAGCTGTCTGCATGTGATTTACTCAATTAGATTTTGAAAACTTATTCAACAACGTAAATCGAACGCACCATGTGGTTATACGTTTTTCGCGACCCTTATAAATATGAATTTTAATGTTTAAAAAGTTAGATCTAGTGGAAAATATAGTTTGATGTTTGACGAAAGTACTGGCATTTCTGTTCATCAGAATCTAATAATTTATATACGCATTCTTGAAACTGATCATCTTGGAGTTGTAAATCCAAGAACTCATTTCTTTTGTATTGAAAGTCTAGAACGTGCTAATGCTGAGTCTATTTATACAAAAGTGTTAGATACACTTAATCAGAAGGGAATAGAATTGACTGGTCTTTGTGGTGTGAGTACTGATGGTGCATCAGTTATGGTAGGCAATGGATCAGGTGTAGTCACTAGACTTAAGCAAGCTGTCCCAGGTGTATTAGCCACTCATTGTATTGCACATAGGTTGGCTCTTAGCTGCTGTAGTGGGGCAGACAGCATACCATACTTAGTTAAGGTACAAGAAATCTTGAACAGTATGTATAAATATTTTCATTTTTCTCCTAAGCACGGTGACATGGCCATGTTAGAATCTATACAACAGCTCACACAGGGTAAGAGTTTGAAGTTTAAAGAGGTATTTCACATAAGGTGGCTTAGTTTTGAGGGTTCCGTAGATGCCTTAGTTAGGAATTATGGTGACTTGGTGTCTGTTTTCTTAGAGGAGAGTAGTGGTAAGGCCCTTAGTATGTATAAACCTATTACCTGTTATAAGTTCCTGTATGTTGTTAATTTCATGTGTGATGTCCTCAAACCACTTGCTATTTTGTCTAAGTGCTATCAGAAATCAGAGCTAGATTTCTCAGAGGTAACTCCACTACTCTACTCAACAGTTGAAAGGCTAGAGAGTCTTGGCTCAAAGAAAGATGGTACATGTCTGAGCAATTTCTTGTCTAAGGTACCAGATGAGCCACATGTAGGTGAGGATGGTCTCACAACTTTTCAGTTTCAGGGACATACTATTAGGGATGGAACAAAGCAACATATTGAAGCAGTCAGTATTTGTGATAAGTTTGTCACAGGTATGGTTAAATCCATGAACGATAGATTTTCTGACAATGATGATGGTGTAGTCCTGACAGCTTTGAGCAATTTTTTTAATCCTGTATTAGACAAGGAGAAGAAAGTTGAATATGTTAATGTAGTTGTAGAGTACTTAGGCAGTGTATGTGTAGAATGTAGTACAGATGATTTAGATATGTTTCTAGGTTATGTGCATGCCCTCATCAGAGATGGCAATAATTCTGTTAAGGTATTGAAGGATGTTGCAAACCTGGCCATTCGCAAGAAGGATATGTATCCTGCAGCAGGTGAGGCTGTAGAGAGGTTTCGGCTTGCTCCTGTGTCTACCGTTGACTGTGAAAGAGGTTTTAGTAAGCAGAACCTTATTAAGACCTGCTTACGTAGTAGACTGTCCATTAAGTCTTTAGATAGGTTATTGAGAATCTCATTAGAAGGGCCAGAGACAGGACAGTTTCCTTTTGATAGGGCATTTAAGAAATGGGCATCTGTAAAAGATAGAAGGATTTTAAAGTAGATAACTGTAGGGTCAAGATCAAATAAAGCATAATTATCTTGATACTAGGGATTGAAAATATAGTTCTTTTTACAGTTTGAAGTCGGTAACCTAGCAACTCTCTGGTTGTCATAGCAACCATTAGGAAAATCTTTTAAAAAATTCTTAACTTGCCAAAACAGTATCTACAGCATAGATACTTGGTTTGTACATGTAGCATTTTCAACTAAACCTCTACCAGGTTTATTCAAATTATTATTGTCATGGGGTAAAAATTGGCACCGATCCGGGTGTAACTTGATTTTACATACTCTCATAAATATATGAAATCTTTTAAAATATTTTTGTCCGAAGCAAGTCCTTGAGCTATGATATATTTGGTGTGAAACATTGTCTAGCAGACCTCTACCAAGTTTATTCAAATGATGGCCCCAGGGTCAAAATGTTTTATTGACTTTGATAATAGTATTTTCTTCTTGTGAGCGATTATAGCTAAAAAGGTAAGAAATAAAAGGATAGTTTTATAGTCTGAAATTTATATTCATATTCAACTGACTTTCACAAGTTACCCCCCGATCACTGGGTTACAGGCAACTTCGAGAGTCGCAAGATATTTTTTCTGACTGTAATTTTCCATTTATGCACACCCGCATTTTGTCTATGTTTGAATGAAAAATAAGTTAGTAACATCTTTTCCTTCATTATGTGCATTACATTCGTGTCCTAACATAGTAACTGTACGTAAATTGTACATTTGTATACATGTACATTCAACCTCACCTTGTGGTGTGTACAAATTTAAACAAAAACAAACATGTACATATCTTTGAACATACAGTGTTTTGGATTTTTTCTCTTCACAATAATAGTTTTCATACATAGATGTCTTCATCATCAAGTCATAGAATAAATCAGACAATCAACCCTTAGATAAAACAACCAAATTAAATGAATATTGCTCCAACAAAACGTTGTCTTTATGTGCGGAATGATTGACGTCATTTTGGCATGATATGACTTTAGGAAACGTTACGATACTGAAAAAAGTAGCCTGAAGAGGTATAGATTTTTTTTGCTAAATGTGTAGATAAATGAATGTTTTACATAATGTTATTTTTTTTTAAAACTTCTACCACAGCCTTTTAGCTACATTTGAATATTTTACGTCGAAAAGACGTCCCCATAATGATGTTTTGACTTCGATTAATTTCAGACAGGCCGGGCAGTCATGGATATTCAAAGCATTGATGATGATCACTCGGTAGACCACTGCATTCGCTCATCTGCAAAGTTCGAATTTTCAATTTATGACAATTTATAGCAAAGAGTACAACGAGTTGTTCACATAGCTGGTACCGATAGGCAGTGTTTTAACATTGTTTAGTAGCTAGGTTACCGACGTCAAACAGTAAAAAGAACTATATTTTCTTAAGTGCAGCTACTTCAGGTATAATTCCTCCAAATGTCATGGCATTCTAACAAACTTTCTTTTTTGCCGAGCAACACCGCAAACTTCCTTAAATGGGTGTAATCAATTATATACGCTGCATCGCCATTTCACGTATATATACAGACAAAAAATCCCCAATGGACAGTAGCCAACTTTAAGTTATTTGTGTATCGATTATATCTGCTATTGAAAGTTAATATATTTTTCAAACAAATAACCAAACAATTAATTTGGAAGGTTACAACATGCCCAAACTGTATATCTTGAGTCAGTAGCTGCCTTTGTAAATCTCTGTCACGTCAACTTCGTGCAGGTTGCGACATCATCATGTCAATTTATGCATCTTGTCAGGATGCTTTTATTCCTTAAAATGTTACTTCTTGTGACAAATAATGATCATTAATATCAATAACAGACATACTTTTCCATATAAATTGTGCATAAGATATGTCAGTAATGACCAAAATGTTGTTTTCTAGGTTGTGACACTGTATTTTACATGGGGGTGGTCTACTCTACTTCAAAAATCTTTACTTAAACAAGCACACGGAAATAATTTTTCTGCATTTTCTATTTTCAAATGGTTCATTCTTACACATGAGTTAAATATTTTTATATTTGAAAATATTGTTAGAATTTAAAGTTGTGACATTAATTTCAATGAGAATGCATGACAACAAAAAAATAATATATTCTGTCATATCTATAAGCAAGCTAAGGGGTTGAACTCCCACGAAATGAAAATTTGTTGAAATTCTCAGAATATTGGTTCTGTTCAAATGTAGAAATGACGCACAATACTTATATATATATATCAAACTGACGGCAATTATATACCCTATCAACTGACCAAAAGATATCTTTTCTTAATGAAGTATTTTAGGCACAGCAGACTTAACATTACCTCTACTCGCATGAAAAAGAATGGGTCTAGAACGACCATGTAACCAAAGAAATCTAGAAGAATACATGCTAAATTGTAAAACAAGACGAACACCTGCATATAATTAAAGGCGCATACAATAACTGACACAAAAATATATCAACCTGCAACAAACATTCAATCACTGGTCAATTACTAATTGTGTAGCGAGTTACATATCAAAATCCGTACCAACAGGTTTATTTACCAGCCATTTAATTAAATTTGTCTCGTTGCGCGACATTGTATCAAACGGTTTGATTGGTCGATACCCCCTTGTTCCTGGCTTGAGACTAATTGAGGTAAGTTGCGCAATCAAAACTGGGTTACTGATACTTCTTTTGTATACACCGAAAATTAAAAATCATGAATTTTGTGCATTATTCTGTGCTACCTGTAGAGTGCGTTTATTTTTGCCTTTCCAAAAAGGTTATCAACTTGCATGCTACATTGTTTATTTCTAGACAGTTTCCGGCAATAAATTGTTTCCGGCTTACCCCGTTGTGTGAATGTCAGCTGATTGTGTAAACGGGAACCACAAATGAGTAATGAAATGCCTCATAATAAAACAACAAAATGGCTGCCAATTGAAATAAATTTCAGCAATGAATATAAATATTCGCATAATAAATAAATAAATGACAGCTAGGCGATTAATATTTTGTGGAAGACAGATGTAATTTATATTCAGATAATACACAAAATCATAATTTCGAGGTAACGCTTGTTATTTATTGTAATCAAGTATTGTAATATTGGGTTACATGACCGTGCTAAACCAATTTGTATAGCATATTTCAAGAGTTCCATCCCTTGTCTATTTATATGAAATTATTTATATAAAAAAAACTTATGATATTTTTTATATGACATGGCCCTTTGGTTTAAGGTGAACAATATTTTGAGTTTAATTAAATATTATGGTTAGATTAAACTCGACTTATATTTAAAGGAATAATTTGACTTAATTTTGATGTAAACTTGACTTAAATTTTGAAAGTTAGTTTGAATTTTATGTCAAGAAGTGTAATTAAACTTGGAAAAAAAAAGCGTTTTCATTGGGTTAAATGACGAATCAAACGTAACTTTTCATGCAGTGAAAGTTGAGCTAAAAACTAAACCTAGGTAAGAAACTGCCGATCAAAATTATGTTGCTTTACTAACATTGGTTGTGTATTTAATTTCATTGAATTTGTGTGCTGTGAAGTTAACTGAAGTGTTGTTATGTAAATAAAAGCTTCTCATATTAAACTTGCATGCTAAACATCACAGAGACAGAAGTATAAGGGTTGTGCTATAATAGTATCAACATAACAAACTATGATCCTATGAAAGGTGTGTACACCAATGGCCCCGTAAAATTTTACTCATTTTTTGTACATCAGATTCTGTCATTTTGCAAACATTAAGTATTAAATTTGACATGTATATTCAAGTTTTATATTACTGAATTCGGATACAATGTATTTGTCATATTGAGTGCATGTATCCATTATTCCTGCCAATATTTTCCTTTGTCACACAAAACCTTATGATACTTAAACACACTTTACTCAGATTCTAAATAGTGGGTAATCACTTACAAATTGTTTTACAATACACACAAAAACAATGACTTTGTGATAATAGGATTAGTCTGTTTGAATTACAATAACAAGCATCATGGACGAGTACTTATAATGAAGAAGTGTGATCCTTATTAATCTCAGGCTTTGAAAATTGGTCTATTTGAGCCAGAATTCTACAATAGACTTGTAGTAACTAAGAAATCAAGGTAATCAATAAATTTAACTAAATCCAGTTAATCAAGTAGCTTATAAAAAAATCTGATTTAGTGACAGTTTTTTTATCACAAAATGTCCAAATTTAAGGTCTATGCTTCAAAGAGACACCTGTTACTCAATTCATACAAAATTTACATTCTCAGAAACAAAATAAAACAAGAGGGCCAAGATGGCCCTATATCGCTCACATGACAATCACTGTTCACTCATTAAAACATTGTTTTGAACCGGTGACCTAGTTTTTGACCCCAGATGACCTATGTTCGAATTTGTCTCACATATCATTAAGACTAACAGTCTGACTAGGTTTGGTGAAGATACGATCAAAATTTGACATCTACAGTGTTAATAAGGTTTTCCTAAGATTTGACCTTGTGACCTGGTTTTTGACCCTAAGTGACCCATATTTGAACTTGTCCTTAATATCATAAAGACAAACAATCTGACAAGATCCAATCAAAACCATGACATTTAGAGCTTTTACTAGATTTTTACCTAAGATTTGACCTTGTGACCCAGTTTTTGAACCCGGCTGACCCATGTTCATCCTTGACCCACATATCATTGAGGCAAACATTTTGACAAGGTTTAATGAAAATCCAATTAAAAATGTGACATCTACAGTGTTAACAAAGTTTTCCTAAGATTTGACCTGGTGACCTAGTTATTGACCCCAGATGACCCATATTTATAATTGACCGTTATATCATTAAAACAAACGATCTGTGGTGAAGATCTGTGGTGAAGATCCAATAATAGCTGTGAAATCTACAGTGTTAACATGGTTTTTCATAAGATTTGACCTAGCGACCTAGTTTTTGACCCAAGATGACCCATGTTCGAACTCGTCCAAGATATTATGAAGACAAACATTCTGACAAGGTTTCATGATCATCCAATCAAAACAGTGACTTCTAGAGTGTTCACAAGGTTTTCCAGCAATTTGCCCTAGTGACCTAATTTTACTACAGAAATTACCCATTTTCAAACTTGACCTACATATTATTAAAATAAACATTCTGACAAAGTTTCATGAAGATACAGTCAAAACAGTGATTTCTAAAGTGTTCACAAGGTTTTCCCTTATTTGGCCCTGGTGACCTAGTTTTTGACCCCAAATGGCCCAATATCAAACTCGTCCGAGATTTTGTTGATATTAACGTTCTGACCCAGTTTTGCTAAAATTGAGCCAAAAATGTGGCCCCTAGTGTGGTCACAACATAAAGTTTGACGACGCCGGACGCCGGACGCCGGACGGAGAGTGATCTTAATAGCTCACTTTGTCACTTTGTGACATGTGAGCTAAAAAGTAAAACGCCAAAGTGTTTCAAAGCAATGTGAAAAATTAAGGGTCCATACTCATCTCTACAAAACTTTATTATCAAAATAAAGAACAAACTCAATATGCAATTTGCGAGGGGACGCTCCTTTAAGAGGGGACGCTCGTATATATTTGAGGAACACAAAATCATACATGTATAATACAATGTCAAATAATTGAATGAACATATGACGTGTAAGAAATTGTATACACTTGTGTTCTTACTTGTCTAGTATTATAAATGTAATATACATGTAATAATAAGACTAGTGCTTGTCTCTGTCTATTAGTAATCAAATGTTTAGCAAATGGTGGCCCAGGTAAAACCAGAGATAAAACCCCACTTTTAGATAGGGAACAAAACAACTCTGGAACCCTGTAACCCTTTGTCACCGATAACGGCACTCGAACGTACTGTCCCCATAGTACTACCACCTAGATGTGGGTCCTCATCTTTGCTAAACATTCGCAAAAAATTTATTTTGAACGTAATGAGTGTCAACATTAATAATGCTCTATAATATACATATCCTTATTAAAATAACATTTCAGATAAAAGTTTTGTTGACGCGTTTAAAAACCTACTCTTGAGCATCGAATTTGAATTTTGTGTGCCCTCTGGAGCGGTCGCTAAAACTGATTTTTGAAAATACGGCGTTTTCCTACAACAACTCTCGAATCACTCGAGCATAATAAATCCGGTTTTGTAACCAATTACGATTGGACAATAATACTCGACTATACGATGTAACGTCGAGTATGGATAGTTCATTTTACTCAACATTACTAGCACAAGCTTAATCTTTAATGTCAAAAAGTTGTTAAAAAATTGAAACACAAGTTACAACAGACAAAATTGTCAGAGAATAGTACTGTCAAAAACATGACTGTTCCAACATCATAAATATATGTATATGCATGCCAATTCAAGCTTTATCTTAAACAATGGTCTTCTCCCAATACACAAAATTAATGATCATTAAGATCATTTACTGCACATTGTAGCTTAAAACTATGCACTCCAAAATTTGGGCTATGGACAGGGCCAGTATCCAAATATTTGAATACATCATTTAAGCCTAGTGCTTTGTTGATGTGTATTATTATAGATAGATATTAGTTGACCATTGTTAATTTTTTTGTTCATCTTTCAACCATTTAAAAGATTGGTACGTAGGAAATATATTAACGTAAAATTGTAACTGCTTATAGCATGAGAAATAGCAAATTTCAGTTAAGAGTGCTATACATAAAATAGTATTAACTGTTGAAAAAATCAGCATAATTTTATAAAGTTACAGTCTTTAAACTAACATATATAACTAAAAATAAGAATTGAAATTGTAAAATTATTAAAGGTAAATAAATTTAAGTAAAAAATTGAAACCATACGTCACAAACATTAAAATTTGAGGATGACAGGTACATTACAGGTACTTTACATTTGGTATTAAAAATGCTATTTTAAATAAGACAATATTTGTGATTCTATTTTCTTTAATATAATCAGGCGCTACCTAAAGTTTTTTTCCAATTTGTTTATTAGTGCGCTCTTTGTTAAGCTTTTGTCAGTCTGAACAAGATCATATAAGAAAGATTCTTCTGTAAAAAGAGGAGGTATAAGGATCACTTCTTGCATGTACTACCCTACCCATGTACACCAGGTATCATGCACTGTCCATTCATTTAAAGCAAGATTTTTTTATAAGACACTGCCCCACCATTTCAAATTCTAAGTACATATGTTTTGTTTCAAATCGTTTTTACATACAGGATGTCACAAAATAAAGGTACAGTACGGTTCGGGTGATTTGTCCGATTTTCGCGATTTGAATTTTGGCCGTCGCGTTCAGAGCGACGATGATCGACGGTGACCGTCACCACTGAAAGGCAATAATTCGCGGTGGATTGCGGCGACGATCGCTCAACCCGGTGATACGCAATGTCGCCCCTTTAGTTTACTCAAAACATACAAATTTCTTGTAAATAACACTGTTATTCACACATTATTTAATTGCGCTTTTGTGAACAAATTGTCACCTGATATGTGTGAAAAATTAGCGTTGACATAAATTATAATCAACGAGTGTTGAGAACTTAATAGTAGTTGATGAGCTTTAATTAATCTGTCAGCTTTCGTATATTATTGCGCGAAATAATATTACATGTAAACAGTGGACTGGTTTTATTGATTAGAGCACCGAGCTACATTCGTAAAATGAGAGACTGCGACTCGGTCTAAATAATGATTCTCGCCAAGGTACTCGATATATAAAACATTAAAAATAGACATACCCTCATGAAAAGTGTGGTCTGAATTTGATCTGAATCAGTCTGAATTTGTACTGAAAATTGTCTGAATACGGTCTGCCCAATTGCTGAATGTGTACTGATACTCTGAAAATACAAATGCTGAATCATGTCTTAGACACAAATTCAGAAAAAATCAGCCCTGTATGTATTTCTGAATCTTGTCTGACAACACTGTTCAGTTAAAATTCAGACTTTAAGATTCAGACTTTTTTGTCTGAATAATGGCTGAGATGCTGAAAATTGGCTTATTATGGAACAATCCAGACATAATTCAGACAGATCAGACTTAATTCAGAAGTATGATTCAGACAATTTTTTTCAGACAGAATTCAGAAAAAGTATTCAGATACTGCTCAGACAATGTTTTCAGACAATATTCAGAAACAGTATTCAGATACTGTTCAGAGAGCTAGATCACTCAGACTTTATTCAGAGAAATATTCAGAAGATTTTCAGACATGTCAAGCCAGCCCCTCCATGAATCATTCTATAATACTTGGAAACCTATATTAGAAGCTTTGCTCACATTATATGATGGGTATTATTCATATAATTATATATATTTAACTGCAACAAAGGCAAGTGCAGCCTCTGTAATGGAAAAACAGAGGGTCATAATAAATGGTCAAGGTTTTTCAAATTTCAATGTTTCACTGTTTTAAAATAATGAGATATGACTTTTATCCTGGTGAATATATACAGATAAATTCAAATATTTCAATAAAAAGCATGAAAAAAATATGATTTATAAAAATTCAAATGCATGTGCATGATACTTCCAGAAGATACATTGTGGTGTTCCATCATACCCCACCCACTTAATTCTGTCATAATCATCTCTTTAATATGCATCTCTTATTAATTTGTTTGGTTTTCAGTTGTAAATAATGAATTTATACATGAACCTAATTACCAGTACACTTACTAGTTCATAAGCATCATGTATTCAGCAGTGTTTCTATTTTCATTAAAGCCACACATCATTTGGTTATTTCTTAACTGTCAGCCATTTTGAATTACACCATGTGACCTGTGATGTCATCAAAAGTCTGAATATTTCAGCCTTTTTAAAAAATCAGAATCTGTAACTCTTGAAATTTTAAAATTACATCAATATAATTTTATTATACATGTGCAATCTTAAATTGATGTAACCATCTTTGGGTTTGAGCATGTATACATACATGTATATAGTATACAGTGATGCATACAGACTTTTTTCAGTATTTCTTCTGACATTTGCTGAAGCTGAAAAAAGACTGAACCTTGAGTCTGAACCAGTCACACTTTTTTCAGTAATTCTTCAGACATTTGTTGAAGCTGAAAAAAGACTGAACCTTGAGTCTGAACCAGTCAGACATTTTTCAGTAATTCTTCAGACATTTGTTGAAGCTGAAAAAAGACTGAACCTTGAGTCTGAACCAGTCACACTTTTTTCAGTAATTCTTCAGACATTTGTTGAAGCTGAAAAAAGACTGAACCTTGAGGCTGAATCTGTCAGACTTTTTTCAGTATTTCTTCAGACATATTTCTGGACTGAAACCGGTCTGAACTTTGTCAGCACTGTTCGGCTTTCATTCAGACAGTATTCAGATGCTTGATATTGTTGTTCAGCAATAATTCAGTCATCAATATTTCTGTAAGACTGTATTCAGCATTCATTCAGCATTCATTCAGCTCAATTCAGACAAACTTCAGACATTCTGTTTCATGAGGGATATGAATCTCGCCCTGTACGTAATGCTGCATATGTAAAACATAGCTTAGTAACACACATTACATACTCGCTTAGCAATACGCCGTTTTTTCTACATATTTACTTCCAGAATGGAATTTCCTACTTGACAAAATTTAATCAGATGTCTGGATTTCAGTCGGTCTTGTCCGACGGATTTAGTAAGTGTTAAATCCTGAATTATCTTACCATGTGACTGTTTTCGGAAAATGAACGGTCAACAGAAAGCGAAAGTAGAAGAAAGATTCACAATTAACATCATTTTAGCTACTTGAGAGTCGGCTTTAGACGTTCGCGAATCACCGCGATCCATCGCTATCAAAGATTACCGACTGATAAATAAGTCATAAAACACGGTGATGAGCGACATTGCGGTGATTCGCATTTTTTTCAAGATCGATGCTGCGATGAAAATCATCGCTACGGGTGATAAATTAACGATTACGAACGCGGGGGAAATGCGAAAATCGGACAAATCACCCGAACCGTACTGTAACGCTTTCATATATGTATTCAATGCCCCTTTAAATTGCAGATAAATACATAATATATTTATAGATATGTAGATCAAAGACGTAAGTTTTTGTGTCAGAGAATCTTGTAAATATCTTCAGAATTTGCAGTTAAATACAAATTAGAAAACAATAGTGCATTTTTCATCCTTGATATCATTTTAGTATTTTATTACATTTTTGATGTGATGACTTCATCCTCTCTGACACAAGAAACTTACATCTTTGATCTACATATCTATATATATATATATTACGTTTAATCTGCAATTCAAAGGGACATTAGACATGTATGAAAGTGTTACCTTTCTTTTGGGACACTCTGTACTAAATTATGCCTATATTAAAGATTTATCACAAAGCAACTTTCCGTATATAAACATGCAAATTGTTCATGTAATGGTATTTTTTTTTATAAATTTGCTTGTCACTCTGTAACATGTACATGTAACTATGGTCATTTACATAAAAGCAAAAAGAGAAAAAATATACAAACAAGAAACTAGTTTATTTCATAAAAATGGCTGTTTTACTCCTACTTTACATTTTCCTCCTATATCTTTAAGCTTAATTTCCAAAAATACAAATATGCATGTGTTCCCTGGTTACAAAACTTATTTCAACAAATATACTGATAAGTGTGAAAGTGTCAGCATAAACTCGCTCATGAGAGAATGTATTTTGAATTAAACAACTTATTTTGGTGTAATCATATACATGTAGTGGTTGAACAGAATTATAAAACTATACTTGAATATACATGACAAATTTATCACTTGATATTTGCAAATTTAAAGGCTTAAAGATTGCTTGAAGTTTTAGGTGACCTTTCATGTACAAACCTCTCTAAGGTACATTGTTTCCATTATTTCAATACTACAGTACAACCTCTCCAGAGCAACAACCTCCCTTCAACAACAGCATGATTTTTTCCCACTGCATATTTTAACTTTAATGTAACCTTTCTAAAGCAACAACCTCTCAACAACAACACAATTGCAACTCAAACTCTGCTTTGGAGTGAAATCTGCTATATTTGTACTATATATACTCCAAAAGGGTGTAACTTGGAGAGAATCCGCTATATTTGAGCATGACCTTCATATTTCTATTTGATAGAACATGTAAACTGACATTTTATTTTTACTGAATTTGGTAGACATGTTTTTTTCTGACTGATGTTTACTCATAAACAGATTGGTTGAGGACTAGGAACTTAAGAGGCCATTTTGTATGATGACTATTTTGTTAGGTAGTAAGTGCTCTTTTGCAGATATTTTTTATATTTCAAGGTTTTAAATGTTAAAATAATTTTGATTTCCCATCTTCTTGAGTTGGTAGCTTAGTGAGAGAGTCAGCCATGATAGTCATTTTCCATCTTCAACTTTTATAAGTGTAAAAGGATGCCTGGCAATATTGCTATAATTTTGCAAAGACTGAATTGGTGTAGAAACAAGTGGGCCACTACACAATGTTTCATGCCAAATATTTATGTTTCAGAGAAGAAGATTTTGAAGTTTTTACCATTAGAAAAACCCATGACATCCGGGCGGGGCCATACTTAGAACAATCTTGGTAGATATCCATCAGACAGTATTCTATGTTGAAGCAGCCTTGCACAATCAAGTGACCATGAGAGGTATGGTCATTTTGATCCTGCGGTTCATGACTATGAACAAATTTGGTAGACTCTTGTCTACTATGCAATGCTACATCATGGAAATGTCTAAATTCCAGGCCTTCTGGTTGATTTTTTAGTATATTCTTGAAGATTTTCCTACATGAAACAATGACTCTCCAGGGTAGGGTCAATTTGACTAGGGGATCATGATTTGAACAATCTTGGTAGTCATCCATGCTACATTCTAAATATCTAAGCTCTAAAAGTGTTCTGGTTTTAGATTTTATTTGTAAAGATTTTCTTATAGAAATCTGCGTAAAGTCAAGCAGCCCCTTGGGCAGGATACCCCCAGAGTCATGATACGTACAGTGTGGTAGAGGTTCACAAAGTGATGTTACATGCCAAGTACCTAAGCTCTAGGCCTGATAGATTATTTTAATGAATTGTTTTTCAAGATTTTCCTATGTACAATTAAGTGACAACCTTGGCAGGGTCAATTTTATGATATGAATCAATTATGTCTGCTAACCAATGCTACATGTCAAATATCTACTAAGCTTTATGTCGTCTGTTTTATTTTCAGATTTTTAATGAAGATTTTCCTATGAACAATCAAATTCAGGCGGATCGGAAAGTTTGACAAGAACCTCGGGATAAGTCAAGATGTTTTGTATTGTCATCATCAAAACACAGAATCAGCAGACTTCAAACAGGAAACCAGCCAGTATGTTTCAAATTTGGGAAGCCTGGGCATTGGGTCGCGTGGAGGTGGCAGTGAATAAGAATAGCATTCATTGCACATGTACTATGTATACAATTATGTCATAATTTTGAAAAACAAGACTGTGGAGTATGGAAATGTCAACATTGAGAAATTGGATCAAAATATAAAAATCCTTAAATTTTGCAAATTTAAGTCTGTTGCACATAGGCACAAGAAAATAAGGATCTGAGATAAATTAGAGTCTTCGGTAGGGAGATTGCAGAATTGTATTGAGCACTGGTAAGAGGTGGAGCTAGGGGAATATATTTCAACTGTAGTTTCGGAAGGTTACAAATTACCATTTAAAACCTTACTAAAGTATGTTGGGCTTGAAAATAACAGGTCTGCCAGAAAAAATGTCCAATTTGTTTCAAGTGAGATTTGAAAACTGTTTGCTTAAATTAGCATAGAAGAAGTTGCAGAGGCCCTATAATTATGTAGTTAATCCACTAACTGTCGCTTTATTATAATAGGCATGGTAAACCAAGGTAAGTTTTAGACTGTCAACATATCAATTCAGATTTATGTAAGGATTACAGACCCTTAAATACAATTATTATGATGCAAATTTTTCACTTTTTTTGTTTTATTGTATAATCATGTGATATTGGTTGATAAATAGTAAACTACATTTTAAATATTACTAATGATAACCATGGCATGTTTGGTATCAAAATTGCAGTCTCAAAATGTAGAGTTCAATTCTATAAATTATATTTTTGATATCATGATTTTGATTTACATATTAATCATATTGATGTTTTAAAATATTGCATCATAATCTTTTTGTGCTATGGTTTGTTGAAATCAAGTATTAATTACTTGTTTACTTAATATGTCAGTTATTATTTAGTTAAATAATTGTGTGATTTTTTATTAAGATGATAAAGACATCCTCTCAAGTCGTAGGTGTCCAAGCCATTATTGTTGTTATATGTTTTTAATAATTTAGTAAATAATTAAGTAATCCTGTATGTTAAAGCCAATCTTTTGTTTTGTAAAATACCTGTGAAAATGTAGTTTTTTAGGAAGTCTTAAGGGTCAAAGTTTGAAAAAGATAATGAATTATTAGAAATAAGCTTATTATGAATTTAGCCACACCCTCTGCAGAAAGGCCTTATAAATACCAGGGTAGTTTAATATGGAGATATAATAAAATATATAGAAAATTATAGAAGTATAGGAAACATTAGTTAATATTCTATTTTAAGAAACTGTCTTTGTGACAAGAAATATAATTTGTCTTTGTGACGCATTTTTGGAAACAGTCTATGTGACATTTGCTTTGTGTTTACTGAAATATTTTGGGCTTCGATTTACTTTGTGTTTACTGAAATATTTTGGACTTCGATTTACTTTGTGTTTACTGAAATATTTTGGACTTCGATTTACTTTGTGTTTACTGAAATATTTTGGACTTCGATTTACTTTGTGTTTACTGAAATATTTTGGACTTCGATTTACTTTGTGTTTACTGAAATATTTTGGGCTTCGATTTACTTTGTGTTTACTGAAATATTTTGAACTTTGTGTGAATTTAAAACAAACATCTGTTGTTAATGACTAAATAAATAATACTGAAGGAAACCTAGAACTTTGTGTTCAATCAACAACACCAACGATCCATCAGACTTGAGTATACAATAAGATCTCAACAACAAGAAGTCATCACCACACCACAGTCACAATTGCATTGTGGTCTAGGATACAACAATTTTAAACACACATTTGTAGATCATAATACAATCATTCATTTCTTGTTTATTTTCAATGAAAATGCAGAATGAATCACTTATTAATCATTCATGGCAAGTTTTTCTGAATTGTGTAATTTTGTAATTAGTAAACATGAACTTGAAAATGCTATATAATCATAGAAAAGGGAGAGTACTAGTTAAACTGATTCCTGTTGACTTGTTTGTACAAAGCCAACAGGTACAGCCTAAAATTTCCATGGCGCTGATTGGTCAATTTTGATTGGTATCTTGGCAGAATCCTGCACAGGGGATCTCGCGAGACTTTATGTTATCAATGCACATTTCACGCGAAAAAAGAATAGATAAAGATATGTGAACTGGATGATTATTTTCTGATCTTGGTCATTCAAACACTTAATAAAGTAGAATTTAAATACACACAGCCGTCTTAAATGTATTTCGAAATGGACTACTGACCTTTTTTTAAAAAAAATTATAAAGTCTTTTTTAAAAATTGAGTACTCGATCAGGATTGGCGTTAGAGAATTTTTTGTCAACTCTGTAGATTTTTGTACTTTTTAAAAATAGTTTTGCATTTAATTTAATTAAAGTATCACATTAATTATGTCTTGAACTGTATGATAACATTATCATCACCGAACACAACTTCAACTTTTTAACATGATTTTATATTATTATTTATATAATATGCAAGGCTAATAACAAAACAAGTGACATTTATGAAATCTGATTCTGGACTATATGTTTTAAGATTAATTAATGCAAACAATATATAGCTAATAATCAATTGACCAGTATATCATACTCTCCATGTTAATCTCAATTTCAGATCTTTAAAATAACTTGCAAAGAAACTATGTTTATACGGGTTCTGCTTGAGAAAATATATTGGTAAGGATACGTTTGTGTTAAACTAAAACAAGAGGGCCATGATGGCCCTATAAATGCTCACCAGGAGAAAAGGTCATTTGGAGAATAACATTGTTGAAGTTTTCTATACGAGTCTAAGTAAGATCAAGTGACCCATCTGGGCCGTTTTTTATCCCATGGCCATTATATGAACAGATTTTAAAGAGGTCCATTAGACAAAGCTAGATACCAAATATCTTAGCTCTAGGCCTTGTGGTTTCAGAGAAGAAGATTTTTTAAAATTTTCCTATATAAAATAGAATAAACCCCAGGGCAGGGCTAATTTTGACCCCGGGGCCATAATTTGAACAAACTTGGTAGAGGTCCACTACACAATGCCACATACAAAATATCTAAGCTCTAGGCCTTGCGGTTTCGGAGCAGAAGATTTTTTAAATTTTCCTATATAAGTCTATATAAATCAAGTGACCCCCGGGGCGGGCCAATTTTGAGCCTAGGGCAATAATTTGAACAAACTTGGTAGAGGTCCACTAGACAATGCTACATACCAAATATCTTAGCTTTAGGCCTTGTGGTTTAGGAGAAGAAGATTTTTTAAATTTTCCTATATAAGTCTATATAAATCAAGTGACCCCCGGGGCGGGGCCAATTTTGACCCTAGGGCAATAATTTGAACAAACTTGGTAGAGGTCCACTAGACAATGCTACATACCAAATATCTTAGCTCTAGGCCTTGTGGTTTCGGAGAAGAAGATTTTTTTAATTTTCCTATATAAGTCTATATAAATCAAGTGACCCCCAGGGCGGGGCCAATTTTGACCCTAGGGCAATAATTTGAACAAACTTGGTAGAGGTCCACTAGACAATGCTACATACCAAATATCTTAGCTCTAGGCCTTGTGGTTTCGGAGAAGAAGATTTTTTAAATTTTCCTATATAAAATAGAATAAACCCTAGGGCAGGGTCAATTTTGACCCTAGGGCAATTATTTGAACAAACTTGGTAGAGGTCCACTAGATAATGCTACATACCAAATATCTTAGCTCTAGGCCTTGTGGTTTTGGAGAAGAAGATTTTTTAAATTTTCCTATATAAGTCTATATAAATCAAGTGACCCTCGGGGCGGGGCCAATTTTGACCCTAGGCCAATAATTTGAACAAACTTGGTAGAGGTCCACTAGACAATGCTACATACCAAATATCTTAGCTCTAGGCCTTGTGGTTTCGGAGAAGAAGATTTTTTAAATTTTCCTATATAAAATAGAATAAACCCCAGGGCAGGGCCAATTTTGACCCCGGGGCCATAATTTCAACAAACTTGGTAGAGGTCCACTAGACAATGCTACATACAAAATATCTAAGCTCTAGGCCTTGCGGTTTTGGAGAAGAAGATTTTAAAAATTTTCCTATATAAGTCTATATAAATCAAGTGACCCCCGGGGCGGGGCCAATTTTGACCCTAGGGCAATAATTTGAACAAACTTGGTAGAGGTCCACTAGACTATGCTACACACCAAATATCAAAGCTCTAGGCATTGTAGTTTTTGACAAGAAGATTTTTTAAATTTCCTATATAAGTCTATGTAAAATCAAGTTACCCCCGGGGCGGAGCCAATTTTGACCCTAGGGGAATAATTTGAACAATCTTCGTAGAGTTCCATTAGACAATGCTACATACCAAATATCTCAGCTCTAGGCCCTGTGGTTTCAGACAAGAAGATTTTTTAAGTTTTTTCAATTTGTTGCCATAGCAACCAGAATTTTTAATGAAATTTAATTTTTTGAACAACTTTGAAAGGGGACCACCCAAGGATCATTCCAGCCAAGTTTGGTTGCACTTGGCATAGCGGTGTAGGAGGAGATGTTGTTTTAAGTAAACATGGACGCCACGTATTCGTAACGACGCACGACGCACGATGGACGCAGGGCGATCACAAAAGCTCACCCTGAGCACATTCGTGCTCTGGTGAGCTAAAAATGGACATTTAATTTATCAAAATTATCCAGACCTAACTAAACTAAATTGGTGTGAGATACATTATATCTGCTAATCTGTTTCAGGGATGCTATATTACAGGGATACGCAACGGATGGAAACTGGCTGAAAAACAGTGCCTAGGGATAACGCAAGAATTCACCCGAGCGAGAGGGCATGCGCATGCATTTACCGTTAATGTCTTTATCTAGCAGATAAAAGATGGGTCAAATATTCTCTTCAATCAGCTTAAATAAATGTTGTTTTTGCATAGAGTTTTTTATAAATTGATCTTAAAGCATTAAATATTTTACAGATGTTGTAATTTTGTTTCTAAATATTCGTGGTTCTAAAGATTTCCAAGTTCTTGTGACCGTTCGAAAATCAAACTGACGTGATAATTTGACCGAAATGGTCGCATAATAGAAAATGTTAGTTTTTTGCGACAGCTATAGTATGTAAAGATATTCTTAATTTCACGATATTTTGCCGTGGTTGAAGTGTGACATACTTCTATATTGGCGGCATAACTATATTTTCATGTTTTATTTTGTTATCATACATAATTTCGTGATGACTCATTTTTTACAATTTACAAAATGGAGGCCTCATCTGACTTGTAAGGAAAATATTGCACTTTTTGCGATATCATTTGTATGCGAAGATATACTCTATATCAAAATTTTCTTCCATAGTTTGACACACACGTCAACATAATATGGCGGCATGATAATTTATTCATGCTTACTTTTGTAAAAGAACACAATTTTGCGACTGATTATGTTCTTGAGTCAAAATCTTGAAATAATGACTGGATAGGAAATGGTATATTACATTATAATGCTTACAGAATTCCAGTTCTTCCAGATCTGTTTGTAATGAAGAGAGCAATTAGGAAACATAACTTAAATCTTATTTAATTATTTTTATCTGGTAATGTACATGTTGTAATGTTAGTTGTAAGGTCAATCAAATTATGATTTTATGCTAATCGCCACAAATATTTCACTGTGATCTCAGGTACTTGACTTGTTTTTGTATTTGCTAAAACAACATCAGTTTTTCAACAATGATTAATTACTGATCTAATCAATATGGTGTGAACATTAGTTTAAATTATGACATTAAATTTCATTGGTGGAACCCTATTGTATAACATGTAAATGTATAACATTTCTTTCGTACAAATCATTCATATGATATATAGCATTTCATTAAATAAAAGTTTAGCATTGAAAATTTCTTCTTCAGCTGATAAATAGAAAAAAGTTCCATGATACAAAATTAAATTTGGTCTTGAGTTGATAAATCGAACAAAACTTTCATGATATAAATATTTGTTATACAAATTTAATTCAAATGTTTAGCATTCGATCTTTTATTTTTTCATAATATAAACATTTCTTTCACATATTCAAGGACTTATATACATACATGGATTCGCAACTGCTAAAAATAGCTCAAACGATATCGTTCGACGATCCCACAATGCATTGCTATATACTCGGCAATGTCCGACAGCTGTAACTGGGTGTTTACGAATTTTATTATACTAAAAAAACTCTGGCAATTGGGCACGGAAATTGGTAAAGGATGCAACAAATTCCTTAAAGATATTGAGATACATTTATAATCCACAAAGTCAAAGTATAAACATTGAAAAAGGCATCAGTAGAACATTTTAAATTCCAAGACGGCGGACATCAATTATAATCCTTTCGTCCCCGAGATTAAACATTCGGAATATCACGAATATTTTCGCTGTTTCTAACATTCGGATTATTACGGATATTTTGTAAACAAGAGCTTGTAATCCTGTTGATTCACGTGTTATTATCGTAGGATTTGATTACTTTAAACTGTTAATACGGAAGTTGCGAATCCATGTATGTATATAAGTCCTTGACATATTTAAGTCAAATTTTAGCATTCTATCGTGTATTTGTTTTCATGATATAACTTTTCTTTCACAAGTTTATTTCGTACAAATTTAGCCTTCAGCTGATAATTCGAAAAAAAGTTTCACGACATAAAATTTAATTGTACAAACTTTCATAATGTAATATACTACATGTATTTGAATCATTCATACATATTTTGATGATATGAACGTTCCTTTCAAAAATTCAATTTAAATAAAAAAAATAGCAGTGAAAATTTCGTCTTGAGCCAGGTGTAGCATCTCTGCTTGAGCTCATAAATCGAACAAAACTTTCATAATGTAAACATTTCTTTCCTACAAAACTTACATAATATTAGCATTTCTTTCTCAAATTTAATTTAGAAAAAACACTTGTGAAAATTAATAACAAACAAATAAAAACTATGAGGAACTTGAATCGATCATGGACCACTAATGTTACTTTTTGTCAATTATCGATTCTTTGTGTCATTTTCATGGTAATTTTGGTAGTTTTGATACCTTTGCTTTCATTAACTAGCCTAGGCACTGATAATCGATAGTTGATCAGTGGATTATAAGTGGTTGCACATCCCTGCAATATAGCATCCCTGTCTGTTTGAAGCGTTGAGCATTTATTGAGTAATTAATTTTTTAATCATATTAAATGAGCTGTCTTATTATATATATATATTAGCCATAAATTTAAGTGACTGATTATGTAATTAGAAGCTAGCCTATCAATGACCCTGTCAGTTTTATTGAACTCCCTACTGTGGAATATACAGGACTGCTGGGTCTTAGTCACATGCCTCGCATTCCTGGTTCAATGTCTTTAAAGGCTTTGATAAAATCAAGATAAGTTGCCAATTAAGTAGTTGTTATGCAATATTATGTAACACGGCCATCTCACTTCCTGGACCCTTATATGGGAAAATCATTTTATGGATCATATCTCCGAAGGGGGTCAGTATATTCTTGACCACTTGTGTCTGATATCATGTTTACAATATACAACACAAGTTAAATGTTTGTACAGCGCAAAATCGCATCCGACAATTCAATACTAGAATGTGGCCTATGTAGCATTTTTTATCAGGATGTGCGAAGTTTCAGATCAAACGAGTTTGTTATTTTGACTAAACTGATCCCGAAACTAAAGTGATCATCTACTCCATCAAAAATACAAGCCGTTGATGTTTTCATGAATCTCATGAATCTGGTCATATGGTTCTACAGTTCACGAGGTACTCTATATGTCCCTGTTTCCACCCTAAAATTAAAATCAGGGGAAACTATCACCTCGATGTATCAGACGTTGCAATATCTGCTGGAATGCATATAAAATATTTAAATAAAGTCTCCAAAAATAATATACTGGGTACGTTGTCGTAAAAACCTGGTATAACGGTCCCAAACTGTAAAGTGACCATCTATATCGAACCATAAAGTGACCGTCTATGTCGAACCAATTAAGTCATCATTTCTCACCTGATCGGACATTCTTTGTATTGAGCTCCGAAATCGATATTTAATTAACGACAATTGCATGAATAAGTCAGTGTCCACGCTCGCGATTATAAAATTAGTCTGTGTGAATATGTTTATAATGTTTTGTTTATTTGCGACATGTTGCTAAAATAAATACATCGAAACGTATAAATACCGTGTTCCGTATCTTATAACACGATTAAATGATTATTACAACACACCGATAATAAACACAGCAAATTTGTCTAATAATTTATACATCGAAGTTCATTTAGATCGAACAATTTTTCCTAATTCCTTTGATATAAAGAGTTTCGGCTGCATTTATTGACAGATGGGCAGATGTCGAGCTCGCTCCATTCTTAGACTATAAATAGCGACTGCGTCATCAAGCTAACACTGGTTGGTGTGAGTAACAAGTGACCTCGCTCTATTTCTGTTTTGTTTATATCACGTGACCATTGCGCATATTTCGGAATATTTCGGGCACTGTCACTAATCTGCTTCGCGCAAGGAGTTGCGATTTTGCATTGCCAATTAAAAATAAGCATCCCAGAGAGTACGGTGGCCAAAGGCCGCCGTACAATAATTATAGATCATAATCTTACTCCTAATTCTGTTCTGGCCGCCAAGGGAGGTAATTATTGTAGATGTGGGAACTATGTATTGGTGTTAGACACAAGAGAAATTCAAATAACAAAGAATAACTTAAAATGTCATTGGACAAACTTATATACATTTTGCAAATAAGATAAATATTTAGTAGTAAAAAAGAAATTGATACATATATTATACCGATTGATGCATATTATCTATACATATGTTGATGGTTTAAGGGGAGCTAACTCCCTTGATATTGCCAGAACTAGAAGCCCAAGGGCAACATGTCGAGCCCCTGTTTAGCCAGCTTGTGATCTTGACCTTTGAACTACAAGTATGGGTGATATTCATGACACATCATTTCATTGAAGTAAACTTTTATACCAATTTATTTAAAAATCCTTGAATGCAAACAGAATTTACAGCCCAGACAAGGAAAATATATTTGACCGAATGTGTAATCTCGACCTTTGACCTATAAAAATCTGGGTGTTGCCCAAGACAAATGGTTACATTGTATTATGGCAAGTCATTTTTAAATAATTCAATGCATAAGGGAGACACAGCCCTGACAAGGTGTATAATGATTATTGTTTATGTTTGACCTCTAAGTGTGACCTTGACCTTTGAGCTAGAGACCTTGTTCTTATGCACTGCACACCGCCTCATGGTGTTTTACAATTATGCCAAGTTATCTTAAAAAGTTTCAATGCATAAGGGAGATACAGCCCGGACAAGGTGTATAATGCTCATTTTTGACGTTTGACCTCTAAGTGTGACCTTGACCTTTGAGCTAGAGACCTGGATTTTGCGCACTGCACACTGTCTCATGGTGTTTAACAATTATGCCAAGTTATTTTAAAAAGTGTCAATGCATAAGGGAGATACAGCCCGGACAAGGATCCGGACGGACACACTAACTCACTCACTCACTCACTCACTAAGTCAAGCTTACCGCAGGCGGGCTCGACAAAAACTAGCATTTTTGCAAAACAATATTTAATTAGTTTTAGATTTCTGCTAGCAGGTCAGTGAGAGCCTAAACAGTAGTCTATTTTTGTGATACATGCTAGGGTTTGCTGAAAGTAACACAAGAATGAATAAATAGGGTTGAATGTTGTTAAAAGTTTTTTATCACTGTAAGTATGTAATAGTTTTGTTCTCAGTCAGAAAATGAGCACATTAACGGGTCAGTTGGTTTCGATGATGAGTTGTTCAGATACTTATATGAATTTATAATTGGCAGAGCAAGTTGGTATCGCCAGTCAAAATAAGCTGTGGTGCATTTGATAAGCTTACTTGGTCAGTTCTTGGTTAGAATCCGAGAGCAACTTGAGTTAGTATCTGTTTACAGACAAACCTGTGAACAAAGGCGACCCTTGGGAAAGATGTTAAGTGGCCTTTATTGATAGGTGGCCTTTATTCATAGGTCATTTTGTCATATATCATCAGTGGTGGCTTTTAAAAAAATGGCCTCCATTCATAGGATGGTGTTTATTTGAAGGTGACCGCTAACACAGGTTTGACTGTATAGGTTAGTACACTCATAGGTACCTAACCTTAGATTAGATTAGTGTTGTTTTATGGTGCAAGGACAGCAAATGGTCATATAGAGCGCAATAAAAATCAAAAAGGGGAAATCAATAGATTTAAGTCATGTGATAAAATAAAGTATAAATTAATGAGAATGAAGGGTGACTGACATGAATAGGTTTAAAATCAGATGGTGATAGCAAATGTTAATTAAATAATTAACATAGATGTATAAAAATATCATTGTCTACTGTAAAGTCCTACTTCCCTTAAATAATTGATGATAGTTTCAGGTTTGACAGTTTCATATAGTGTCTTTATGTTTTGAACATTCAAATTGGCTGAAGGTCCATGCAGTCAACAAGGACATGTCTGATAGAATGTGGTGCACCGCATGAAATACATTCTGGCATATCATCTCGGGTGAAAAGTCAAGAATGAGTTAAACGATAATGACCCAATTCTGCATCTTGATAATATAAGTTTTTCTCAATGATTGGACCTGTAAGAAGGGTGTCATTTGCCAAGGGTTGGTTTGACAGAGTATGTTTGTACCCAACCTTCAAGGGAAAGAAGTGTTGATAAACACAGATAATAAAATGTATCAAGTGTATTAAAAAATGGGTATAGTAACAAGCCACATCTGCTTGACATTGCATTAAAACTGTAGAACAAATAAGTTTACATTCTTGTTTGTTGCCATGAACAAATAATTCTGAAGCTGATTTTCTCAGCAGGTGTACAATAATCCATTTTTTACTATTCCCAATAATAGCCTTTAATAATATGTGTTTTTATATCAACTAACACGTTATTTGTAAATTCTATGCCTTCATCTGCATTGTGCATATGCAAATGATGTAAGTCACTTGAATGCTGAAAAAACATCGGTCAAATTAATTTTGCAGTGTATTTTGGTTCCGTTATTCCTTAGCACTAAATTTAAAATTCTGTTGTAGAAATTACCTTTTAAGGGTCAAATTATCAGTATTATATCACTACATACTAGCATATTCCTGCCAATAATTTGACAACTGCATGCCAGCAGTGTATACGAAGGCAATATTACTGTCAAACATTCGGTGCTAATTACATACTGCACTCTTGTGAGGTTTATATTAAAAATTGACGATTTTTTTCTTTCACCATCACAAGTAGATGAGTGATTCGTGATAAACTGATAAAAATATCATTTAACTGTCCATTTCTTTTACATGGTTACTACTAAATATTTTTAACACTTTTCATTGAAAAGACATTTTTCTAAACTGATTAGCATCGTCCTAATTTGTTGCACGCGTGCAGAGACGAATAGTGAACTATTTCAAAATAGCAGACAGATATGACATTAACCTTTATTCAATACTATTCAACTACTTAGGATTATCATTTGAATTCAAAAATGGACATTCATAAAGAAAATTGAACAAGTAAGTGTTACATTTAATGTTTATTTCCTTCTGTACCATTTTTTGTAAGCTTAGAGGGTCGAATCATAGTCACCCGAGGTTATAATGTTTAATTGGCATGGACTTATATGTTTATGCCAATAAAATAATTTGACTTGACTTGGTCATGTAATATGTAATTAACCAATCATGTATGTTTAGGCCATTCTTTTGTTAAGCATAATACCTGTGAAAATATAGTTTTTTAGGAAGTTTAAGTATTAAGGTTTGCAATATAAAGTCAACTAGTTGATAATCAGTTGATAAATATATGGTTTTTAAGAAGCAGGCCACTCCTTCTACAGAAAGGCCATATAAATATATATGCAGTTTAGTTTAAAAATATAGAAAAAGATATAGAAAGTTAGAAGAACATTTTGTGTTTTAGGAACTGTCTTTGTGACAAGGAAATATGTTTTGTCTTTTATAGACACTTTTTGGATGCTGTCTATGTAACATTTCATATTACTTTGTGAACATTGACTTTGTGTGATAAAATCTTAAACTTAGTGAATTGAAAATAAATATATGTTGTTATTGATTATTAAATAAACTGTTGAAGGAAACATAGAACTTCATAAAAATATTGACGTTCTGACCCAGTTTTGCTAAAATTGGGCTAAAAATGTGGCCCCTAGTGTGTTCACAACATAAAATATGATGGCGCACGATGCTGGATGGAGACTGATCCTAAAAGCTCACCCTGTCACTTTGTGAAATGTGAGCTAAAAATGAGGTCTAAAGAAACACAATGAAATACTAAGGAAAGATCTTTCAAAATTCATTGAAGCCAGTGATAAGTTTATGAATGTAATATTTTTTTATAATAACCAAAGAATTAGTAAAGAAGAGATTTTTTTTAATACAATTGACTGATAGCTTGAAGCTTGGATGTTTGTTTGTTGTTCTTTTATATTGAGTTTTCCGCCCCTTTTCAACAGCCAAGAGCCATCATCATTCCTGAGAAGAAACAGTACTAGACTCCCATCCTCCGTGTGCAACTGCCTACTTTATAACATGAAGAGACATGGTCGGTAATAGGGCTTGAACCCACAACCACTTGACCATGTAGGGGGTGGATGGAGGGTTGTTACTACTGAATACAGAGATAATCCTATAGCATCTAACAGTGAAGACGAGAGGCAAATAATTGAAGCAGAAGCTAGAGCTAACAAGAACGCAGAAGCTGAGAAAGCAAAGAAATCTAAAACAAGAAGTTGGCAGTACATTTGACCATTAAACTAGATTAGACATCACTGTGTCCAGCTATGACCACACAACAATAATGTATCAAGAAGTAGACAGGGTCTATGCACAGGACCATATAACACCAATAGGCCCCAAAAACAATATCAGAGCCTCATGCATAGACTGACATGATATAAGTATGTATATATATGCAACTGTCCATAAATGAGGCTCAGACTATATTTTTTTGGCCTATTGGTGTGATATGGATAAAATGTCAAGGTCCAGTGGTCTATGTTTCATGAGTGGAAACCCAGGACATTAGAAACAGAAGTGTCCACAACTGAAGAAATCAAACAATAGATAAGTACTGATTATACTTATTTAAGCTTGAATATAGTCGAGTATGGGCAAGTAAATAATAAGAACATAGTATAAGCTCTGAAGAGAACCAGAAAGTCAGCAATAATGAAAGCTGCAACAAGGCAAAGGTAAGCTCTTAGTATGTCCAATGAATCACCTTTGGGACGTTTGAAATGCAACGTTGAAGCATGGAAACAAAATCAACGCTGATTACTATATCTTAGACGTTGGTTATAATGTACCTTTGATATCTTAACCTGAACAAGCAGGATTTAGAAATAATATGTCAGCAAGAAACAGGGAAGAATTTGTAAAGAAATTGAGAAAAATAAATTGTTGTCAAAAGGTGTTGTGTCCAAAGTATCTTATTACAAACCATTTTATAGTTAGCAACCCCAGGATCCAACAGTGTCAGAACACTTAAACAATGGATTGTTTAAACAAGAGGGCCAAGATGGCCCTATATATCGCTCACATGACAATCACTGTTTACTCATTAAAACATTGTTTTGAACCGGTGACCTAGTTTTTGAACCCAGATGACCGATGTTAGAACTTGTCCTACATATAAATAAGACAAAGATTATGACAAGGTTTAGTGAAGATACAATCAAAAATTGACATCTTCAGTGTTAATAAGGTTTTCCTAAGATTTGACCACATGACCTAGTTTTTTATCCATATTTGAACCTGTCATTAATATCATTAAGATGAACGATCTGACTAGGTTTGGCCAAGATCCAATTAAACCATGACATTTAGAGCTTTTACAAGGTTTTTACCTAAGATATGACCTAGCAACCTAGACTTTGACCCCAGATGACCCATGTTCAATCTTGACCCACATAGTATTGAGGTAAACATTCTGACAAAGTTTGGTGAAGATCCAATCAAAAGTGTGACATCTACAGTGTTAACAAAGTTTTCCTTAGATTTGACCTGGTGACCCAGTTATTGACTCCAGATGACCCATATTTGTACTTGACTGTTATGATTATTTAAACAAACGATTTGACAAAGTTTGGTGAAGATCCAATTGTAAACCAGTCAAGAAATGTTCGCGTTTTTACGTACCCTGAGGCATATTCGTGGTATTATACTTTCGCGAATTTGAGGAGACCGCGAACCTCGTGAAACAAAACACGCTCTGAATGAAATACATATTTTAAACATAATTGAGAAATGGTTTGTTTGCACAAAAATTGGTGACTATAACAATAGTCATTATTGGATATATTGAACATAATATTTACTCAAATAACGGTGTCAAAAACAATAAAACAGGTAACTACCAACTTTAAAGCATGTTTTTCACACAATGTGTCGCAAACATGTCAGAATGGATTAAACAAACCATTACGGCTTTTAAATCTCAATTACTTGATATTTTAAGCAATCACTATTAATTGCGATTTTGACTGATTCATATAATTTTTAAAGATATTTTTTCTGAAATTTTAAGAAAAAGAGCAGAAAGATGATGAACATTTTCTCAAGCACGAAATTAATTAATAAAGTTGTTTCCCATGTTTCCAATGTTATAGTTAATGGACAAACAACAAACCTATACACTGACATAGAAGATATTATATGACAATCTCCTTGTAGCAATTTATTTTTGCGGTTTTATAACAAGATGGTGATTTGCGGCGTTTTTGTGTGTTTGTTATTTGTACATAGATAGTTAAGACCGTGTTTACTTCATTGTTATTGTTGCATGCTATCAACACTGTGAATAACATTGACATTATTGACCATAATGCCTTGTCTCTGGTTATACCAGTGATTCCATCCATACTACAATTGAAACAGCAAAAATGTGCAATCCCTCTACAGCAGCCACCAATGGAGAAAGACAAGAATGGCTGTTGTCAGGCGGTGACTGTTGTTGAAGAGAGTGGAAATAGAGTAAAATATCAATCTGGGTGGCTAGTATACTGGCTGTAACAGGGAGGTGGCTGTAGTTCAGAGGTGACCATTCATGGAGGTTACACTGTATATACCTAGTCAGTTGGGATACCACAGTGAGAAAAGGCCATACAATTGGAAAGACAAGAATGGTTGTTGTCAAGAGGTGACTGTTGCTGAGAGAGTAGAAATAGAGTAAAACTTCAATCTGGGTTGGTAGTATACAGGCTGTAACAGGAAGGTGGCTGTAGTTCGGAGGTGACAATTCATGGAGGTTACACTGTATATATCCAGTCAATGAGATACCATAGTGAGACCACCAGAAGGAAAAAGGCCATACACTATTGTAGAATTTAAGCATTTTGACTTTGTGAATGCCAAAACATTCTTTGGACCCAATTTAAGAAGTAAAACATTTGGCAGACACAAGTTTAATGGTAACAATACAGAAAGACAGATAGTTTGATGAAAACGATTTTCATTATAAATGTAAAAAGGAGGCATGTAAATAAATACCAAAAACAATACATCCAACAAAACAATAAGGGGACTCGCTTTCCCTATGTGAAGATGTTACATATTGTTTTATCCTAATATCATAATTCAACAAATGATGACATTGTAACTAATAGAAATAAGTGCTGGGATGAGAATAAGGTTTTGTGAAAATACTTTAAGAGAACAAAGCTGACAAAAATAAACTACCCAAGTTTTTTTATATATCTTAAGTTTTAATAAGAGTACCTAAATGCTCATTTAATGAGGTGTGTGTGAAACACCAATACCCCCTAAAGGGCAAATGGATTATAGTTCACTTTTGACCTATTGATATACAGTTCTGGAATTGACAGTCACAGTGAAGAAGTTGTGTAGATAAGTCAGTTGGTTAACTGTTGAGTCACCCAGTACTAAGCCTGATTAGAAGCTGAGTGAGAAGAACATTGTCCCTATTATGTTTAACATAATATTATGCCTGTGGACTACCCTTCCAAGGACTTTCCCTATAGTAGAGATATAGGTTGATAATTGCCAACATGAGAATGGCTTGAATGAGTGACAAAAGTGCATTTCCATGAGCTAGGAAAAACAGGACAGAGACTGACCAAAAAAGTCACACAGAAGAGTGGACAGTTCAAGTTCTATAATATCCTCTATCCTAGCAGTTGTAATTGTAATGTGGTTCAAGACAGGGCTGATATTATTCACATCATTTTTCAGAGTTTGAGCACCTAATTATTCATCAAGAGGGGTTTGATACCGACAAATGTTATTCAGAAGATTTGCTTTGGTGATTTCATCTTCCACAGTGTTATCACCAAATGTGCTGTAAAGCAAGGGTGAACTTGATTTGGAGGAGATGAAAGATTTGAGACAAGTTCACCAAGACACCCATGATGATTGAGAGGAAAGGAGTTTTTGTGCAAACATATTATTGTGATTTACTTTGGCCTTTCTTATTTCATTAACAGTTTGATTCAATGCCTAAAAATTAGTTAGGCAGTCAACCTTTCCTTAGCTTTATTTTTTTATAAACTTAAGGAAAATCAACCACCTACGTTTTTGAAGTCATTTGATATATCTTAGATAAAATAAGGGTACTAAAATGCTCACTGAATGAGGTGTTTGTAAAACACCAATGCCCTTTAAAGAGCAATGGATAGTTGACCTTTGACCTATTGATAGACCTTATCAACAGGGGTCATCTATCTGTATTTGACCAACCTTCAAACCAAGTGAAGACCTAAGAGGCCAAAACAGTCGAATTGGCCAGACAAGGTTTGATTACCAACGAGCAAAAAAGACGGACATGAGCAAACCAGCAATATATACCCCAATTTCTTTGAAATAGGGGTATAACAAGAACATTATTAAATTACCCTACATTTACAAAAATATGACAAAAATATAAATACAATTCATGTCAATTCAAGACATTTTACCTAATAGAAATAACTACTATGATAAGAATAAAGTTTTGTAAAAATACTAGTAGAGTATAAAGCTCAGAAAAATCAACTACCTAAATCTTTTTAAGTTATTTGATATATCTAAAGTTAAAATAAGGGTACTAAAACGCTCACTTAATGAGGTGTTTGTTAAACACCAATGCCCCCTAAAGAGCAATGGATAGTTGACCTTTGACCTATTGATAGACCTTATCAACAGGGGTCATCTATCTGTATTTGACCAACCTTCAAACCAAGTGAAGACCTAAGAGGCCAAAACAGTCAATTTGGCCAGACAAGGTTTGATTACCAACGAGCAAAAAAGATGGAAATGAGCAAACCAGCAATATATACCCCCATTTCTTTGAAATAGGGGCATAACAAGAACATTATTAAATTACCCTACATTTACAAAAATATGACAAAAATATAAATACAATTCATGTCAATTCGAGACATTTTACCTAATAGAAATAACTACTATGATAAGAATAAAGTTTTGTAAAAATACTAGTAGAGTATAAAGCTCAGAAAAATCAACTACCTAAATCTTTTTAAGTTATTTGATATATCTAAAGTTAAAATAAGGGTACTAAAACGCTCACTTAATGAGGTGTTTGTTAAACACCAATGCCCCCTAAAGAGCAATGGATAGTTGACCTTTGACCTATTGATAGACCTTATCAACAGGGGTCATCTATCTGTATTTGACCAACCTTCAAACCAAGTGAAGACCTAAGAGGCCAAAACAGTCGAATTGGCCAGACAAGGTTTGATTACCAACGAGAAAAAAAAGACGAACATGAGCAAACCAGCAATATATACCCACATTTCTTTGAAATAGAGGCATAACAAGAACTTTATAAAATTACCCTACATTTACAAAAATATGACAAAAATATAAATACAATTCATGTCAATTCAAGAAATTTTACCTAATACAAATAACTACTGGAATAATAATAAAGTTTTGTAGAAATATTTAGGCAGTTGATTTTTCCATAGTTTTATAAAATCTACAATCTAAGCTAAAATAAGGGTACTAAAACCACATCTTAATGAGGTGTTTGTTATCAAGAAGCAAAAAGCTATAAAAATCCAAATTCACCTACTAAAAAATGAACCTATTAAAATGAAACAAATTATATTCAAGAGGTACTGTTTGTAGGTCAGATTCAGTGTTTGTGTAGCAGTTAATGGAACCCTGACAACTATGTAAAGACTTGTGTCATCTGCAAGTATATGGACGTTTGCCCTGATGTCCGAAACAATATGTCATTTATAAATATCAAGTAAAGGAGGGGCCCAAAATTGACTACAGCAAAATCCCAGCATTAATATGATTACATTTTGATTGAGCATTAGACAGAACAACAGTTAGCTGTCTGCCACTTAGATAAGATGAGAACCAATTAAAAAGACTGCCAGAAATCCTAAAATGTTTGAGTCTGAAGAGGAAAGCATGATGCGAGACACAGTCAAAAGCCTCACTTACGTCGCAGAATACAGCTCTGCAATTGACAGTCAAAGTGAAGAAGTTGTATAGATAAGCCAGTTGGTAAACTGTTGAGTCACCAGGTACAAAGCCTGATTTAAAGCAGGGTGAGAAGATCATTGTCACCATTGTGTTTAAGTATGCCTTAGGACTACCCTTCCAAGGACTTTCCCTATGGTACAGAGTAGAGATATAGGTTGACAATTGCCAACATGAGAATGGCTTCAAGGAGTGACAAAAGTGTATTTCCATGAGCTAGGAAAAACAGAAGAGGACAGAGACTGACCAAAAAAGTTACACAGAAGAGTGGACAGCTCAAATTTTATAATATCCTCTATCTTAATGGTTGTAATTGTAATGTGGTTCAAGACAGAACTGATGTCATTCACATCATTTTTCAGAGTTTGAGCACCTAATTATTCATCAAGAGGGGTTTGATCACGACAAATGTTATTCAGACGGTTTGCTTTGGTGATTTCATCTTCCACAGTGTTATCACCAAAAGTGCTGTAAAGGAAGGATGAACTTGATTTGGAGGAGATGAAAAATTTGAGACAAGTTCACCAAGATTTCCATGATGATTGAGAGGAAAGGAGTTTTTGTGCTAACATATTATTGTGATTTACTTTGGCCTTTCTTATTTCATTAACAGTTTGATTCAAGGCCTAAAAATTAGTTAGGCAGTCAATATTTCCTTAGCTTTATTTTTTTATAAACTTAAGGAAAATCAACTACCTAAGTTTTTTAAGTCATTTGATATATCTTAGATAAAATAAGGGTACTAAAACGCTCACTGAATGAGGTGTTTGTAAAACACCAATGCCCCCTAAAGAGCAATGGATAGTTGACCTTTGACCTATTGATAGACCTTATCAACAGGGGTCATCTATCTGTATTTGACCAACCTTCAAACCAAGTGAAGACCTAATAGGCCAAAACAGTCGAATTGGCCAGACAAGGTTTGATTACCAATGAGCAAAAAAGACGGACATGAGCAAACCAGCAATATATACCCCAATTTCTTTGAAATAGGGGCATAACAAGAACATTATTAAATTACCCTACATTTACAAAGATATGACAAAAATATAAATACAATTCATGTCAATTCAAGACATTTTACCTAATAGAAATAACTACTATGATCAGAAGAAAGTTTTGTAAAAATACTAGTAGTGTATAAAGTTCAGAAAAATCAACTATCTAAATCTTTTTAAGTTATTTGATATATCTAAAGTTAAAATAAGGGTACTAAAACGCTCACTTAATGAGGTGTTTGTTAAACACCAAGGCCCCCTAAAGAGCAATGGATAGTTGACCTTTGACCTATTGATAGACCTTATCAACAGGGGTCATCTATCTGTATTTGACCAACCTTCAAACCAAGTGAAGACCTAAGAGGCCAAAACAGTCGAATTGGCCAGACAAGGTTTGATTACCAACGAGAAAAAAAAACGGACATGAGCAAACCAGCAATATAATTACCCCCATTTCTTTGAAATAGGGGCATATCAAGAACTTTATTAAATTATCCTACATTTACAAAAATATGACAAAAATATAAATCAATTCATGTCAATTCAAGAAATTTTACCTAATAGAAATAACTACTGGAAAAATAATAAAGTTTTGTAGAAATATTTAGGCAGTTGATTTCCCCTAAGCTTTATAAAATCTACAATCTAAGCTGAAATAAGGGTACTAAAACCACATCTTAATGAGGTGTTTGTTATCAAGAAGCAAAAAGCTATAAAAATCCAAATTCACCTCCTAAAAAATGAACCTATTAAAATGAAACAAATTAAATTCAGAAGGTACTGTTTGTAGGTCAGATTCAGTGTTTGTGAAGCAGTTAATGGAACCCTGACAACTATGTAAAGGCTTGTGTCATCTGCAAGTATATGGACGTTTGCCCTGAAAAGGAGGGGCCCAAAATTGACTACAGCAAAATCCCAGCATTAATATGATTACATTTTGATTGAGCATTAGACAGAACAACAGTTAGCTGTCTGCCACTTAGATAAGATGAGAACCAATTAAAAAGACTGCCAGAAATCCTAAAATGTTTGAGTCTGAAGAGGAAAGCATGATGCGAGACACAGTCAAAAGCCTCGCTTACGTCGCAGAATACAGCTCTGCAATTGACAGTCAAAGTGAAGAAGTTGTATAGATAAGCCAGTTGGTAAACTGTTGAGTCACCAGGTACAAAGCCTGATTTAAAGCAGGGTGAGAAGATCATTGTCACCATTGTGTTTAAGTATGCCTTAGGACTACCCTTCCAAGGACTTTCCCTATGGTACAGAGTAGAGATATAGGTTGACAATTGCCAACATGAGAATGGCTTCAAGGAGTGACAAAAGTGTATTTCCATGAGCTAGGTAAAACAGAAGAGGACAGAGACTGACCAAAAAAGTCACACAGAAGAGTGGACAGCTCAAATTTTATAATATCCTCTATCTTAATGGTTGTAATTGTAATGTGGTTCAAGACAGAACTGATGTCATTCACATTATTTTTCAGAGTTTGAGCACCTAATTATTCATCAAGAGGGGTTTGATCCCCACAAAAGTTATTCAGAAGGTTTGCATTGGTGATTTCATCTTCCACAGTGTTATCACCAGAAGTGCTGTAAAGCAAGGATGAACTTGATTTGGAGAAGATGAAAGATTTGAGACAAGTTCACCAAGATTTCCATGATGATGGAGAGGAAAGGAGTTTTTGTGCTAACATATTATTGTGATTTACTTTGGCCTTTTTTCATTAACAGTTTGATTCAAGGCCTAAAAATTAGTTAGGCAGTCAATCTTACCTTAGCTTTATTTTTTTACTTAGCTTAAGGAAAATAAACTACCTACGTTTTTGAAGTCATTTGATATATCTTAGATAAAATAAGGGTACTAAAACGCTCACTGAATGAGGTGTTTGTTAAACACCAATGCCCCCTAAAGAGCAATGGATAGTTGACCTTTGACCTATTGATAGACCTTATCAACAGGGGTCATCTATCTATATTTGACCAACCTTCAAACCAAGTGAAGACCTAAGAGGCCAAAACAGTCGAATTGGCCAGACAAGGTTTGATTACCAACGAGCAAAAAAGACGGACATGAGCAAACCAGCAATATATACCCACATTTCTTTGAAATAGGGGCATAACAAGAACATTATTAAATTACCCTACATTTACAAAAATATGACAAAAATATAAATACAACTCATGTCAATTCAAGAAATTTTACCTAATAGAAATAACTACTGGAATAGTAATAAAGTTTTGTAGAAATATTTAGGCAGTTGATTTTCCCTTAGCTTTATAAAATCTACAATCTAAGCTAAAATAAGGGTACTAAAACCACATCTTAATGAGGTGTTTGTTATCAAGAATCAAATAGCTATAAAAATCCAAATTCACCTCCTAAAAAATGAACCTATTATAATGAAACAAATTATATTCAAGAGGTACTGTTTGTAGGTCAGATTCAGTGTTTGTGAACCTGACAACTATGTAAAGGCTTGTGTCATCTGCAAGTATATGGACGTTTGCCCTGATGTCCGAAACAATATGTCATTTATATATATCAAGAAAAGGAGGGGCCCAAAATTGACTACAGCAAAATCCCAGCATTAATATGATTACATTTTGATTGAGCATTAGACAGAACAACAGTTAGCTGTCTGCCACTTAGATGAGAACCAATTAAAAAGACTGCCAGAAATCCTAAAATGTTTGAGTCTGAAGAGGAAAGCATGATACGAGACACAGTCAAAAGCCTCGCTTATGTCACAGAATACAGCTCTGCAATTGACAGTCACAGTGAAGAAGTTGTTACTATATAGATAAGCCAGTTGGTAAACTGTAGAGTCACCAGGTACAAAGCCTGATTTTAAGCAAGAGGAGAAGATCACTGTCCCTACTTTGTGTAACGTATGCCTGTGGACTACATTTTCAAGGACTTTCCCTATGGTACAGAGTAGAAATATATGTTGACAACTGCCAACATGAGAAAAGCGTCAAGGAGTGACAAAAGTGTCTTAAATTCCATGAGCTAGAAAAAACATAAGAGGACATAGACTGGCCAAAAAGTCACACAGAAGAGTGGACAGTTTAAATGTTTTAATATCCTCTATCTTAGTGGTTGTAATTGTAATGTGGTTCAAGACAGGGCTGATATCATTCACATCATTTTGCAGAGTTTAAGCACCTAATTATTCGTCAAGAGGGGTTTGATCCCGAGAAATGTTATTCAGTAGGTTTGCTTTGGTGATTTCATCATCAACAGTGTTATCACCAATAGTGCTGTGAAGCAAGGATTAACTTGATTTGCAGGAAATGAAAGATTTGAGACAAGTTCACCAAGATTTCCATGATGGTGGAGAGGAAAGGAGTTTTTGTGCTAACATAGTATTGTCATTTACATTGGCCTTTCTTATTTCATTAACAGTTTGAATTCGAAGGCCTAAAAATTAGTTAGGCAGTCAATATTTCCTTAGCTTTATTTTTTTATAAACTTAAGGAAAATCAACTACCTAAGTCATTTGATATATCTTAGATAAAATAAGGGTACTAAAACGCTCACATAATGAGGTGTTTGTGAAACACCAATGCCCCCTAAAGAGCAATGGATAGTTGACCTTTGACCTATTGATAGACCTTATCAACAGGGGTCATCTATCTGTATTTGACCAACCTTCAAACCAAGTGAAGACCTAAGAGGCCAAAACAGTCGAATTGGCCAGACAAGGTTTGATTACCAACGAGCAAAAAAGACGGACATGAGCAAACCAGCAATATATACCCCCATTTCTTTGAAATAGGAGCATAACAAGAACTTTATTAAAGTAACCTACATTTACAAAAATGTGACAAAAATATAAATACAATTCATGTCAATTCAAGACATTTTACCTAATAGAAATAACTGCTATAATAAGAATAAAGTTTTGTAAAAATACTAGTAGAGTATAAAGCTCAGAAAAATCAACTACCTAAATCTTTTTAGGTTATTTGATATATCTAAAGTTAAATAAGGGTACTAAAACGCTCACATAATGAGGTGTTTGTTAAACACCTATGCCCTTTAAAGAGCAATGGATAGTTGACCTTTGACCTATTGATAGACCTTATCAACAGGGGTCATCTATCTGTATTTGACCAACCTTCAAACCAAGTGAAGACCTAAGAGGCCAAAACAGTCGAATTGGCCAGACAAGGTTTGATTACCAACGAGCAAAAAAGACGGACATGAGCAAACCAGCAATATATACCCCCATTTCTTTGAAATAGGGGCATAACAAGAACATTATTAAATTACCCTACATTTACAAAAATATGACAAAAATATAAATACAATTCATGTCAATTCAAGAAATTTTACCTAATAGAAATAACTACTGGAATAATAATAAAGTTTTGTAGAAATATTTAGGCAGTTGATTTTCCCTTAGCTTTATAAAATCTACAATCTAAGCTAAGATAAGGGTACTAAAACCACATCTTAATGAGGTGTTTGTTATCAAGAAGCAAAAACCTATAAAAATCCAAATTCACCTCCTAAAAATTGAACCTATTAAAATGAAACAAATTATATTCAAGAGGTACTGTTTGTAGGTCAGATTCAGTGTTTGTGAAGCAGTTAATGTAACCCTGACAACTATGTAAAGGCTTGTGGCATCTGCAAGTATATGGACGTTTGCCCTGATGTCCGAAACAATATGTCATTTATAAATATCAAGAAAATGAGGGGCCCAAAATTGACCACAGCGAAATCTCAGCATTAATATGATTACATTTTGATTGAGCATTAGACAGAACAACAGTTAGCTGTCTGCCACTTAGATAAGATGAGAACCAATTAAAAAGACTGCCAGAATCCTAAAATGTTTGAGTCTGAAGAGGAAAGCATGATGCGAGACACAGTCAAAAGCCTCGCTTATGTCACAGAATACAGCTCTGCAATTGACAGTCACAGTGAAGAAGTTGTTACTATATAGATAAGCCAGTTGGTAAACTGTAGAGTCACCAGGTACAAAGCCTGATTTTAAGCAAGAGGAGAAGATCACTGTCCCTACTTTGTGTAACGTATGCCTGTGGACTACATTTTCAAGGACTTTCCCTATGGTACAGAGTAGAAATATATGTTGATAACTGCCAACATGAGAATAGCGTCAAGGAGTGACAAAAGTGTCTTTCCATGAGCTAGAAAAAACATAAGAGGACATAGACTGGCCAAAAAGTCACACAGAAGAGCGGACAGTTTAAATGTTTTAATATCCTCTATCTTAGTGGTTGTAATTGTAATGTGGTTCAAGACAGGGCTGATATCATTCACATCATTTTGCAGAGTTTAAGCACCTAATTATTCGTCAAGAGGGGTTTGATCCCGAGAAATGTTATTCAGTAGGTTTGCTTTGGTGATTTCATCATCAACAGTGTTATCACTTGTGAAGCAAGGATTAACTTGATTTGCAGGAAATGAAAGATTTGAGACAAGTTCACCAAGATTTCCATGATGATGGAGAGGAAAGGAGTTTTTGTGCTAACATAGTATTGTCATTTACATTGGCCTTTCTTATTTCATTAACAGTTTGAATTCGAAGGCCTAAAAATTAGTTAGGCAGTCAATATTTCCTTAGCTTTATTTTTTTATAAACTTAAGGAAAATCAACTATCTAAGTTTTTTAAGTCATTTGATATATCTTAGATAAAATAAGGGTACTAAAACGCTCACTTAATGAGGTGTTTGTGAAACACCAATGCCCCCTAAAGAGCAATGGATAGTTGACCTTTGACCTATTGATAGACCTTATCAACAGGGGTCATCTATCTGTATTTGACCAACCTTCAAACCAAGTGAAGACCTAAGAGGCCAAAACAGTCGAATTGGCCAGACAAGGTTTGATTACCAACGAGCAAAAAAGACGGACATGAGCAAACCAGCAATATATACCCCCATTTCTTTGAAATAGGAGCATAACAAGAACTTTATTAAAGTAACCTACATTTACAAAAATATGACAAAAATATAAATACAATTCATGTCAATTCAAGACATTTTACCTAATAGAAATAACTACTATGATAAGAATAAAGTTTTGTAAAAATACTAGTAGAGTATAAAGCTCAGAAAAATCAACTACCTAAATCTTTTTAAGTTATTTGATATATCTAAAGTTAAAATAAGGGTACTAAAACGCTCACTTAATGAGGTGTTTGTTAAACACCAATGCCCCCTAAAGAGCAATGGATAGTTGACCTTTGACCTATTGATAGACCTTATCAACAGGGGTCATCTATCTGTATTTGACCAACCTTCAAACCAAGTGAAGACCTAAGAGGCCAAAACAGTCGAATTGGCCAGACAAGGTTTGATTACCAACGAGCAAAAAAGACGGACATGAGCAAACCAGCAATATATACCCACATTTCTTTGAAATAGAGGCATAACAAGAACTTTATAAAATTACCCTACATTTACAAAAATATGACAAAAATATAAATACAATTCATGTCAATTCAAGAAATTTTACCTAATACAAATAACTACTGGAATAATAATAAAGTTTTGTAGAAATATTTAGGCAGTTGATTTTTCCATAGTTTTATAAAATCTACAATCTAAGCTAAAATAAGGGTACTAAAACCACATCTTAATGAGGTGTTTGTTATCAAGAAGCAAAAAGCTATAAAAATCCAAATTCACCTCCTAAAAAATGAACCTATTAAAATGAAACAAATTATATTCAAGAGGTACTGTTTGTAGGTCAGATTCAGTATTTGTGTAGCAGTTAATGGAACCCTGACAACTATGTAAAGGCTTGTGTCATCTGCAAGTATACGGACGTTTGCCCTGATGTTGGAAACAATATTTCATTTATAAATATCAAGAAAATGAGGGGCCCAAAATTGACTACATCAAAATCCCAGCATTAATATGATTACATTTTGATTGAGCATTAGGCAGAACAACAGTTAGCTGTCTGCCACTTAGATAAGATGAGAACCAATTAAAAAGACTGCCAGAAATCTTAAAATGTTGGAGTCTGAAGAGGAAAGCATGATGCGAGACACAGTCAAAAGCCTCGCTTACGTCACAGAATACAGCTCTGCAATTGACAGTCAAAGTGAAGAAGTTGTATAGATAAGCCAGTTGATAAACTGTCAAGTCACCAGGAACAAAGCCTGATTTAAAGCAGGGTAAGAAGATCATCGTCACTATTGTGTTTAAGTATGCCTGTGGACTACCCTTTCAAGGACTTTCCCTATGGTACAGAGTAGAGATATAGGTTGACAAATGCCAACATGAGAATGGCTTCAAGGAGTGACAAAAGTGTCTTTCCATGAGCTAGGAAAAACAGAAGAGGACAGAGACTGACCAAAAAAGTCACACAGAAGAGTGGACAATTTAAATTATATAATATCCTCTATCTTAGAGGTTGTAATTGTAATGTAGTTCAAGACAGAACTGATGTCATTCACATCATTTTTCAGAGTTTGAGCACCTAATTATTCATCAAGAGGGGTTTAATCCCCACAAAAGTTATTCAGTAGGTTTGCTTTGGTGATTTCATCTTCCAACGTGTTACCACCATTATTGTTGTGAAGCAAGGATGAACTTGATGAATTGTTATTAATACAGAAGTATAAGCAGCCCGTTTGACTAAATTCTGGGCATTTTTATAATTCTTTCAACACAGGACCCCTAGCATTGCTTAAGAGTTAACCCTAATGAAGGAGACACTAACTTTATTATTACATATAATTACAAAGCATTAAGCGTCAGATGTGTTTTACAGTGAACAGGAAGTGGAAGAATTTAGAGCATAACATTGCACCAAAACGTCTTTATTACACTGAACCAAAACTGACTCTTTTGAGGAAATTATTAGTCCAAAAAATAAATACATTTGAGTTTGTAACATTGAGGCCTAGAGTTGTTTGAGATTTTCGGTATTAACTAACGCAAATCTACCAAATATTATCAATAACATTTAAACTTTCACTTCTGACAGTACTCCCAGTGCTTTGATTGTATTTGCTGCTGTGTAGCAGACGAATACAGTGTTAACATATTCAGAAACAGTTCACATCGGAAGTGAAAATTTTGAGAAATTCCTTTTAAACTGCTTCAAAAAATAGTTTTCAGCTCATCCAATAATTTATGCAAGTCTACAGTTTAAACTCTACAGTCCACGAGAATCAAACCATGAAATTTATTTACAGGTATATTCATAAACATTTCTCCATTAGCAAATACTGATTATCAGTAATTGGAACTTTCACTTCTGTAATGGCTGATGGTCATGTAATAAAACAATGGGGCAGACCTAATATAGCAAAACTTGTTTACATGTAATATATGTGAAGTATAGTCGATTTAAATTTGAAATGCGAATGAGGGATTAGTCTCATTTCGATATATAGGTGTAACAGGTAAACCTGGTAACCTTTATAGATAAGATAGAGAAAACATAATTACGATTGCCTCAATAGCGTAAAGGTTAGTGCTGATGATTTTGAGATACACATCATTTTAACCATTGGTTTGTTTTTCTTTTGATTATTTTAAATCCTTTTATTTTGTATTGTTTATTTCTTCATTATTTTATTATATCGTTTCAAAACAATTCAAACATGTAAATTCAACATGCATCATCGCATTCACTTGCCGTGTCTTTCTCCTCGTCGCAAGAAGTGATTAATAACAGTAAACAGACTCCTTCTCTACTGCATACTGCATGTATTCTATAGTACTCATTATTGTGTATATGAAACAAGATATTAATTTTAATTTTTTGAAGGGTAATTCTTGAAAGTCGGAAAGAAATTGCAATTTCAAATACTAAATATTAATAAAAAAAGCATTTTGGCAGTTTTGAACTTATGGCCGCTACGAATAAAAAAAATCATAGCCTTTACCTTGAGCCACGGCGCATTACGATAGTGTTCTGTTTATGTATTACAATATAAAGTCATTTCAACCGGTATAGTCCGACAACGACCTGTGAATGATCAAAGATCAGCTAAGTCCATTTTGTAGGGTGAGTGGCTTTTCGGAACGTTTCGTAGGTTTCCGTAATATATAAATATCAGTTATTTGACCGTCATAGCTGAGACTAAGTGCATAGCGCAATCGGTAAAGGCGCCAACCATTTTACTTTTGAAGCCTGGTAGTCAAGATGCTATGGGTTCGAAACACATGTGAACGTTTTTCCTTTCCATTTTTATTTGATATTTGGCATTTTATTATTGCAAAATTTTATTTCAATATTTGGAATGAATTTCATATGTATTTCATTTAATTTCATTTCAGGTAATTTCATGAAATTTCAGACTATAATTGATAATCCTACAAGCTACTGGCCTCGCTGGCTTTATTCTACACAATTTCTTAAAATCACAAACACATAAATATTTCAATCAGTTAAAGTGAATATCTTCAGTTTAAGTAGCGAAATGTTACAATAAGCGTGAAAGTGATCAGCACTATCTTTGACATAAATATCTTAAACTAAATTCATAGTATAGTCATGTGAAAATTTTTTATATTAAAGTGTGACACAAACAAAATTGAAAGTATGCATATAGAAATCAAAACAAAAAAGTCGGCAACGCAAGGAACAGTTTGTCATAAGCAAAATTTTCCTATAAGTGAAGTTGGCATAATGAGAAACAACTGTAGAAGGAAGTGTACAAAAAGTGTATTGAAAAGTTCAATTTTCCTTTTATCTTTTTAATAATTATTTCAAGCAAGACCTGCATTCAACAAACTAATATATCCCAGGTGGCACACTTGACGCAACAGATTTTGATGGAATTTTGTCATCTTAAATTGGTAATGCTATAGGGCTGATTTAGAACTTGAGCACTTACCTCTTGTCCAGTGGCTGCCACAGGATGCTTAGTCTTCAACATTGTTTACTGAAAAATATAAATTGCATGAATATTAAATTTTGTATTATGGAATAATAAAAATAAACTAGACTGAAGCATGGTAAAGTTGGAGCAATATACATGTACACCCAAAGGTATAATTGATAAGTACTGTAAAAAAATTATTTTGGGGTATTTTTCGTGCATATAATCTTTGACCCCCTAAGTGTGACCGTGAAGTAAGCCTTCCAAAGTATGGAAGCTGCACTTCATCTCAATGTTGTGAACATTTGAGTTAAGTTTCTTCAAAATCCTTTGCAGGCTATATGAGTTACAGAGCGGAAACAATTCATATGACCTTCGATCCCTTAGTGTGACCTTGAAGTTAGCCTTCAGAAATATGTGCTGTGAATGTCGTCTTGATCTGGTAATCTTTTGAGTAATGTTTCTTCTAAAACCTTCAAGAGGCTAGAGAGTAACAGAGTGGACACGACATTGCTGATGAACGGACAGACAGACACACGCCAGCACCTTATCCACATTAAACTCAAAATAAAGTTAAAACGCGAAAACAACAAACATACACATATTGCACAAGAACAAACAAAGTAATTTATGTTTACATTTAAGCTTAAATCAAATCAGGAGAATTACAGACCTAAATTGTGTAGAGTTCTACAAATAATTTGACAGAAACAGGTTTTATCTGTTTATTTCATCAGATTAAATACCATTTTCAACATTATTTCAGTTATATCTTGGAAGGCAGTTATCCCAAGCCAGTGTCCCAGGACTTCATTTAATTAGGCCTTAATCAATATTAACCTCATTCTATCTGCAAGCTAAGTACTGCCAATTAAGCTATGTACCCCACATAATTCAGAGGTGGAGGATGATTATATTATTCGTTAACTGCCATCATTTGGTAAATCTTTATTGCAAAATATGAGCAGAAGAAAGTTCAAACAGAAACATCAAAAACTACTTACAACAAATCCAATATCCTTAAAACACATTAAAATAAATAGACAAAGTACAACTTTCAATATTTGATACCCGGACTACACCAAAAACTAGGGTCACTTCCTGCTAAAACCTGAGTAAATCTGATTGGTCAGGACCCTTTGTTGACCAATCAATGACAAGCTTATTAAAAAGAATTTGAATGTTTACAATATTCACCAATAAAAGTCTATGTTACAATTGTGATTCAAATGACAAAATCTTCAACAGCAAGTGTGACTTTTTCAATAGAAAAATACCAGCTAAACACAAGGTGAACTATGAACTTACACCTTCCAGGTCTATACTTTAATTGTCTTTGTAAGCTATCCACACTTAATTATCTTCTCAAGCAAAAGAAGTAAATCCATTGTATATATTTGTATTTGCACGTCTGTATATTCATTTCTTGAATAAAAATATGTTTAAACTAAAAGAAGTAAAAGATAATGTTTATGAAGAAATCACTTAATTAAATAATACATAATCAGTTGCATCTTAAATTACATAAAATTAAGAACAAATTGATACCAAATATGAATATATTTCACCTCCCAGTACCAACTGATAAATAACAAGAGCGCCGCATGTTGGAGCAATATACAGTCATATTAGAGTCAGTATATCTTGTTGAATGTTGAAAATGCACTAATTGACCATAGACCTATTTTCTTTACCCGACACAAACCATATTCGAACTTGACCTAGATATCATTTACATGCAACTACTGACCAAGTTGGGTGAAGAATGGATAAATACTATTTGAATTATAGTCCAGACAACATGCTGAATGTTTAAAACACACTTAGTCACTCTGTGAACCAGTTTTTGACCCTAAATAATCCATATTGGAAGATGACCTAGATATAATGAAGATGCAACTTCTGACCAAGTTTGGTGAAGATCTGATGTACACTATTTGAATTAGAGTCCAACGCCCCGCCCGCCGCCTGTGTATGTAGGGAACCTATAATGCCTCAGTTTTTTTATAACATCTTCCGTTTGTTAGATATTTGACTTTAAAGAAATTCCGTACCCAGAACCCTGCTGTTTATTATGTAATATGCCATAGATAAACAATGAAAACAAGTATCAAAATCCTGAGGCATGGTTCACTAGATTAACATTTCCACTACAAAATACTGAAAATCAAATAAGACGACAATGTTAATTCGAAAATGACACCTACTGTGTTTTTTAAGCTGAGCAATTAACAATTAAAGTGTCAGATCATTATTGTCTCATGAAATCAACAAATTTGACACACTCCATTCAATTTTGATAGCAAATCATAATTGATAATGTTTATGGTTCAATAATTGAAACCAGGCCCATGTTTGATGTCTAGTAAGAGAATTTGTTACAAATTTTTGTCATTCATATCGTACCAATAGAATGCACATTACAGTAGCCGGAAATTTGTTTACTGCTTAAACATTCACATGTAACATATTTACCAATTGTCATCAAGGTAAATGTGTTCCAACAGTTGTGTTCGTTAAGTGTACCTGTTTATTATGTTATTACACAATGGTTAAGACAATAATTGGATCACAAAAAGATTTAAAGTCAATTTTGATTTTACTATCAATCTATAAACACCACACAACCTAGCTTAAGTATGTATTGTGCATAGCCCTCCATTGGTTAGTCCAACTAAATGTGCACTACAGATGATATCGAGACATATTTTGTGATTGCCAATATCTATCTTCCGAGTACAACTGCAGAAAGGTAAATTCTGTGTCGGAAAATGGCTACTCTTTGGCTATGTAATCCCCAACGAAATCTTTTGGGAACGATTTTACATAAAAAAAAATTTGGTACCTGCTAAAAAAATCATATGGTGTAGAAGCCATCAATTTTCTGCTTCATTTGATGTATATTGCATATAAATCCATCAATGCATAAGTTCAAAACGGCAGTTAAATTCTGATTTAAATTCACTATTCTCCATAATCGTATACAGTTATCTACTGTCAATGTACAGCAGTGGTTACGCGTAACGTTGCGATTAATCGAGTAAACTGGATCTATATGGTTTTCGACGATATTAATTTATCATAGTGAAAGAAAGAAGACAATTGCGAATTTGGACGTTGTTTTATTTGTATCATAATTTATGTATTTGTAATTCACGAAGAAAGCAACAAGTTAAAACTTTATATACATACACATCTTCAAATAAAGTTCCCCTCCCACTTGCAAAATATTATATTCATGTATGCATTAAAGTTATTCTTCAAAGCTGATCCAGTTGTTTCGGGTATTACTGGTTCAATGATTACTTAAGTAGAGTGATAGATAACTTAAATGCGGGTTTATAAATAGTCTTTTTGTGCAATAAATACGTTATGATCAAATATAATTTGCGTTCTTTTCTCGACCCGACACCAATTCGGTGTTATGATTTTTCCGCGTACCGCTTGCTGTACAGTAGATGAACATCATTGGTTGACACAGCCTGCATAAAGTTTACACAAATATGACCAGATTTTAAACCCTCGCATGTTATCTTCAAAGTTTATACTATCTATTCATATATATGCTATATTTATACATTTCCATGCTTATTGACAACAAATTGTACTTTTAACGGCTAAAAAGACAAACTTGACAAAACTCAGAAATCTGACATTGTTTTGGTCCTTCCGCAATGAGACGTAGCGGGCAATAGATGAAATAGCAATATCAGGAACGGATTGCTCAATTACGTCTCATAAATGTAGACTATCCATTGATAAAACAGAAATCCAAGAATATACAGCAAAAATTTATTATTTAACAGCCAACAAGAACTTATACATAAAGAAACTACTCACAACAAATCCATAGTCCAATAAATTCACTTTTTAAATAATTATAAAACAGCTAAATCTCAAAATTATTTTAAAAGTTTCAGAGTGCAATATTCCTTTACACAGCCAATAACCTAATCATGTTTACCTCCTAAAAATAATTGAACCTGATTGGACAATTCCCTCTGTGTCTGCCAATGAATGGCATGGTTACAACATCATGGATGACTGTGTGTAAAATATAGTCAATGAAATTCTATGTTGTAAATGGAAATCATGTCTCAATACAAAACACAAATACCTTTAAGGCACAACAAGTACTGTTAGAATCAGTGTAAATAAATGCTGACAATTAAATATAAATGTATACCTGTAATACTAGATAGCTGGTGTGGATTAATTTATTGTAACAATGCCTATCCCTGGTCCTAAAACAACATCACCAGTCAGGACAGGGGGAAAATTTGAGGATTATTGTATATGTTAAATATTTTAAATGAAATCATCCCTCTGTGTAGAAATACATTTTAATTGTACAAATTGTAATATATTATTATCCACATATTTTTATATAATATACTTTAAAAAAAAAGATGTATGGCCCTATTAAGTAAGCCCTTAATTGTTTTTCACCTTAAGGTACCAGTATAATTTTTTTTTAGTGATATATTAATTTTAACATTGTTTTAAATACTACACAGAGGGTGATTATGTTTTGTATATCTCATAACTTAGAATTAACATATATATAAATAATAAACATTTTATGTCCTTGGGGTTATTTTTCATCAACAAACCATCATACTCTCAGGTATGTTCTTAAGACTTCATCAAATACATACAAATGTGACTGGCCGCAAAACGTGAGTCTGATCTAATGATGAAGCATATTATAAGTAACCCTACATCAAACTCACTCAAGAGTTTGCATCCTCTTATATATGTTGTGAAAGAGAATGCAAACCACATACCAGACAGTACAAATTTACTATGGTTAAATCCAAGTGGGTAAAAATTCTCAATATTTATATACAAAATAGCTATATATGTTACAAAATAGCTAAATAATATATCATTTAAGTAGAAATTCAGAACAGAATAACTATACTGAAATAAAGTATACAATTAGTTGATAATTAGGTTAAATTTGTATACAAGATAGTACCCCCCCCCCCTTTTAAAAAAATAGTTATTCAAAATAATATATTTGTTAAATAGACACATACAAACTTTTACTTAAAATAGCCTAAATACGAGGGGTGATCATTAAGTTCGTGGACAACCTTGTGTATAAAGAAATGCTACATTTTAAGTATGAATTAACACAATAATGAAGTAGCTGAAAGTATACTGCATATCGTGGTAAATTTTTATAACCATAACTATTCAAATAACAAATGTTTTTTGTAGGTCCATTGGCATCCCAACGCTGCTGGAACAAATTATCAATGACTTCAATTCTCATTTTGTCCAGATACGCAACGTTAAATTGTACACAACGTTTGTGTCTATGGACCTACTGTTTGAATGTGTTCTTGTAAAATGGCTTGTCAAATCCGCTTATGACATTGCAAATGACAGGAGCTCTTCAAAGCTGATGAAATGCGACCTTTCAAATAATATTTTAAATTCGGAACAGAGAAGGTCACAATGCCCCAAATTTGGTGAATACGGCGGGTGTACCTGGATCTCAGCACCAAGTTCAAATGTTGTTTACATTAGGCAGCTAAGGCGCTATAATATGTTGTTGAATTCATTGATTAATGACAGGGTTTCACGCCAAATTGAGGCCACAGTAAATGCTGGATTTGCAGTTAAATATCATTTTTTTTATCTGTGTTTGGGTATGGCCATTTTTCAAGATACTTTTGTGTTATTGTGATATCAAGCCAAGAGGCTAGATGCCACAAAGCATTTTCGAGAACTGGGTTGTGATTCAGGTAACCGCAGCCATCACTGTATAGTATGAACTGTGTTATTTGGTTATCCTTTGTGACAACTGTCTCTATGTAATGTGTTATGCATGTTGCAAACGAACTTGCACTCTCCCTTCGTGCCAAAAATAACATGACACATCTTTGTTGACCTTATAGTTGTGCGCACTTGCTTGCGATTTTGGAGGTATACAATTAATTAAACAGCATGGGATAATATAAATAATGAATTAATAAATATGATTGTTATTAAGACGCTGTATTATGTTGTACTTCCAAAAAGTCGTATCTCAAAATTAACCAATTCGATACCAAGGTATGAAAAAATGTCTTTGAGTCAAATTGTCGTAACTCACTTTTGACAGAATAAAATACACTTTTTGCAATAGTTATTTTAAAATTTCGGCCCTAAAGCTTTCAAACAATAATCATGTAATGAATGCATTTTATCTGCTATTTAGTTTTGTCAATGTTATTCGAAAACTTGTCATTATAAATTGATTAAAAAACTATTTTTCAATTATTTTCAGCCACATGATATAAAATATATAAGATAGATATATAAAATAAGTTGCAAAGATATAACATGTTTAAATAAAACATATTTTATCTCCTTAAATGAAGATTCTAATGACTTGTTGATAGAAAAACTGTCGCTTATCAATCGTTGTGATTTTATTTCGAGATACGATATTTTGAAGCGTTGCTCCATAAACCAACTTGAGTTACGTCATTTCATCACATGACTGTACATGGGGTAATGATTGGCCTAAAGATGCGACTTTTTGAGACAAGGCGGGAAACAGTTTTGCTAACTTCATGGAGTCAAAAAGTCATTTTCCCAAAAAACTCGACTTACGAGGTTTTGGCAGCCGACCGACGATATACAACTCTCATAAGTATATAATGAATTATAACAGTAACAGCAAGGTTGTCCTTGAATTTAATGATCACCCTCGTATGTACTGTTAAATTTCTATACAGTTATTTTTTAAACATAGTTTTTATATAATAGGCTATATAAGTAAAGAATAGTAAAACTGTTAAAATAGTGAAAGCTCGCACATATGGGATTATCCCGGTTGTGAGGGTAAAACAAAGTCAATAATCTGTTAGAATCAAACCTAAGTGTGAATTTCATACAAAGCAAGAATTTAATATGGTAATCTGCATAATTCAACCTCATATTTTTCTGCTTAACATTTGTCACCCATAGTAAACAATTTAAACGAAACAGATTCTAATGGTATTCGAAGTAACCAATAAATCGAATCAGTACATGTATCAACATTGTCATTTTAATATTTATACTATTGCAATAGGAGGAGGAAAATAATGTACCCGATGTGGGGCTCGAACCTGTGACCTCCTGCTTGCAAGTCAGATGCTCTACCAACTGAGCTAATCGGGCTGATGAATAGCCCAGCCAATTTATAGTACAATATACCACACTGCTACATTCCTCCTTCCTTTTTATTCAAAGTAAATTAATCTCAACAACCACAGGCTCTTTAAACTAACCCAGCCATTTGCTTCACCCTAGCTCTAGGATTCCAAGGCTAGTCACACACTCAGGGCATCAAATGTAATAGGAGGAGGAAAATAATGTACCCGATGCGGGGCTCAAACCCGTGACCTCCTGCTTGCAAGTCAGATGCTCTACCAACGGAGCTAATCGGGCTGGTGAATACCCCAGCCAATTTATAAATATTATATACACACTGCTACACTATTGTAATAGGAGGAAAATAATGTACCAGATGCATGACTTGAACCCATGGCCTCCTGCTTGCAAGTCAGATGCTCTACCAACTGAGCTAATTTACACCAATACTTTTGGAGTATGTTGAAAATGGAAGGCCAAATACATAATGTTCTACACATATTTTTCAATACATTTGCCTCTAAACCAGATTAAACAATTTATGTGAAGAAATAGGGATCGAGTAGCTGTTATCACTTCCTTGGTGCTATTAATGAACTAACCAAGCATCTCAGCTAGGAACACCTCTACGTCTATTTTCTGCGAATGCAAAATATGGTGTTTTTAAGATGTTCTTGACTGACAAGTTCTTTATTTGCGTTTTCATATTTATAAAGCCTGTCACCAAAATAAATCCATGTCCCACCTCCTTAACTGCCAAAATTAAAATATTTTTAAAATCAAAAGGTTTCCACCATTTTCAAGGGAAGTAACTCTTAACATAATTATCCTAGAGACTCAAACATTTTTAAGGTAGGACTGTTTTGGGCGAGTATAGGTAGCTTAACTCCAAACAAAATATATTGTAAGGATGGCCTAATAATTGGTTCATTCTAATTTGCATTTACATATGTAAAATGGTCTATTTATGACTTTGAAGCAACTACTTTCAACAGAAATATGTGTCATATTTCTATGTTAATTGAAATAAATGTATACGGTACTGTATATTAGAGCTGGGAGGTTTTGTCGGTTTATAGTTATATTGCGATATCAGCCAGACAATATAAATATTTTTTCAGCATGCTGATACATTTGTATATCGGGTTTAGCTTGAACAAATGAACTTTATGTTTATTATTGTGAAAGTTGTCCAAACATAGTCTTGAAATATAATTCATGAGCCTTCCGATTTCGTTTATGAAATCTAAAAGTAGAATAAGTTACGCAGGCCTTGTGACATACATATTGAAAATGTAGCTGTGTGGTGTTTTATATTTATAAAATGGCTGGGCTTAATACAGCAGCCGAATTAACTCAGTTGGTAGAGCATCGGACATGCAAGTAATAGGTTACGAGAATGAGCCCTGCATCTGGTACATTACTTTTATTACAAAAACTAGAATCCTCATCCATGTTTCTATCCCAGAGACAAAATAGGCTCTTCAATTATTTGAAGATACATAAGACATTTCTAACTACTTATGAAGCAAATCTGGTTATAAATGTCTTTCAGCATGAATTGCAATTGTCAATATGTCATTTGAGTAGTCCAACATATTACATTGGTACAAAGGTTTTGTTTATTATAGTGTCACCCCTATTAAAAGGGCCAAGTTGGCTTATGAGACACCTATCTTATGTTCGCACAGTACCTCCCAAATCCCTTCTCCTTATAATCACACTATCGTGACTATGCGACAACATGCAATTTAATCACAATAAACTAAATCTTAGGTGCCTTAGTAAGAATAAACACAACATATGAGCCGTCTAGACTCTACTTGACAATATGTAATTTAAGCACCACAATCACAATACATGAACATCTTAGCTCAGGACCAAGCCTGGAAAAATTCAATACTCAGGACCAAGTCTGGGTACAAAAAATACACAGGATTACGCCTGGAAAAAATCAAATACTCTGAACTATGTTATGAAAAAATCAAATACTCAGGATCAAGCCTGGAAAAATCAAATACTCAGGGCTAAGTCCGGGAAACTACAAATACTCATGACTAAGCCTGGTAAAATCAAATACTCAAGACTACTCTTTGAACAAACATAAACTCAGGACCAAGCCTGGACAAATCAAATACACCTGACTAACTAGGAATTTAAATAAGCAAGAGGGCCAAGATATGTATTTATTATCGGGTAAGCGGCTATAGATAAACGGTGGTACTGTATTTTAGAGTGTATTGAAGCGCACAGACCGTGAAATACACGGGTAATTAGCGTGGTATTATACACAAATTTGTCATTCGAGGTATTGGCAGGCTACATGATAGTCGACAAATCTGCGTTAAGATGGCTGAACCAAACCATGAAACAGAGAACGATGGGGTAACTTATGCAGAAGGCTCTGCTTCTTGTATAGATTTCGATACCAAGGCACAGAAACTAGGAGAGGTAACCACCCAGGGGGCTCTGAGGGCGAAGCGTTTGAAGCTTTTCATTTATTTCGACATTACCTTGATTCGAAGTTAACCGACCTTAGAAGAGACATAGCAACGTCTTCCGTCTCTCTAAAGTTGAAGGAACAACCAAATTTTAAGAGCGAGTCCCATCGTCACCAGTTCGAGTTTAATACCGATATTCTAAACGGCTTGGAGAAATTATTAGCCAAGGGGTCAGCTGATGCTTCCGTCATTAATGACCTGATCAAGAAAGTCAATCACCGTAACAAACTGTTGAAGATTGCCGATAGTTCCCCTGGGGGTAAATGAGTACGAGAGGCCGTCGCTTTGTGGAAGCGATAGTGAGGACGAGAAGAAACTCAAACAAGCCGAAGCTAGAGCAGTAAAGCGGATCAAAACCAGTTCCACGAAACGTGGTATGAACAACAACTCCAACTACAACAACACTCCATATCCAATAGCCGGAAACAGCGCTCATTTACGTCAACTACCGGCATATAGGTCGTTTGGAAGGGGCGTGGTCCATGATTTTCAAGGAGGCCTGAACTACAAGAGCCCTTTCGAGGCTTTCGACGGGCAACTTCCAGTGATATCTGCTTCAGTTGCGGGAGAACCGGGCACTTCAGGCGAGATTGTCTCAGCTACCCAGTTAAAGGTTCCAGCAGCAATGGCGTCCAGGAGCTCAAACCTGTCACCGTCGCAGAGAGGCCATACAACAGTAGCAAATGATAAGTATTATCTATGTACTTTTGAGCAAGATGATTTTTTTTAGTATTTTGAGTACAAATTTCACTCATGTTCAGATGGTATTGATAACAATGTAAAAGGTAGATTGAGAAAACATGCTTCATTTTGGAAAACTATCGGAACTAACAATAACATTTTAGAAGTGTTAATGCACGGCTATAAAATTCCTTATATTGATACCCCAAGTAGGTCTTTTTCAAGAAATAATAAATCAGCTTTAAAACAGACTGAATTTGTACAAGCTTCTATTGACGAAATGTTACATTGTCAGTATATTGTAGAGACCCCATTCATACCTAAGATAGTAAATCCACTTAGTGTGTCCGTAAATAAATCTGGTAAAAAGAGACTTATTTTAGATCTCAGGTTAGTAAACAGGTCAATTTGGAAGGAAAAGATTACATTCGAAGATTGGCGTGTCGCGTTAGATTATTTCAAAGAAAATAGTTATTGTTTCAAGTTTGATTTGGCTAAGGGCTACTACCACATTTACATTTTCCCCGAACATCAGGCTTTTCTAGGGTTTTCATTTAAAGGGAAATATTATTGTTATACCGTAGTCCTGTTCGGGTTGAGTTCTGCGCCATTCATTTTCACTAAAGTATTGAGAGAAATGGTAAAATTTTGGCGCTTAAACAGTATCAAGATTGTTATGTTTTTAGACGATGGGTGGGGAGCCAATTCTGACCTTAATTCTACACGAAAAGACGCAAACTTTGTATTAAATAGCCTGCATCAGGCGGGGTTTGTTGCTAATGAAGATAAATCCATTTGGGAACCAGTTCAAGCGTTAGAATGGATAGGAATATGGTGGAACTCCTTAGACTTTACTATATCTATACCCCGACGTAGAATTGTGGAATGTAAGTCCTCTATACAGAATGTACTTGACTCACACGTGTCCCCCCGTGGGTTGGCAGTATGTACTGGAAAATTGATTTCCATGATACCTGTAATTGGGAACATAGCTCGACTTATGACCAGGTTTCTTTTTATTGAGATAGAAAGTAGAAATTCTTGGGACCGTCGTGTATAGCGGAACTTAAGTTCTGGCGCTCAAACTTAGATTCAGTTAACAGTAGACAACTGACCAGTTACAGGCCGATTCAGACTATTGTATATTCCGATGCTAGTCAATCAGGGTGCGGGGCATATATTGTACAGTCAAATGTCAGTGTGTTCCATGACACATGGTCAACTCAGGAAGCGCAGAAAAGTTCTACATTCAGAGAAATCAAGGCTATTCGATTAGCGATTAGGGCTTACGGTCATTTATTAGCTAATACTAAGGTTAAATGGTTCTCGGATTCACAGACGTGCGTGCATATTGTTAAGGTAGGCAGCTCTAACGTAGAATTGCAGAAAGAAGCCTTATCTATTATGAGATCAAGTTTGGAACATAATATTGACCTTGAGATTCAGTGGGTTCCGAGAGAACAAAATAAGATCGCAGACAAGGTTAGCAAAATAAGCGATACAGATGAATGGCAGGTTACGCTAGACTTCTTTCATTTTATGGAAAGCCTCTGGGGTCCCTATACGGTTGATCGGTTCGCTTCGTATAGCAATCGCAAAACAGATAGATACAATTCTAAGTTCTACGATTTTCAAACAGAAGCGGTAGACGCTTTTACTCAGGACTGGTCTATAGACAATAACTGGCTTGTACCACCTATTCGTCTTGTGAATAAGACCATATTTCATTTGCTGCAAAACAAAGGTCATGGTCATCGTGCCAAAATGGCCAAGTTCTGCGTTTTGGCCACTTTTGTTTAAGAAGGGGTTTGTTAAACGGGAATTTGTGATAGATGTTATGCGATTTCATTGTTTTAACATGTTCCGCATACACCTGGTGTATGGCGAAGCCTTATATATGCTGCATAGGAAGTAAAAGCTACATTAGAACATAAATGTCCCGAGTATCGTGTTGTATATACGTTGTAGTTGATTTTTGCATAAAATAATTGTACTTGAGGGTATAGATCGTTACACAGTATCACATTAGATGATAAGATGTGCTTATATGCACACAAAAATTATATGCATAAATGCAATAACATTAAAATACCCCTATAATTATCATATGGTACTTTTACATTTGACAGATGCATTTAGAGTGGGTATATGGCAGAGGTTAGAATCAGAACTCGTACACCCAGATCTTCAGATGTATAATAATACCATGAAAACACTCGTATTACATTCTAAGGCATAAAATACTCATAAACTGTACAATTCAAACTTCAGGCTATTTTGTACTTGGTGTAAAATCTACGGTTTTTGTCCGTTGCCATCGAAAGATTTTATTGTAGCTTTATTTTTGACGTCTCATAAAGAATCAAACCCGCCTGAGTCTAAAGTAAATGCTATCGTTTATGGTATTTCCTGGGCACATTGTATAGCGGGTATGCTTGACCCCTGTAAATCTAAACTAGTGACGGCCACAAAAGAGGGGCTTATCAGGAGCGTAGCTAGACCAGTAACGAAGAAAACAGCTTTCTCCTCCGAGGACATTAGAAAAATAGTATCTTAAAAATTGTTACAGTTCCTTTACCAATCTGTCAAATTTAAGATTTGTTACCATGTGTTTACTAAGTTTCGCTGGTTTCTTAAGGTTTAATGAATTGGTAAAGCTTAAACGTAATGACGTTTCTATTGATAGTAAACAGGCACGTTTAACTATCAAATGTAGCAAAACCGACCAAAAACGAAAGGGGTGTTCGGTAGTGATTGCTAGAACAAATACTTTGACATGTCCAGTTAAACATTTAGAGGAGTATCTTAAGCTTGCAAAAATGACCAGTGTTTCCGAGCAACTGTTATTCAGAAACCTACGATGGGAAAAACAAACCTTATTTCCTCAAAGAGGGTTCGCATCAATTCTGTCTTATAACAGAGCTAGGGAAATTCTTTTAGAGAACATAAAAGCGCTTGGATTTAATACAAAGAAATACGGACTCCATTCGTTTAGATCAGGCGGGGCTACAACCGCTGCGTTGTCAGGGGTATCAGATCGTCTGTTTAAGAAATATGGTAGGTGGAAATCAGACGAAGCTAAAGATGGATATGTACAAGAATCGGATACTTTATTAAGATCAGTTTCTTTAAATCTGGGAATATAATTGTTCAAGTAAATAGAATAGTTATAATGTTTATTAACTCAATATTTTATATAATTAGACAGATATACACTGCTGTTACAAGATTGATTGCAGCATTACGCATTTCTTAATTTTTCATATTTCTGTGATAAATTTATACAGGTGTGGGAGGATAAGTCACGTTTATTTAACCCGTTTTTTTTCTGTCCAAATGTAGTCTGCCATAGTCACACCTACATTGTGTTTGTTGTTTATATAGATGCAATTATTATAGATGATAAATAATTTATGTTTGACGAACATGGTGAGCATATAACATAAATGTATTTATTATCGGGTAAGCGGCTATAGATAAACGGTGGTACTGTATTTTAGAGTGCATTGAAGCGCACAGACCGTGAAATACACGGGTAATTAGCGTGGTATTATACACGAATTTGTCATTCGAGGTATTGGCAGGCTACATGATAGTCGACAACTTCCCTCCCACCCACCCCTTTTTAGGATATTTTCTTACTTTGTTTCTCGTTTCAGTTATAAAATGTTGTAATGGTCGAAGGATGGAAAAAGTGTGTGTGTTAGGCGACTTGGACTTTTATATGCCAGATTCATATTCTGGAATTATTCAAGTGATTTATGTTATAAGTGACATTTAAATCCACATCATAAATTATGTGGTTGTTTTTTGTTTTCTTCGCAAGTCGTCTTAGTGTGTATGTATGTGTACATTGTTTACTAAATAAATCGAAATGTAGTCTGCCATAGTCACACCTACATTGTGTTTGTTGTTTATATAGATGCAATTATTATAGATGATAAATAATTTATGTTTGACGAACATGGTGAGCATAAAACAAAAGGCCCTATATCGCTCACATGACATTCACTGTTCACTCATTAAAACTTTGGTTTGACCGGTGACCTAGTTTTTGACCCCAGATGACCCATGTTAGAACTTGTCCTACATATAAATAAGACAAACATTCTGACAAGGTTTGGTGAAGATACAATCAGAATTTTACATCCACAGAATTATTGAGGTTTTCTTATTAGATTTGACGTAGTGACCTAGTTTTTGACACTAGATGAGCCATATCTGAACTTATTCTTATTATCATTGAGAGGTTTGGCCAAGATCCAATTAAAACCATGACATTTAGAGCTTTTACCAGATTTTTACCTAAGATTTAACCTGGTGACCCAATTTTTGACCCTGGCTGACCCAATTTCAACCTTGACCCACATATCATTGAGGCAAACATTTTGACAAAGTTTCATGAAGATCAAATCAAAACATTGATTTCTAAAGTGTTAACAAGGTTTTGCCTTATTTGGCCCTGGTGACCTAGTTTTTCACCCAAAATGGCCCAATATCGAACTCAAATATCAAAACAGTTGTTAGCAAAATAAATTACATCATGTTGAATACTGAAGTTCTGAACAATGTTCATCATCATTATCGTGTCCTTTGTAAAGATGTAACAATTATTGAATTTCATCAAAACAATTGTTAGCAAAATAAATGACAACATGTTGAAGACTGAAGTTCTGCACGATGTCCATCGTTATTATCGTGTCCTATATAACACTGATGGGTTATAAATCCAGAGGGTATACATGCAACAGTTACTTCAGAAAAGTTCCGGTTGTGGATTAATGAAATGTTTACTTCATGCTACGAAGGAATATCCAAAAATATGCACTTGTTACGTATTCTCATATTAACTATTGTGTATAGTGTTGATGTGCACTCAAAATATCTGAGTACATGTACACGCTTATACACTGATCTAACAAAGTTCATACCCGGAATATATTAAAAACGAATTAAATCAACATATTGAGATGTAATAAATAATAAGTTTGAGATATAGAAAATACTAGAAGCCCAAGGGCAACATGTCGATCCCCTGTTTAGCCAGCTTGTGATCTTGACCTTTGAACTACAAGTATGGGTGATATTCATGACACATCATTTCATTGAAGTAAACTTTTATACCAATTTATTTAAAAATCCTTGAATGCAAACAGAAGTTACAGCCAAGACAAGGAAAATATATTTGACGGAATGTGTAATCTTGACCTTTGACCTATAAAAATCTGGGTGTTGCCCAAGACACATGGTCGCATTGTATTATGGCAAGTCATTTTTAAATAATTCAATGCATAAGGGAGACACAGCCCTGACAAGGTGTATAATAATTGTTTTTGACGTTTGACCTCTAAGTGTGACCTTGACCTTTGAGCTAGAGACCTTGATCTTACACACTGCACACCGCCTCATGGTGTTTTACAATTATGCCAAGTTATCTTAAAAAGTTTCTATGCATAAGGGAGATACAGCCCGGACAAGGTGTATAATGCTCATTTTTGATGTTTGACCTCTAAGTGTGACCTTGACCTTTGAGCTAGAGACCTGGATCTTGCACACTGCACACCGTCTCATGGTGTTCAACAATTATGCCAAGTTATCTTAAAAAGTTTCTATGCATAAGGGAGATACAGCCCGGACAAGGTGTATAATGCTTATTTTTGATGTTTGACCTCTAAGTGTGACCTTGACCTTTGAGCTAGAGACCTGGATTTTGCGCACTGCACACCGTCTCATGGTGTTTAACAATAATGCCAAGTTATCTTAAAAAGTTTCTATGAATAAGGGAGATACAGCCCGGACAAGGTCTATAATGCTCATTTTTGACGTTTGACCTCTAAGTGTGACCTTGACCTTTGAGCTAGAGACCTGGATTTTGCGCACTGCACACCGTCTCATGGTGTTTAACAATTATGCCAAGTTATTTTAAAAAGTGTCAATGCATAAGGGAGATACAGCCCGGACAAGGATCCGGACGGACTCCCTCACTCCCTCCCTCCCTCCCTCCCTGGTGACCTAGTTATTGATCCCAGATAACCCATATTTGAACTTGACTGTTATATCATTAAAACAAACAATTTGACAAAGTTTGGTGAAGATCCAATTATAACTGTGAAATCTACAGTGCTTACATGTTTTTTATACCCAGATCAATCATGTTCGAACTCTTCCAAAATATTATGAAGACAAACATTCTGACAAGGTTTCATGATGATCCAATCAAAACAGTGACTTCTAGAGTGTTCACAAGGTTTTTTGGCAATTTGCCTTAGTGACCTAGTTTTCGACGGGAACATGACCTAAATTTTATTGAAATAAACATTCTGACAAAGTTTCATGAAGATCCAATCAAAACAGTGATTTCTAAAGTGTTCACAAGGTTTTCCCTTATTTGGCCCTGGTGACCTAGTTTTTGACCCCAAATGGCCCAATATCGAACTTGTCCGAGATTATGTCAATATTAATATTCTGACCCAGTTTTGCAAAAATTGAACGAAAAATGTGGCCCCTAGTGTGTTCACAAGGTAAAGTTTGATGACGCACAGACGCACGACGCTGGACGAAGACTGATCACAAAAGCTCATCCTGCCACTTTGTGACATGTGAGCTAATAAAGCTTAGTAGATTGAGAAATAAAACCATCACAACACAATTAAATTTCAATTAAGTTTGTGTTTATTTTCTACTGACAATAAACGAGTGCTACCCATGCAATATTTTAAGTATATCGTCGGTGAAATTCAAAAACCTCGTAAGTCAATTTTGGCACTTTTTTATTTTCGTGCCATCGGAATCAGCATGTCCAACTACATAAACTGTGAAAAGCATTTATATCAAAGCCTATTACAAGTCGGAGTTTTGACCATGTGAGAAAACGGCGTATGTCAATTGGTAATCAAAAGTGAAAATCGAAAATCATGAAAGTCTTGAGATTTTTTTTTTTCATTCGAAGAAAAGTGCTTTACATCAGTTTTTTGTGCAAAGATTTATGTAGTATGGTATGTATTGTGCTAAATAGGTATTGTATATAAGTTTGTATTGCAGATAATGCATTATTATTCAAGTGTTTCCGATAATGGTCTTAAATAAAGTTCACAGAAAATACAACTCTGAAGTGATATAAGAGCTTTTTGAATTATCATAGTCAGCCCAGGTAAGTAATTTATATCAAGCTGCTAGAGATAGCAATTGCAACCGATGAAAGTAATTAGGTCAATACTGAGAAAGGATATGATAAAGTAAATGACAGTGATGATAATGAACTAGAAAGGCATAAGTTACAAGGATACATTTAACTGGAAATATATGCTAGAAAATACAAAGCCAACAACGAAAGTGAACAAGTCAATCATCAGAAAATATTATTATGAAAAAGTAATAGTCAGAAAATAGAATAATGATTGAGTAAATAGCAATGATAATAATGTTCGAAAAGTATTTCAGTAACAAACCAAGCATTAAGACAGTGATATATCAAGTATTGATAAAGACATTGCGTGGGCCGAGCACAAAACGGGCATAACTGACATTTTTTATAAAAATGTCATTTTTGAATTTTTTGCATTGCTGTATTAAATATAAAGCCCTCATATCCTGTTAAAATATCAAATGTGAAATACACATCTAGATGTAAGAATAACATCATGTGGTCAAAGGTCATATCTAGAAATCACAATTTGCTTTTTGTGCAAAACAGTTGTAACTGCAGTTACACGACTGTTTTGCACAAAATGATGTTTGGAAACAACTCATTGACAAGGAACGTAACTGCCTTATATTCATGACATCACTAATGACATCATAGAGCTATGTTTCACATTGAAGGAAATAGATTTAAACATGTGATAGGAAGGAAAAATTGAAGAGTCATCATCTTTAGATATAGGAATTTACTCCCAAATTAAATTTCATTCGAGTCTTAATTGAAAATGATTGTTTGCAAGTCCCTAAAAATGATTTAAAAATCGAGTATAAATTTTGAAAGGCTAATAAAGGAATAAAAATATAAAATGAAATAACACATAGTTAAAATGTATAAATTATAGATTAGATCTAAATCCTAATAATTTATAAATCTGATTATTTGATTGAGATGTATAATTTAACTTTGTCCACAAAATATTACTGTGTGTAGAGAATATAAGTCTATTTATAGTGACATAAAGATGATAGTAATGATCTACTTAATAGTTATCAAACAAAATTTACAAGTAGAGTTATTACTGTGTTTCAGGGTAACAATGAATATAAAACAAGCTTCTTATCACTAAGGACACCATTCCTTGAAGGGCATTGCAAACCCTCTAAAATTTGGCAATTCCAGGCTGTATTTTACTACATTTTTGGTCAAAATCCTATATTTTGAAACCTGTATCTCCTATATTTTCCTATATTTTGAAAATATTCCCATGTAATATAGGACACAGACCTGTCATCAAGGTGCACGCCCATTCAGATGGTGATGATGTACTATGCAGCAGTCCTCTGTCTGGATTGTGATGCTGTTGAAGTGAAAGTTTTTTTAGTTACAGTAAGTGTACATGTGAGAATTGTTAGCAAATGTGCCTGTAAATGAAACAATTTCCATTTGGAAAACTCCTATATTTTGCCTCAAACTATCCAAAAACATGTAAAGAAAATAATCCTATATTTTGGAGATAACATACTTTTTAAAATTGACAACTTGTATCTGTCCTTAGCAGCTAAAACTTCTGGTTGCACAGTGCAACCTTTCCACAATAGCCATCAAGGGAAAGGACAAAAAGGATAATGCAAGGTGGTTGATGTTGAGAGAGTGAAAATAGAGTAAAACATCAATTTAGATTACTAGTATACTGGCTGTAACAGGGATGTGGCTGTTGTTGGGAGGTGATCATTCATGGAGGTTACACTGTATTTGAATCTTAATGACATTCCCGATGACACTGCCATGAAGTTGCACAGTTAACATGGTACTGTTAATTGAAAGTCTGATGTTCTGTTTCATTCTTTAGAAGATGAAATGAACATGCTCACCACATACTGACTGGTTCAGTTTCATTTTCATACCGATTGTTATTCCACTGCAGCTTAGAAAAATGACAATGATTTTTACTTGTTTGATTCACATAGTAGGAATTATTCTGGCATGTTGTGTACTGATGGAAATGCATGTCTAACAAAACACCAAGACATATTCAACTTGTGCATATTTATAAGGCACTTACATGAGCTGCTTCACTACATCTACAACAACCTTCTCTGTTTGAACTTGCTGGAATTACTATATGCCTTGTGTACAAAAATACCATTGTTTATAACACATATTACTCTGAAAGCAGTTCTAGCAGTTTTGATCCTATATGAGATGGTGAATATAGTTGTATGTTATTCATGGCCAAAGAGGCTGGGATGAAAGCTTATAAAGATGATTCTGCTTCTGCATCAGATTAACAGCAGCATTGTTGATCAAGTCACCAGATTCAATGACAAGGTCTTAAGGTGGATCGCGGGTTTCCTCCAGAAAAATGGTAAATTTTTTAGACGTCAACGTACAATAAAGAATTTCTGCATGAACAACTGTTAAGGTATTGGCTAATGCAGAAATGATATATTCAAATGATATTTCCATGGAAACCGGTCAAAAAGCGCCATCTAGCGGAGTGATATATTTTTCGTTGATTTTCGCCTTATTTCCTGTACTGCTCCGATAATATTGTACATTAAGTTATGCAATTCACATAACTGCAATGCTGGATCATTTACAAATCCAAAAAAGTCAATGTTACATTTTTGAAAATATATCATTTCTGCTTTAGCCAGTACCTTAAAGGTTGTTCATGCAAAATTTCTTTATTGTACGTTGACGTCTAAAAAAATGACCATTTCTCTGGAGGAAACCCGCGATCCACCTTAATAGCAAACAGTATGAGCAGTCCCATAGATGCTGTACTAAATGATCTGGACATTCCACGACGGTCACCTTTTGTTGGGCAACATGAATATGTTTGGTGATATCATTTGTGAGACAGATTATTCATTTATAAAATTAAGGTTATTGGTGGAACTAGAAGTGACAGTGATCAAAATCATATACATGGTGATAATGTTTCTGGTAGTAAACATGCTAATCTGAAAATCATGTTGAAGATGGTGTAAACAATGGATATATTAGCACTAGGTAGTATGTCCTCTGGCAACATATGATGTGAAAAAAGCAATGATGTGTCCAATGAAATTCCCTCTGACAAAATTATACATGATGATATTCCATGTGGTGTTCCAATAGACAATGATAATGTATGGTAATAACGAAGACCAACCAAGCAACTTAATAATATCCCTTGACAATATTATGGTAACATAGCCCGTGACATTGTAAAGTTTAATGTTACCAAGATAATGGTGATGTTTTCACTACAGGTAGACATACAAATCCACAGCCAGCAATTATAGAACTTGGTCAACTCAGAACTGTAGGACCAGAAATACCACAGGCAAAATACATGGACCTGGTTGCTCTATGCAACATCTATATCATTCCCAGGGCTCATCATGCATTATTTTTTACCTGTTTCTATAGCATGAGTAGATTTTTTCAGACACAACTTAGGACAAGGTTACATACCATGGGAGCTTGAACATGTAATTGCAAATGACAATACTTTGCAGTATGTATGGTTCCACCTTAAGGTTTTTGTTGAAGTCCATTATCTTTTTACTTTAACATTTGAGGTACCGGTAAAGGTTTGAATCATGTAATATTTGTTAACCATCATAAGCCTAATCTCTTACAATGGTTGATCACTGTGCCACTAAAAAGATTTTTAAAGAAGTCAAGCATTTTGACAACTACTTAAGATATTCTAACGAGACTTCAAATATTTTTCTCTGTTATCATTATGTTGTCAGTTGCACTGTCTTGGGACAGCTCTAGTTATTTCTTTAACTAAATTAGACTGAAGTTTACTAAGAACATTTTTTTCCAATTAATTGCTATTATGAAAGAGTAAATGAACATCAGATATCATTAACATTAGTTATTGATAGTATATAATAGTATATAAAATTTTATTGAGCTGGATTACAGTGACATTCACAGTTAAATCTAATGAATTATGATGCCTGTCAGTTACTTTTTCTATACAATGTACCTGTTTAACAGTTGCAACTTACTTGATTTTCTGAAATTAAGTGTTAACTACATTTCTTTTTGTCAATACATTGTTATTCTACACTTACACAAGGAAAGATGTCGGTTAAGGCTTTTCCAATGATTTTTACGATGTTTTTGGATGAAACAGCCTTTTTTCCTTGTCATAAATTCTCTTTCATGGACACAAAAACTTAATTATACTCAGCAAAATATGGGCATAAATATTTATGTTATATTGCAAAGTCACTGAATAGTTAAACATGAATTACAGTTACGACCGTTTTGCACAATTTTTTTTCTTCAAAAAGCAGTATTTTTTAGGACAAAACGGTCGTATCTGACAGGGCTTCAAATATCTCATTTCTCTTTGACCCTATAGAAAAGCAAGCATAATCTACATTAACTAAATGCTAAAATTTAGTTATTGATGAAAAACAAGTTTTTAAATTACATAATAAGAAAACTAAAAAGTTTTTTTGCTCTCCTGAAAAGTTTTCAAGAAGTCAGTTACGACCGTTTTGCGCTCGGCCCACGAAATTTGGCGACTCGTAATATTCAGACAACTCAGCAATTAAGCAAACTTTTTACGTCAAATAACTTTACAAGTGAATTCGGATAATTCAGATAAGTTATACGAAGCAATCAGGCAAATTGAGATTGAACACAAGGACAAATTTATTAAGATTATTGCAACAATGAACCACACATTTCTGAAAGCGACAATCTAACATTTGATGACACTATGCCTGAAACACTTGATGCAATGCATTTATACAGAATGAAGAATTAGAACAAGAACTTCAACTTCAACAGGACAATCCCACGATTTAACAATTCATGTTCCTGAAACAGTCGAGTATCATAGGAAGCAATTTAAATAGAAACCAACAAAAATGAAGAAATTAAACAGGGCCAATCGTGGTCTGTCTGGTACCAAAACTTTGGCTTGAGATGCTGACAAGGAACTTCTTGTAAAGGGATTTAATAAGTTGATGGGCATAAATATATTCAGAACTCAATCCACAAAGAATGATTGGTGAAACATGATATAGAGTAAGATGGATGGCAAAAAATAGACAATATAAACTTAATACAGATAAATTAATTATGACAGAAAATTATCTTCATGACTTCTTGAATAACATGAAATGGTCAGAGAAAGTTTTACGCAAGGGCACAAATTGAGCAATGTACGCCGACACAGATTTGACATTCGTCAATAGCAGTAAGTAGGAGAAAGTGCAAGGTCATACAAGTACATGTACTACATGTATTTAAAAATGAAGATAACATAACACATTAAATTAGTTGATGTCACTGAATGCATGTAGTCGAAGTGACAAAAAAAGTAAGGGCTAACCACATGATTGTGCATTAATGTTTTACTTTTTACAATAGCACATGATTGTACAGTTTTGATACGATAACGCAGAACTCGGAAAGTGATTCTTTATTTGCCATTTAGGTTTGTAGCTACATTTCACCATTGTGCAAGATGTTTAACTGATGTAAATATTGCTGCAGATCAAGCATTGGAGAGGCTGTTTAAGTTATTTCAATTTTCAATCACATTTAATAGTGTTATAGATTCTCGTTGACTTTTAAGTATGATGTTGTCATGTTTTAGTCTATATATATATATATTCTGTTTGTTCCTACTACTGATATAAATGTAAGCAGTTCTGTTATAGGTAATTACGTTCTCAATGTTGTAATTTTATTTAAAAGTGAAATAGTTTAAAATTGGACATTATGTTCAATACTATGTACATGTATAGCTTAATCATCATACTTTCGTCATATTATTTGTACAGGTTGCATTTGATCTGATTAATTGCATCCTTTAACAAACAATGCGTGGTTATTGCGTCATTTCATTTTTTCAATAAATGTTTGAAATATGTTGATTGAAGGTGCTTCTTGATTGCTCTCACAAAAACACCAAAAGCAGATGCTGACAACTATATATAGTAATGTTTGGTATTGTAACACCACAAGGATATAATGAAAATAATATTTTGTCTCCAGTGCGCAAACGGCAATACATCCAGAATGCATAATTATGCTCAAACTTACATACATTGGTGCCATCGCATACATTGATAACACTATCAACGTTTAAAACATTGAAAAATGAATTAAGTTCAGTCTTGAATCAAAACTAAGACAAACTATAATATTTTCTTTTCAATATTTCAAAATTCTTGACTGTGTCTTTTCTTCAAATAACGCGTAGAACAAATTTTGGACAGAAATATCATTTCGAAATTCTCTTATATAACGTATGTCAACATTTTGTGTCCAAACTTAAGTGCAAAATTAGCGTAAGTCTAAAATGGAGCATAAGAGGTATTCATGCTTAAAAGACCTATTCACAAAATGAATCAGAATGCATTTTAATGTGTTGATGCGAAATACCACTTCATTTGGCAAGAAAATAAAAAATATAAACAGTTCTTTTGCTCTCCTGAAAAGTTGCTAAAAACTTTTACGAGGTTTTCGAATTTCACCGACGCAAATCACAAAGTACAAAAATCAGATACATTTACACAAAAAGTCATTGAATCATCGTAGCAACATGCAAAAAGTTTGGGGAAAAGAATGGAAGCAAATATTTGGCATTTAATCTTTTTTGTTGTAATTCTTAATATTGATAGAGACGGATAATAACTAGGGATATCAACCGGAGTCCGGACATCCGAACGTTCGGATCCCGTTCCGAAGTTCGGATCCGATATTTGGATCAGGATGTTTGTATCAAAAATACTACCATCGTCTAAAATACGTATAAATGTTGCTGAAATCGACTGTCATAAAGTATAATCAAAGTGTCGAACACACAAGGTGCAATTAAGTCGACGTCATCATGTTGATGACACTTTAACAAAGTATATACTAGGCCTACAATATACACTGGTGACACTACAGACATCGCATATTGATCAACATATTACATAGAGTACGGTATATTGCGATTCTATTTAAATGTCAATGCTAAATACTAGTACATGTATATAATTTTGGTTTATTTCATGGCAAGAGACAACCGATATAACGACAATTAATTTTTCACACATCTTAGTATAATGAAAGTTTGTCATTTGATGATTGAATGTTGATAATTGGTGCACGTGCAGTAAAATGAAAATGAAATGCACAAAATTAACAAAAATGTTTCAGTCCGGACCAAATTTTAACATCCCCGACCGATTTGAGTCGCAGAAAAAGACTTTAAAAATTGGTCCATTAAAGTTTCATAAAATTCGGTCCGTCGCTAAACCTGTACGTGCATAATGTTGCAAACCTTGCAGTATGTTGTTCGCGCCATTCTCAATACCCCAAATATTAAAACATGTCCAGATGATCAATCACCCGGAGCGATCATTTGTTAATCCTATCAAATCGATGTTGATATTAATTAGTCCTAAAATACAAGTGGTAGACAAGAGTAAAATCATTAATGCACTTATTTTTTGCGTAAAGTGATGTGTCTGCACAAAGTTAGCGATTTCAATTGTTTATAACAAATTATGTTGCATATTAAGCATTAAGTTTCAGCAGAGTTAAAGACTTAAAAGGCAGTGAATTGTTCCAGAAGTTGGTATCGAAGAAAATTGAGTTTCCGCAAAAGGACGCCAACATTCTTTGGTCCAGTTTGAGAGAAAATTCACCTTACGATTTAGTAAATAACCCGTGTAACTTTGTGCACAAGATATGCATCATCATCAAACTGACAGGAATAGAGACATGATGACATACACTACACAATAACTTTAAATTCAGGAATGTTCCATCTGGACTAAAATAAAAACCTGGCAATGAATTTTTGCAATGATTCACATCGGTTTGAGCAAAAATACGTGTGGAGTTTAATTAATTGTATTGTACCTTTATTTTTTTTTTATTTGCCTTTTTAAGTCAATATCGAATACAATAATATTTCAAAATAAATCAAACAAGCGATGAACAGATGGTCGCGAAAACTGGTTACGATGAAATAGTAAATACTAAATAACAGTGTAAAGATCAATCGGAACATCCGGATGTATCCAGATGTCTGATACAGATATCCGGATACTTGATTCGGTCAATGTTTAAGTGGTTTATTTTGATCTTCTTTAATTTCAAATACAACAAAGCAAAATCATTATGCGGATCAGCCCTTGTCTGATACAATAGAGTTGCATCATTAGGTCAGCTAAATGTTACAAGTTGTTATTCAAAAGTAAAAATTTGAGAGAAAATGTCAAAATAGTCTGTAATATTTATGATTATTTATGATAATGCTTTGTACAGGCGGATTTCCCTGACAAGCCACACTACATGTTAATGGAGCCTAGAAAACCCTTCTATTTAATTTGTATCACTCTTAGATATGAATAAATGCGACTGGTCATGGAAACCCACCTATAGCAGCTATATTTAGAAAAAAAATTTGACAACAATTTGAAAACTTTAGGCATTAATTTATTGCTTTAATACATCAGACAAGGGGAGTAATTCAAAACGTATTGCCATCTTATGGCCGTGGCAAGCGACTCCTAGGTTATTCCAAGTGAGTCGATACTCGCAGGGCTTGGACATGCATGTGTTTGCTAATTGAATCAGTCTTGAGTCTGGATAGACATTATGCAGTGGACAGCTTGTCCATATAAGATGAGGGGTAGCTTACCCCAGCATTATAGCTTATACTAGTAGCCAGCTTGGCTAAATAATATGAGGGATAGCTTATCCCAGCGATGTTATTTTACACCAAATTTGTCTATCCCTTAAAGTTAATCTTGGGTACCATACCCAACCTTGACTCAGACCCTAAATTTCTTAAGCTCGAGATTTGCCAAGCAGCTTGCTTTGTAATGGGCAAAACTGAGTAACTATTTTAATTGGATATAAATATGTAACATGGATTCTTGATGACTTTGAGTGTCTGAGTTGAGTTTCATAAGCCGTCATCCCCCGCAACCCAAAGCTCAAGAAACCAAATAATTTAGTGAAATTACAAATTCATGAATAATTTGTCTAATTATATAGACTTAATGCAAAGCAGTACATGCATGCCCGTACCCCGCAATAATTTTTCCGCCACTAAAAGGCAGCATGCCTTTCCCCCAAAAATTCATTGCAGACCGAGAATGGGACCAGATCAGATACTACATTGATGAACTCAATAAAGCTGGTTGATTACTAGTATATAGTAAGTTTTGAGTAAACTAAAGAGACGACATCGCATATCACCGCGTTGAGCGATCGTCGCCGCAATCCACTGCGAATTATTGCCCTCCAGTGGTGACGGTCACCGTCGATCGTCGTCGCTCTAAACGCGACGGCCAAAATTCAAATCACTGCGTTGAAGCGACCTACCTGTGGCTTAGCGCGATTTTAATTCCGCGGCGATTCGCGAAAATCGGACAAATCACCCGAACCGTACTGTATAGCCAATTGAACAGACCCTAGGACGGATTATAACCTACCCGTAATAGTGATAATAATGATAATAGTTATATCTTATTAAGGCTAATTGTCATGGTTCGATGGGTTAAGCTTTTGATACTCTGCCGGCTGGTCTGTGTGTTTAATTTGCATTTTGTTAATTTTTGACCCATTATTTACTTATATATTACCTAATTTATTGAAAATGTTCACCTAAATATTAGTTTTAAAATTCCTTCCTGGATATCATCCCAGTACAAACCAATGTCTGATAAATTAACCCCATTAGGCCTATAAAATCTGGGATTTTCACATCCATGTTTGACTTAAGAATTCAATAAACAATCCTATTAATTGACCACAACCCTTATTAATCTGTTTCCTTTTGTTCCATGGTAATTTTAACTATTATTTGATTCTCATTTTAAACTATATCTACCCAGACCAGTTTTACAGCAGAGGAAGCCCATTTTACATAGGAAAATCTTAGGACTGGCTTGTTTGGCAAAACAGATCGTGTCCTATTCCGATACTTTAACCCATCTAATACTTAACATTGCAGTTTTGGATGCTTAGTTTTACAAAAGGTATTTTTCTGCTAACATAATAACTATGTACCAGCGTTAGTTTCTGGTTAGAGCCAGGGTGCTCCCTAGACATCAAACGTCGGGGGGTCAAATGACCCTTAGCTGATAGAAATTTAAAGACTCAACAAAATTTCCTACTAATGTAATAGCAAATTTGACCCTTTGGTTCCAATTCTCAAAAGTCAAAAACCTTATTTTTCCAATTTCAAGAGTCAAAATGCCATTTTAAGGGTCAAAGGCGAGCCCTGAGAGCTCATGACCCCTTTTAAAACTCCTGTTAGGCCTCTTCACAAACAAGATAAGCCCTGTTGAGACAACGTAATAATACTATTATCAAAGAAGAGGTTTTTAAGAAAGAACAAAGAAAACATCCTACGCAAACAACCAAGATTGCGATCCACAAAATTCATTAATGATGATTATTCGTACTCGATTTTTCAATTTGATTCAGGTTATCCATTTATTTAGATACTAGCCCCAGCCCAAGAAAATTGCTCTTGACACCAAATCTAGAATTTCTTTGTTGGTATACTCATTGAGTTATTTCCCCTTATGTTAATTATGATGATTTCTGATGCCTGCTTCCAAAATACATTTAATTAAGTCTCGCCAAGACATGCCCCTTATACCCCAGCATGCAATACATGATCTTTGTTTCGGCTTCTTACCGTATGCTCTTTTCACAGCCCCATAAAGGGTAGAATAACCCATAATCCAATTATCTAGATTTAAATGTTCATTGAGGTATTTGTAAGAACGTTTTCCATACTGTAGTATATGATAAAGTCTACAATAGCAATTATTTCAGTTTAAGTGAGGCTTCTCACAAGTTTTGATCAAAATGGTCCAAGTACTACATAAAAGTATATATGTTTTATAGGCTTCTGAAACCCATCTGCCACGTTTCATTAAGCAGTCGTGAGGTATACCATTCAGTTGCTCGGCCAACTCTTAAACTATGTTTTTGAAATATTCAACTGCTATTATTTAACTCTGCAGACCATTGCTATCTTGTCAAAACGGTCATATTGGCATGACCAAAGAATGGACCATTTAAATTAGGAGGTCTAACTAATAAATATGTTATGTTTGCGAATTCAAATTGATTCTCTCACTCTGAATATAGCCCAAATTTGGGTCACGGTATAGGCTGTTTTGAAGAATTTTCTTCAGACTATAATTTAATAAAAAAGTCCTGCTACAGTTGTATTAATTGTATAAAATGAATTGTCTAGATCCTTGCATGATGTTATGAACAGCCTTACATGCTCTATTTTCCTGGCTACTCGGTCTATGTACTTAACTTACATTTGTTACAAAATTTGGTATTTGAGCTTGTTGTGTGGTTTGCTAAGTTTCTAATGAGGATGTGATTGTAAATCAGTTTGTGTCTGCATTTGTCAAAAATTCAGATATTAAAACCAAAATGGAATTTTTTATGCCTTTTACATGAGTAAAATGTTAATTTCAGACATTTTATTGTTAGACCTTCTATTATTCAATCAGACTTTGATATTTACATGCTAAAGGCTTAATTGTGTGCTACTCACATTTATCATAGCGAAATTTTATTTATCAATTACTAAACATTGTATTATGATTATTATTATTTATTTATTTATTTTGTTTATTTATTATTATCATTATTTTTTTTTTTTTTCTTTCTATTCTTAGTTTTCCTCCATCATTGTATTGTAACGAGGACTGGAAATATCTAGTGCAGTTATGTCCCTTGTACAACCTAGTTAGTGTCACATCACCATTTTCCTAGTACCTCAAGGTCTTTGGAATGTATGCAAGAGTCTAAACCTAGCCCACATGCGCCATCTTGTGAATATATTTGCATACTTCATTATTATGCGAATATCTATCATGGAATATAACTGATATATACCATTGAACACTTTTAAAATTAAAGCCATAACTACATTTTAAGTCTATTTGTTGCTTACAAATGGAAATCAAAGTACTGAAAGTACTGTCGGACTTGATTTTTACCATACGAGACAAAAGAGAGAAATGTGTACCCACATCGTTCGAGCCCATACAAATATTTTAACATTTAAAATTACGGACCGATTTTTCATTCATGTTGTAATGCAGGTCATATGCATATAGGTAAATGACATAAGCTAGGGCTTTACTAAAGTCCCTTTGCTAAAATTTTAAAATGAAGAAAGCCTGATATTGGAAAGTTTAGAGTAAGACCTATATGACCTATAGTTAACCCGATTTTGCATGAAATTCAGACGTGATTATGTAATTCTAAATAATCTGGCGTAAAAGGAACTCTTAAACAGTAAATTTTAAAAGCACGTATCCAGTAATTTACGTTCGTATTTAGCGACTCGAACTATTATTCTTAAGCCGCAGTTTTAACATTCAACCTTCGATAAATCAAACTCCCCACATCGGTTACGCTTTGCTACTAGCCACTGCGGGGAGTGAGTCTATAAATAGCGATTCCGTCATCAAAATAACACTTGTTGGTATGAATATCACGGAATCATGACGATTAAATGAGAATTCGCTTTGTAATATTAAGAAATGTTGGAAAGGCACAAAACACACACATCGATGGTGGATTGTTGCAAATGCATGAATACGTCCGTGGAGATTTTTCTGAACTATCGAACGAAAACCGAAAGTAGAACTACTTTTACGGCAAGATATTTTATTGGACAGTGAATACGCGGTTTTAATTCTACGCATTTGAAAATTTCATGTATCTACCGACAAGCACTTATTTAGATTCATGACTCTTTCCATGTAGTTACAATAGAATGATTTGAAATGTATTTAGATCTGACACACTTAATTGGGGAAAGATTCCAGATACTTCTATATAAACATACCATTTAGTTGCGTACTATTTCCTTTACGTGGCATTCTTTTAACCAAGCTGTTATGGAGTCCAGCGACAAATATAAGTCAACGATTACAAAGGACTTGATTTTGATAAAAATCAAGTCCAAAAACTACTCTCTGCCAAGACTTGCTCTGTATTAGAGATTCAATGAGCCCATGAGGGATAGCATTGTGTATAGCGTTTCTTTTAATACCTGTTTATTTTTTCTTATTTAATTTATCCATTGGTATTTTAAATTCCCTTTTGGTTGAATCTAATTCAAAGGATAAGATATATTATTGCATTTGGAGGCCCTTTGGTTTTCTGGTGCTAAAAGTACACCTGGTACATTCATAAATCTGAAAAACAAGACTTCATCATCATTATTATGTGATTCTTTCTCTCTTATTATTTGAAAGTCAATGGACACATAGCGACTTACAGTAACGTCACTGCAAACAGATTTTTTATCCTTAATAAATGTTGACCATAGTTTGGTATCAGTGATATATGCACTAGCTTCCACTGATTTATTGTTACCACCACCCATTGTTGGTTACCAAAATGATCCATTTTCAACATGTTTAGACTTATACTATAGTGCCAGAAGCACTACTTAAATTTCTGAGAAAATAGTCTTTTCGAGGACAAACTATTTTAGATAGTTTTCTTCTTAAAGTATATTGTTGGACAGCTTGTCACAACATTAATTTAAAGACTGCAAAAGGTGAAGGTAAGTGAAAATATTGCTTATCACATTTCAATCCTAAGAATTCAAAATCTTTAGTGTCAATTGGCATTTAGTCTAAAAGCACTTTTCGTAGTATACTGGACAGGGCAGAGTGCTGGATCTATTCAAGTCAATAATTGAATAACCTGCTGGGTATGCTAAATGGTGAATTAACCTGAGTTCATTTGGTTCTTTCTACAGGACAAATTGGTGAGACTACCAAGTTTTTTAAGTGATGGTTTGTTAAAAGGCTAGCAACTCTACCTGATACTTATTCTGTGTAATTTGATTCTATTGCCCCTCTTTGTCCTAAATAATCAAGCTTAAGGCCAAACTTAAAACTTCTTAAAGGTAATTTTTTTTTTTTTTTTTCTAATATTTATTGGTGAATTTGTTATACACCAATCATATAAAATTAACTTAATGGAATTTATAAACTTGCAATTATTTTTGTTTACTGTATCATCCGGACAGTTGTTGGCTTTTTGTTCTTCTGTTGGAGTACCTCATTATTGATTAATTTGATAGGTACATGGATTAACTTAGGGAATATAGAGAAGATAACTCAATATCTCAATTTCACCCGGACATATTGAACAAATGTGCTTATATCTGCTTGTAATAATAAGCCACTGGCTCTGCTAGAGTATAGACAATTATTATTGTTATAATATACGAGTTGTCATATATACACATATACATAATATATAAGTAAGGACTTATATTTAAGACCTTGATCAAGTTAATATACTGAGGCCTAATTAAAGTAAAGAGTATATCTGTCTACAGCAAGTTCAATGATGTAAATACTGGTATGGCCTT